>SJYA01002410.1:1403837-1438367 GCA_006410615.1 Neotragus moschatus
AAAGCTTGAAGTATCTTAAAGTTATAGGGCTAAAAATCCCATTGGTGACAGGATTTCACTGTTGACTCAATGATAGCTGCCAGACCTCCTTATTCTTTGTCTTTTGGGCACCCAGGAAGATGTTAATCAATCTAAACGGGATATGGGAAAAGATATATAGTAGGTTTGATGTTAGCAATGCTAGACTTTTGAGTTAATTACCTTTCCTTTGTTATAAATCACTGTACTCCTCTTGTTACAAATTGCTATGTAAGAATGTAACTTTATTTAGTGCTTTCTGGGAATGGCACCAGACTTTGGGAAGAACAACACTTTTAACACAAATAAGTCTTCTGGTTAACAAACCCTTATCAGAAAAGAGCCATAAAATGTTAATTGGCCCTTTTGGCCTGAAGATGATGTAAATCACCTAAGACTTGTGTATACAGCTAGGTATGCAGAGAGAAAAACCTGGTTTTTGATAAGAGTTTGGGCTGCTAACACTGCATAAATTTGTATTACCCCTTGATCTCTATATACAATCAGTAAAGGTATAAAAGGCCTTGAAGGACAATAGGGGCCGGAGCCAGTCATTGGGAGGACTGGTTTCCCCGTGTCTCTTTCTCTCTCTCCCTTTACTCTAATTTCTGGCTGAATTCCCATCTGGGGCGTGGAGGCTCGCCATGTCTACTTACTTGTCCTGGCTTTTAAGTTCCACGCGAGGGGGTGCCCAAGGTGGGGCACCCCCCGATATTCAAGAGGACGCCGGTGGCCTACGTAGATGGTGCAAACCTCTTGTCTTGAGGTTTTATTGGCTTTCCACATAAACCAAGTTATTCAGCCTCTTTTCTCCACTTAATTTTCCTACTACACTATTTCTTCCTAATCTAATCTTCTATTAATAAATAAACACTTCCAAGACGCCAACGCCGTCCACGCTTCGAATTCCCTGGACCTGCCGGGGTTTTTTTTTTTTTTTTGCCATACATTGACATGAATCTGCCACGGTGTACATGTGTTCCCCATCCTGAACCCACCCTCCCATCCCATTATTTAAATAAATTCTCTGCCCTCTCCTCTCTCCTCCTGAGATACCCACTCCCTTAATGTTGCCGTTGCTAAAACAGATAGCCCTCCTGGAATTTCCTCATTTAAAAAATCTGATTGCTATTTTCGCTTCTACTTGTATTACGTATAGATCTCTCTCTTCAAGCTTGCTAATTGTCTTTTTCAAACCCCGTGTGCTCTATGTCCAGTGCTTTCTGGTGTCTTCTTCATCTCATTGACTGAGTTCTCCCACTCCAGAATTTCCAATTTCTCTTCAGAGTTTCAGTTTCTTTGGTAAAGTATTTCATCTGTTCATTAATTTTCATCCCGAGTTCACTAAACTACCTTTCTGAATGTTCTTGTAGCTCTTTGATTTTCTTCATAGAGCCGTTTTGAATTCCCTACCAGTGAGATTTCAATACTCTTTGCGACTTCAAGGCTAGTTTCTGGAGGACTGTGATTTTCTTTTGTGTTACAGTGTTTCCGTGGTTCTTCATGGATCTTGACGCATTGCTCCTCTGCCGTTGCATGTGAAGTAGGGGACCCTTTTGTGCTTGATGCTAACGATTTAACAGGTTAGAAATGGAGACGTTTCAGGGAGTTCCCTGGCCAGTGGTTCCTGAGTCCAGTGGTTAGGACTCGGAGCTCTCACTGTCAAGGGCCATTGTTCAAACCCTAGTTGGCGAACTAAAGTACCGCGAGCGAGGGGAGATCGGCAAGAAAAAAGAAAAAAATTGAGGCGTTTCTCCCGTTTTCCAATAGGTGGTGCTATAGCACAAGGTTTGGGTTTCTCGTTCCGGCGCTGCCTCTCCCTCTCTGGTTACACTGGCCTTTTCCACCCTCCGCTGCTTTTACGGTTGCTCCAAACCCTCCTTACTGCTCCTTGTGCCTCTGGGGTTACTGATGCCTTGTTTCTGCCAGTATTGCTGGTATCGCCGCCTGGGGCTCGGAGACGGTGGGCTCTTCCCTTACTTTCGAGATCCGCGCTCCTCGGATTCCACCCCTGAGGGTAGGGCGAGGGTGGCAGGGAGCTGCGTTGCCCCTGGCTCCTCTGCCGTGTCCAGGATTGTAAGGCTTGTCCCTGTACAACCCCCTCTGCGTGTACAGATGTGTAGAATTCTCTGGACACCTGGTCTGATGGACCGAGGTGCCTTTATTATGTTGTGAATGTTTTAGTGGTTGTAGATTGAAGAGGAGGGAGAGTTTTTCATCTGCCAAGTTGCTGATGTCATTCTTCTGAAACAGTTATTTTTCGTGCCTGCTTCTGTCGTTTAAGTTGTGTCCAACGCTCTACGATCCTATGGACGGACTGCAGGCCGTCAGGCTCCTCTGTTCATGGGATTCTCCAGGCAAGAATATTAGAGTGGGTTGCCGTTTCTCCTCCAGGGGATCTTCCTGACCCAGGGATCCAGCCCGAGTTTCCGGCATCTCCTGCATTCTTTACCCACTGAGACACCTGGGAAGCCAAGCTATTTTTCATTAAATAGTTAACATGTACTTTTGTTTCTTTATTTATGGTGGTTGTGCTGCCTGGCTTGTGGGATCTTAGTTCCCTGACCAGGGATTGAAGCTGGGCCCTTGGCAGCGAACTCGAAGCACCCTAACTATGGGTTGTTGTTTAGTTGCTAAGTCAGGTCTGACGTTTTTGCAACCTGGTGGACTGTAGCCCACTAGGCTCCTCTGTCATGGGATTTCCCAGGCAAGAATACTGGAGTGGGTTGCCATTTCCTTCTCCAGGGGTTCTTCCCACCCCAGGGATGGAAACTGCATCTCCTGCATAGACGGGTGGGTGGATGGCAGGTGGATTCTTGACCACTGAGCCACCAGAGAATTTCCTAATATTTTAAAAACATTTAAAAAGTGAAGCAAATACATATTTTAGAAACCTTAGGCTTAACTTGACAGTAAATATAGACAGACATAATGCACATAAACAAGAGCTCTTTGATGTTGTCAATAATTTTTATGAGTCTAAAGAGGTTTTGAGACCAAAAAATTTCAGAACCATTGTCCCTGAGAATTCAGTAATACCTAGCCGAGCCGGTTAAGCAAGTCTCAATGTGACAATGAAAGGGAGTGCAGTCATCAACTGTCTTACTTGCAGACTGTGGATAATTTTTCATAATGTAACTCTATGAGGTCAAGACCATTAACATCACCCCCATTTTATAGATGAAAGACTGAGAAGTTGAGTAGTTCCCTTCGTGCTCACTGCTGGTAAGAAGTAGAGTAGGGATTTGAACCGAGACAGTCCAGCTCCATTATTGGAGTATCTCATTGGCTCTGCCTAGTTGAAGTGCCACCATCCGTCAAATCAACTATTGTTGCGTGGGAAGTAAAGTCATAGTGGTCAAATATCATTAAGAGAGTGGAATGAGATTCTTGGAGAACCTTCTTGGAGAAAGGAGGACGTAGTGGGTAGACATCTCAAGAAGTATCTTCTCAAGTCAGAGTGGAGTCCTGGGGAAAAGAAGTTTTCTCATCAGCACTCCAGTTCCTTTCCAAAGGTGGTGCATTTTGGCAATCGCTGGTGAATTGATTATGAGTATCAGTTTTGGAAGTCAGATTAGGCTTTGAGCCCTAATTGTACCACTTCTTAGCTGCATGAACTTGGGCAAGTGTGATGGTTAATTTTGTGTCCACTCGGCTGGACTATGGTAACCAGTTGTTTGGTCAAACTCTAGTCTAGATGCTGCTGTACAGGCATTTCTTAGATGTGATTACACACAGTTGGCTCTAATTGAAGCGAATGTCTTTTCATAATGTGGGTGGGCCTCATCCAATCACTTGAAGGCCTGAAAAGCAAAAACTCAAGTTTCTTGAAAGAGTGGACTTCCCTGGCAATTCAGTGGTTAAGACTCCTCACTGCCCATGCAGGGAGCACGGGTTTGATCCCTGGTCAGAGAACTAAGATCCCACACATGCTGAGCAGCCAAAAGGGTTTTTAAAAAGTGGAATTTTCCTTCAGATTGCAACAGAGATATTCTTCCTGGGTTTCTAGGCTTCACATTCAAGACCACAACATGAGCTTTACCTAAGTTACCAGACTGCTGGCTTCCCCTTCGAATTTTGGACTTGTCAACCTCCACAGTCTTGTGAGCCAGTTCCTTAAAATCTCTTTTTCTCTTTGTCTATTCAGTATGCATGCTAAGTCGCTTCAGTCATGTCTGACTCTTTGAAACCCTAAGGACAGTAGCCCGCCAGGCTCCTCTGTGTGGGATTCTTCAGGCAAAGAATACTGGAGTGGGTTGCCATGCCCTTCTGGAGGATCTTCCTAACCCAGGAATCGAACCCGTGTCTCTTATGTCTCCTTTATTGGCAGGTGGGTTCTTTACCACAAGTGCCACCTGGGAAGCCCGTATACAGTATATTTGTATACATATATAATGCATGTTATATGCACATATACACAAACATAAATGACAGAAGTTTTTCCTATTGGTGCTATTTCTCAGGAGAACCCTGACTGAGACAGCTAGTAAGCCTCAATTTTCTTATCTGCAAAATGCATATGCTAACGCGAATAGTCTTTACAACTGTGAAAATTCCATGAGATGCCATGTATAAAGCACTCTTGACAATGGCCATGGTAGGTATATCATCAATGTGAGTGGTTTCCAAAGATGGCCCCTCATGAACCACAGCGCTCAAGAATTCACCTCCTTTGGTATGGCCTCCCCTCCCCCGAAATGAACTGGGACTTTACAACCCATAGAGTGAGGCAGAAATGCGCTAGCGTGTGGCCTGAGCTATCGGAGGGCCTGGCAGCTTCCTATTTTGCACTTTTGGAAGCCCTGAGGCAGCCACATAAGAGATCTGGCAGGACTTCCCTGGTGGTGCAATGGATAAGAATCTGCCTGCCAATGCAGGGGACATGGGTTCGATCCCTGGTCCAGGAAGATCCCACATGCTGTGGGGCGACTAGCTAAGCCTGTGTGCCCCAACTACTGAGCCCACATGCTGCAGCTACTAAAGCCCGAGTGCCTAGAGCCTGTGCTCTGCAACAAGAGAAGCCAGTGCAACGAGAAGCTGGGGCGCCTAAATGGAGAGCAGCCCCTGCTCGTCACAACTAGAGAAAGCCCAAGGGTAGTGATGAAGACCCACTGCCACGAAGAAGAAAGAATGAAAGACAGAAATTTGGCTCTAGTGTTGGAGAGGAAGAGGGTTTGGAACTGCATGAAGGGAGAGGCCCAGCCTTCCAGCCTGCCCCTACCAGGGTGACAGACATGTGAATGGCATGTCCTGGACATACCAGCCTAACTGAGCTTCTGGCCAACATCACAAGAGCAGAACTGCTGAGCTGAGCCCATCAACCTCCAGAAGAGTGAACAGTGAAAAAATAGTTGTTGCTTACAGCCACTAAATGTTAGGGTGGTTTGTTACACAGGGAGAAAACTGGAACATCAATCCTGGGGGCAGAGACTCTCTTCTCCCAGAATTCATAAAGAGAGGCCAGTATTATTTTGGAAGAACTATCATGTTAATTTGCCCGGACTTTGTCCCTGGTTCCCAGAAGGTGTCACATGTCTTTGGAATTTCCAGCAACAGTGTTTCCGAATGCAAGTCCAATGCACAGTGAGGTCAAATAACACCAAGACGTCGGAGTTTGGAACAGAGAAATGCTTATTACAAGGCCAATCAAGGAGATGTGGCCCATGCCTTAAAAATCCCAAACTCGAAAGCTTTCAGCAAGGCCCTTTTACAGGCAAGGTGAGGGAGAGGCATGGTTGGTTGCTGTAAGCTTCCTGGTGTCAGATCCTTTGTTCTTGAAGTTAGGTCAAAGGTCAGGAAATGAAGTTTCTGTAAATCTCCAAACTGGTACTCTGTTCTAACAAGAAAGGGCAAGGTCCCAAGGCACAACTTTCACCCTCTGAATCCGGGTCCTGGCTAAGAAGAGTGGGGGGTCCCTGCAGGGGTCGTTACCCCACTGGGGAGCGTTTATCCAGCACAGCACCCAGTCTGGGTCCTCCCACCAGTGCCTAGGTCTGGCTGAAGAGGCAGATCTCAGCTGGTGGTACCCTCCAGGCCAGGTCCCCAGGCCCTGCCCAGCTGTCATCTCTGAGGGGCTGGGTGCCCAGGATTTAACAGGCCCTCAGACTTCAGCCTGCCCAAACAGGGGCTCGGTCCCACAGACTGTGACCCATGCTGGCTGCCACTACCATTAGGTCACAGGGGCCGGGATAGACGAGGCTCACCGCTGCCTCAAGGCCTGGGCCCTGCCAGTGCGTGGCCTTGGTGAGGTCCCTGGAGCCCTGTTGGACACAGCCCCAGGCTGTTCCCTCGGCCTCTCAGCTCACCCTCCAGCCCAAGGCTAGAGAGTCAGGAGGGCCCCTGGGAGAAGGTTGTGATCCGCTTCTTACCTCAGTCTCCACAGGAGAACCACAAACCGCAGGATCATTGGCCAAAGGAGGCCTCTAATCTCTGAGCTAACAAGCAGTATGGCTCTAACGGTTGCCTGGTAACGGTAATGCGTGCCTGCTGACGGCTGTCCCTGTTATAATAGGAGTGTCTTTGTTACTCAGGTGGGGAGAGGTTTGGGCCACCCCGGAGTTTTACGGAGATTGAACCTTGCAATTTAGGTCTGAGCCTTACAATACAGGAGACCTGGGTTCAATCCCTGGATCAGGAAGATCCCCTGGAGAATGGAATGGCTACCATTCCAGTTTTCTTGCCTAGAGAATTCCATGGACAGAGGAGCCTGGGGGGCTACAGTCCCTGGAGGTGCAAAAAATTGGATGTGACTGAGCGACTGACGTGGTCAGGGCTCGGTGAGCTTCCCTGGTTGGTAAATACTCTGCATGTTTCCAGGCTTCCCGCATATCTTAGTTGATAAACAATCCACCTGCGATTCAGCAGACCGTGGTTCAATTCCTGGGTCAGGAAGATCTCCTGGAGAAGGGATAGGCTATCCACTCCAGTATTGTTGGGCTTCCCTTGTGGCTCAGCTGGTAAAGATTCCACCTGCAATGCGGGAGACCTGGGTTCTGTCCCTGGGTTGGGAAGATCCCCTGGAGAAGGGAAAGGCTACCCACTCCAGTATTCTGGCCTGGAGAATTCCATGGACTGTATAGTCCGTGGGGTCGCAGAGTCGGACACGACTAAGTGACTTTCACTTTCACCGCATGTTTTCATCCATGGATGTGTTGGCAGGATGATGCGTCCCTGAGGATGGCAATAATGCCACATTTGGGAAACCCTCCTAGACCTGGCCCTGCTCATCTCCTCCTTTTAGCTGGGGTTATGATTTGTATCCTTGGCTGTCATGAAACTGTAATCATAACTATGGTGCTTTCCTGAGTTCTGTGTGTCATCTTAGCACATTATTGAACCTGAATGGATAGTGAGAACCCTCGAGCCTGAAACCAGCTGGTCAGCACTGGGAAAGGCCTGGGGTCCCTGAACTTATAGCCGTGTCTGTAACTGAGCCCTGTGTCCTTGACCTGGGGAGTTGGCGTCAAGTCACTGTCCACGATGACACTGCCGCTTAAATTGTCTGGGCAAAAGTTAAAATGCTTTGAGAGACAAAAAGAGGACTTGATTTTGCTCCTGAGATGAAAGGGGAAGAGGAGAGAGGGGGGAAAAGGGTTGAGGTACGGAGAAGTTGAAAGGAGCCAGCCAGGTGGGGAGGACTGTCCTCCATGGGGTGACCCCAGCCCTGTGATCGCCCCCTACCCCGCCACCAGACTTTCAGTCAAGTCTACCAAAGTGAAGAGATCTGTTGTGAGAGTGGATTTGATTGGAAAGGTATGAAGGGACTGATAGGGAGGGGGAATTTCCCCCTGCATCTGTCCTGAGGTCTTGTGGCTGGACTAATAGTAAAATTAACACAAGACAGGTTAACAGGAGAAAAAGAAACAAAATTTAGTTTCTGTGCATGGAGGTCTCATAAAAATGGAATTTAAGAAGTGGCCAAGGGAATTCCCTAGTAGTGTAGTGGTTAGGACTTGACACTTTCACTGCTGAGCCCTGTTCGGGGAACTGTTCCCCAGTTTGGGGAACTAAGATCCTGCCAACCACTTGGCAGGGCAGCCCCCCCCAAATGGGGGGATTATACCTCATTTGTAAATAAGGATCATTTGAAGAATGCAAGAATTGCAAGAATGCAATCATGGTGGTAGATAGAAATATAATATCTTCATAGATTATGAAAAGGCCTTTGAGGGCTCCCTGGTGGCTCAGTGGTAAAGAATTCGCCTGCCAATGCAGGAGACATGAGTTAGATCCCTGATACAGGAAAATCCCCAAATCCCGTATGCCGAGGGGCAACTAACCCCCTGAGCCACAACTCCTGAGCCCACGCTCTAGAGCCGGGGAGCTGCAAAAAGCCACAGTGAGCAGCCGAGCACCGCAACTAGAGAGCAGCCCCCACTCTCTGCAACTAGAGAAAAGGCTGCGCAGCAATGAAGACCGAGCAGAGTCAAAAAACAGCCTCTGACAAAATTTGGGATGTTTCACTATCATTCATGTTATTTTACATTAGAGAACACTAGCCAAGGAACTAACAAAGAGAAAGAAGCCAGTGGGATAGGGATTATAAAAAGGCAATACTGTCACTATTTGCATATGACATGGTCCCCAATCTAGGAGATTCAAATGAAAAACTATGGTAGAACAGTCAGAGAATTCAGTATGTTAACAGGCCATCAAATAAATATGCAGCAATGAATTGCTTTCAAATATATGGGCAAGCTTTTAGGAAATATAACCCAGGGACTTCCCTGGTACTTCAGTGGCTAAGACTCTAAGTTCCCACTGCAAGGGGCCCAGGTTCGAGCCCTGGTCAGGGAACTAGATCCCAGATGCTACAACTAATAGCCTGCATGCCGCAACTAAAGATGCTGCCTGCTGCAGATAAGACCCGGCACAGCCAAATACATAAATATTAAAAAAGGAAGGAAATATAACACAGGTAATCCTCATTTACTATAGAAAACCCCTAAAAGATAAAATACCAACAAATAAATGATTAGATCCATGAAAGACCTACTTTAGGAACTTTCATTTAAGGACAAACATTAATACTCTTTTGGAGGATACAAAGGAAGTTGTTAACAAATGGAAGAACAGGACTTACTTCCCTGGTGGTGCCGTGGATAAAAATCTGCCTGCCAATGCAAGAGACATGATGGGGCGAATTCCACATGCAGCGGAGCAACTAAGCCCGTGAGCCGCAACTACTGAGCTTCGGAGCACAGAGCCTGTGCTCCACAACAAGAGAAGCCTACGCACCTCATGGAAGAGGAGTGACCCCTGCTCGCTGTAACTAGAGAAAAGCCTGCACAAAGCCACGAAGACCCAGTGCAGCCAAAAATAAATAATAAAGTTCAATTTTTTAAAAGTGGAAAAACGAATCATTTGGATATGTTAGAAATAGCAGTTATTCCAGATTTATTAAATGTAATGTGATTCTAATAAAGAACTTTGTTTGAAATAAGGTAAGCTGGCTTTGAGGTTGATATCGTAATAAACATAAACAAAAACAGACAGAACACTCTGAAGATGGAGTATAATGAGATGGGCTTCCCTGGTGGTTCAGCAGTGAAGTATCCACCTGCCAGTGCAGGAGATGCAGGAGATGTGGGTTTGATCCTTGGATTGGGGAGATCCCCTGAAGAAGGAAAGGGCAACCCACTCCAGTATTCTTGCCTGGGAAACTTCATGGACAGAGAAGCCTGGTGGGTACAATCCCTGGGGTCACAGAGAGTGCGACAGAACTTAGTGACAAAGACCATTACCATTACATGTAAAATTCATCAGAAAATTTAAGCTACAGTTTAGTATATGATGAAGAAGCATCTGTAAACAAAGTTAGTCGGGAAAAGCTGGGCTGTTTAGTAACTGGTGTTGGGGCAGCCAGGTAGCCATCTAAAAAAGAAAATTGGATCATCACTTCATACTGTATGTACATCAGGATAAATTCCATATGGTTCAAAAATTCAAATATGAATAATGAAACCATACACATACATACATACCAAGAAAACCTTGAGATTCAAAATCTTGCAGGTTTTTCTTTCTTTGTTTTTATGGCCACGCCTGGAAGCTTGCAGAATCTTTGTTTCCCTGCTAGGGATCAAACCCACACCCCAGCACTGGACAGGTAAGGAATTCCCCAAATCTGGCAGGTGTAAAAGAAAAGAGGAAACAAAAGCAAAAATCTCCATGCCAAAAGGCTTTCAGGAAAATGAAAGACAAATGGCAAAAGAGGAAAAAATATCCATAACTCACATTATAATCTATTATCATGTCTCACTATATCATCTGTAGTTACCACAATCAATCAAGAAAGGACAAAATGATTCAGGAGAGAAATAGAGAAAATATATGAACAGGGGCTTCCCTGGTGACTCAGTGGTAAAGAATCTGCCTGCCAATACAGGAAACACGGGCTCAATCCTTGATCTGGGAAGATCCCAAAGGTCTTGGAGCAACTAAGCCTGTGCGCCTCAACTATTCAGCCTGTGCTCTCGAGCCTGGGATCTGCAACTCCTGAGCCCACACTCCACAACTACTGAAGCCCGCAAGCCCTAGAGCCCAAGCTCCTCAACAAGAGAAGCCACCACGATGAGAAGACCACACACTGCAACCAGAGAGTAGCTCCTGCTGTCTGCAACTAGAGAAAGCCTGCACAGCCAATGAAGACCCAGCACAGCCAAAAATAAATTAATAAAATTACATACATACAAAAGGCGTGAACAGATAGTTCATGGAAAAGGGAATACATGCGAGTCGAACGAAGAGATATTTAACTTCATTCATAATGAGAGAAAAGCAAATTAAAACTCTTACGCCATTTTTCAGCTTTCTAGATTAGCCAAATTCAGACATTTGATAACATTGTTGGTGAGGCTATAGGGGAAATGCTGACCGCGCAAAGTGGTACAACAAGGATGGGAGGCAGCATCGCAATATCTGTAAACTTTCAAAAGGGTGCATTTGGGTCAGAATTCTCACTTCTGGATATCCTACAAACTACAGAGGGCTTGTAGTACAGAGAGCTTCCCAGGTGACGCTAGTGGTGAAGAACCAGCCAGCCAACGCAGGAGACGTAAGAGACGCAGGTTCGACGCAGGTTCAGTCCCTGCGTTGGGAAGATCTTCTGGAGGAGGGCATGGCAACCCACTCCAGTATTCTTGCCTGGAGAATCCCATGGACAGAGGAGCCTGGCAGGCTACAGTCCATAGGGTCGCACTGAGTTGGACATGATTGAAGCGACTTAGCATGCACACATGTACTACAGATACTCTATATAATAAAGAATCTAAAATGTGCCATCATTTTTATGAAAATGCTGTATTCACCATCAAATGTAAGATAGACCTCAATTTCAGAGATGTCAGTATATGAAAAATGCATTTAGAATCAGAGTAAAACTGTATTTGTGCCCATGCTATGAGATATGCAGACAAGATGAACTATTACAGCTTTTTATTTTTTGGCCAATAGAAAATGATGGGAAAAAACCTAAATGCCCATCAGTATGTTCCTGGTTATGTAAATTACAACATAACCACAGAATGGAATGAAATACACCTCTAAAATGAATGAGGAAATATAGTGGTTTGGAATGATCCTTAAGTTCTTACTGAAAATGCAACGTATTAATCAATAAATATAATTTGCCAACTTCTGTAATGAAGAAAGCAAAACCAAAAAACCACCCAGCTTTGCATTTACTTGTGTATATATAGGGAAACTGGAAAGACAGGAGTACTGTGGTTACAGATGTGAATTGTACTAGGCACTGGGTGGAGGGGGGACAGAGACAGAAGACTTTTCATTGTGCATTTTATATTTGGGGGGCTTATAAATATTTACCAAAAAGGTATTAAGAAAGAAAAAAACTCCAGAAATTTTAGATATTCTTGAATACACAATTTATCGTATAATATATACAGCATTGACTTTGCTTGTCCTTTGAAATGCCTCATAAAACACAAAACCAATCTTACACTAAAAACTTCTGTTGAAACTGACATGAAGAAACTCAAGAGGAATCATCACAACTGACAATTTCCAGTTCTCTCCAGGGCCTTCCAGTCCTACAGGAATTCCTATTCCTATCACTGCTATTCGATGATTTCTTTCGTCACCATGGGCTCTATTGGCAGCTTTTCTTCAAGTCTCAATTTTAGAAAACCATTCTTCACTTCAGTGAAGCAATTTGAAAAGACATTTCCACAATGCAGGGAAAGGAATCTGGATCAATCACAAACTCAAAGGACGTCAGAAGAGTCATAAGGTTTTGATCTTTTTTCCATTTCTTCTGAGTTTTTCTTGATAAGCTTCCTTTTTTCCCCCAGCTGTGCTTTGCCTTATTTTCACGTACTTTGTAAATTCAAGTTACAGGAGTGGTATATAACACTGTTTTGAAGGCAGAGTTCTTCTGAAAGTAGTTTCATCATTAAACTATTCTCTACTGATAAACTTGTCACAACCAAGTTCTTCTGTCAGAGGATTGATGATTTCAGATGCAGTCAGGGTTATACTAAATGTTAAAATATCAAAATCCATCCTCTGAGGATTCCGCTGATATTCTGCGTCAAATGCCGCTTCCCTGGCTCTGCAGGCTTCCACAAATCTCCTGCGGCGTCCTTCAAGCTCCTGAATTCGGCCAGGAGCGATCGGGTAGTGTTCCAGATAGTGGCGGAGGAACTGCTGGTAATTAATTCCTAAAACGCCAAGTGGGTGACGGAGGCGGAGATATGGCAACGCAGCCAGGCCTGGGCCGTTCCCGGGCCTGGACCGGGGTCTGCCCTCGGGATCCTCTTCCTCCGCTGGCTCCGCCAACAATCGGGCGACCTCTGCCATCCGGGCTTCCCTGGCCGCTGCCCCCAGGCCTTCTCTGGACGCCGCCATCGGACCTTCCCTGGCCTCCGGCACTGGACCTTCCACAGGTGAAGCCATCGGACCTTCTCCGGCCGCCGCCATCGGACGGTCCCTGGCCTCCACGGGCTGCGCGGGGGCCGGCTCCCGCCTCCTGCCGCCTACCTCCCCTTGCCGGACGTCGCCGTTGTCATTTGCTGCGCCCGCCGGTGGGACACCTTTGTCCGCGGGCAGCTCGGACATTCCGGATCGCGGGGTCAGCTCGGCCGCTCCCACAAATAGTGGGATAACGCACAGCGCGGTTAGCGATGTGCACGTTAAGTGCACGTAACTGCGCGTGCGTGAGCGCTCTGCACACTGGTCCACGCTGTGTGTGTAAATCCACGTGCACGAGCTTAGGGTGTGCAGCTGAAATTGAGCACTGCGCATGCGTTCTGCCCGCGCGACCGCAATCTTCCAGGTGCCGCCTAGTGGCTGGAAGAGCCAACACACCTGAAATCTTACCCAGAACGTCTGAGGGTGGTGTCTTAAGTCGCTTCAGTCGTGTGTCCCACTCTTTGCGACCCTATGGACTGTAGCCCACCAGGCTCCTCTGTCCATGGGATTCTTCAGGCAAGAATACTGAAGTGGTTTGCCATTCCCTCCTCCAGTGGACCACCTTTTGTCAGAACTCTTCACTATGGCCTGTCTTGGGTGGCCCTTCATGACACGGCTCATAGCTTCATTGAGTTCGGCAAGTCTTTTCACCACAAGACTGTGATCCATGAAGGTGTGCGCCATCGGAAAAGTCCTCTAAACATCCTTTTTGTACAACATACCATGCAGGAAAAAAAAATACAAAATATACAACCGAATGACATCGCAAAGTGAACGTCCGTATGACCACCACTCGGGGCAAGGAATTATTTCTAGTATTCCAGAATCCTTCCTCTCTTCTATCACTTTCTACCCGGGGATAACTATTATACTGATGGTGTAGTAGTGGTGAT
Source organism: Neotragus moschatus (assembly GCA_006410615.1). Classification (NCBI taxonomy): domain Eukaryota; kingdom Metazoa; phylum Chordata; class Mammalia; order Artiodactyla; family Bovidae; genus Neotragus; species Neotragus moschatus. Next base: position 1,417,679 of record SJYA01002410.1, read on the forward strand.
GGTAATCATTTTCTTGCTTGTCTGTTTTACTACCTAGGGGCACATTCCTTAATTTTGCTTGTTTTTTTTTTTTTTTTTTAAGTTTTTATACTCTTGTGTCTGGTTTCTTTCACACATTATTTTTATGGGTCACCTATGTTTTTCATTGTAATTATAAATAGATCATTTTCTCCATAGTTACGTGTTCATTACCATTATTTTTATCATAATATTGCAACATGCATCTTAAGTACTGACTCTCCAGTTATTTTTTTCTTTATTCTAATTAACCTGAGAAATATCTTATAAAGAAATTCCCCCTTTAATGTTGCTCACAATAACCCCTGTCGTGATTCAGGGGCATCAGCAAATATAGTGACTCACTGTTTTCTGCTTTGTCAGGAGTAGTTATTTTGAGGCATTAGGTCTCATCTGCAGATCATAAAGTTGAGTTTTTATTTTCCTAAGCCCTACATTAATAAAAACACAACATCCAGCCTGTGTTGCTTCAAACACAGCTTCTCCACAGCATCTCCGCAGTCTCTTAAGTGTGTGTGGCTCCTTTAAGGTGCCCAGGCTAGTTTGGAGACCTAAGGTCCATTGGTGCCACCCTCAGGCTGCCTGGAAAATCACAAATATTTAATAAAAGAATTTCCAGACTTAGATGGGATAGGAATGCTGCTGCTGCTGCTGAGTCGCTTCAATCGTGTCCGACTCTGTGCGAGTCCAGAGACAGCAGCCCACCAGGCTCCCCATCTCTGGGATTCTCTAGGCAAGAACACTGGAGTGGGTTGCCATTTCCTTCTCCAATGCATAAAAGTGAAAAGTGAAAGGAAGTCGCTCAGTCGTGCTCGACTCTCAGCGACCCCATGGACTGTAGCCCACCAGACTCCTCCGTCCATGGGCTTTTCCAGGCAAGAGTACTAGAGTGGGGNTCTCTAGGCAAGAACACTGGAGTGGGTTGCCATTTCCTTCTCCAATGCATAAAAGTGAAAAGTGAAAGGAAGTCGCTCAGTCGTGCTCGACTCTCAGCGACCCCATGGACTGTAGCCCACCAGACTCCTCCGTCCATGGGCTTTTCCAGGCAAGAGTACTAGAGTGGGGTGCCATTGCCTTAGCTCTAAACAAAATCATGGTTTACTCGGGTCTTCCCTGGAGGTACCGTGGATAAGAATCCGCCTGTCAGTGCAGAGCACATGAGTGCGATCCCTGGTCCTGGAAGATCCCTCATGCCACAGAGCAACTAAACCTGAGAACCACAACTACTGATGCCCGTGAGCCTAACGCCTGTGCTCCTCAACAATACAAGCCACTGCAACGAGAAGCCTGTGCACTACAATGAAGAGTAACCCGATCGCTGCAACTACAGAAAGCCCGTGCACAGCAGCAAAGATCTAGGGCAGATAATAAATAAATACAATTATGTTGTATTGGGAATTCCTTGGCAGTTCAGTGGTTAGGACTCTGATCTCTCATAGGTGTGTGGTGCAGCCCCCCAAAATCTAAAGCAACTCTCTCCCAATTATGGTGTGTTGAACAAAAATGCTCATGTGGGGGAGATGAAAGCAAACATTTGAGATAGATTCCAGGTTAGCTATTGCTCCCAGGATTTCTCCCGTGTAGTGGCTGCAGCATCCTTGTCTCTGACTCACTACCAGTGTTTCAGAATCACTTGAGGACAATTTCAGTCACGCTTCAGACTAAACAATCAAGGGAGCTGATATCAGGGACTCCACGCTGATATATTCTTTACAGGAAAAATAAGAGAGATTATGAGGAAAGAGACAGGATCTGCTTTTCCCAAAGGCTGCAAAGTCTGTGATAAATAGCACTGGTGGGAAATTTGTCCTTCCTCTGACCAAAGACATCCTTTAAAGGATAAATACCCATGTTAACCTTGAAATTAAACCTGTACTTTTATGGATATGGAATCAAACCACAACTCAGAATGTGCATTTGGCTTAGATAATTGGGGGAATCATAATGTCCTTCTTGCATCTGTTTTCCCCCAAAGACTACTTTAAAAAGTTAAAATTTTATGTATTTGTGGCTGTGCTGGGTCTTCATTGCTGTGTGCAGGCTTTCTCTAGTTGCAGTGCGCAGGTTTTTCATTGAGGTGGCTTCTCTTGTTGCGGAGCACAGGCTCTACATGCAAGGACTTCAGTAGTTGCAGTACTCGGGTTTAGTCGCTCCAAAGCATGTGGAATCTTCTTGGACCAGGGATCAAACCTGTGTCCTCTGCATTGACAGAAAGAAAGGAGAAGAAAAATGTAGCTCAGTCATGTCCGACTCTTGGTGACCCCATGAGCTGTNGGAGCACAGGCTCTACATGCAAGGACTTCAGTAGTTGCAGTACTCGGGTTTAGTCGCTCCAAAGCATGTGGAATCTTCTTGGACCAGGGATCAAACCTGTGTCCTCTGCATTGACAGAAAGAAAGGAGAAGAAAAATGTAGCTCAGTCATGTCCGACTCTTGGTGACCCCATGAGCTGTACAGTCCATGGGATTCTCCAGGCCAGAATACTGGAGTGGGTAGCCTTTCCCTTCTCCAGGGAATCTTCCCAACCCGATGATCAAACCCAGGTATCCTGCATTGGCAGGCAGACTCTTATCAACTGAACCTCTAAGGAAGTCCCATTCTTACATCCTTATTACCGCTGATTATCCTAGGCCTTACATCTTCTGCTCACTAGATGGGCTTGAACTGACTTAATGGTAGATATGACCAACCTAGACAGCATATTAAAAAGCAGAGACATTACTTTGTCAACAAAGTTCCATCTAGTCAAAGCTATGGTTTTTCCAGTAGTCATGTATGGATGTGAGAGTTGGACTATAAAGAAAGCTTAATGCCAAAGAATTGATGCTTTTGAACTGTGGTGTTGGAGAAGACTCTTGAGAGTCCCTTGGGCAAGGAGATCCAACCAGTCCATCCTAAGGGAGATCAGTCCTCATGGATTCATTGGAAGGACTGATGGTGAAGCTGAAACTCCAATACTTTGGCCACCTGATGTGAAGAACTGACTGATTGGAAAAGACCTTGATGCTGGGAAAGATTGAAGGCAGGAGGAGAAGGGGATGACAGAGGATGGCTGGATGGCATCATCGACTCAATGGACATGAGTTTGAGTGAATTCCGGGAGTTGGTGACTGACAGGGAGACCTGGTGTGCTGCAGTCCATGGGGTCGCCAAGAGTCGAACTTGACTGAGCCACTGAACTGGAATGAAATGGTAGATATAGGTGCCTCTTTCTCTAAAGGGCTTTTCCATGTTTGCCTGTCTCTCCTGAGCTACTTAACGCTGCGGTGAGACCTAAACATGATTTTACAAGCCTTGTCTCTTTCCCCAAGATTGTTACTGTGCTAGATTAATTGTAAAAGTAACCCCCATTCTCCATCCTCTCTGTTTCTTACATCCTTTGTGATAAGAGTTTGCAGCTCTCCTCACTGGAAGGTGGATTGTTTTTCTCTATCCCTTGAATCTGAGCTGGCCTTGTGACTTGCTTTGACTGGTAGGATGAGGCAGAAATGATGGTGTGTCAGTCTCGAGACTGGGCTTCAAGAAGCACTTCTTTCTTCCATTCTTTCCTGGACTCCTGTCTCGACCATGAGAACAACCCTGGACCAGCTTGCTGGATGGTGGAAGACAATTTGGAAAGTGGTCTCAGACAAGGCATATAAGACCAGTCAGTCCTTGGATTTCTTTCTTTCTTTCACTGGTCAGGGCAGGCAAAAAAAAAAAAAAAAAAAATCAATCAGTCCCCAGCTGAGCTAGACTTAGGCTTAGGCTCATAGGCTAAATAAATGCTTGTTATTTTATGTTGTTGTGATTCACGTGAATTGCCATGCAACATTATCACGATGACACATAACTGTTCCAGAAATTGGTATCAGGAGTTAGGTAATGTCCTAACAAAAGGCTAAAATACGGAGGGAGAGATGTGAGGAAATTGTTAGTGGAGCAGAAAAAATGATGACTCATGTTACATTGTAGTGAAATAACTGGCCAACCGTTGCCTATGATTACCCAGAAATAGAGACAGAAATAGAAAATGGAAAGTATTTGGCTAGGGCAATACCCAGACATAACGCTGGTTACTAACTGTTGAGTATCATGAGGGTTAGCAAGAAAGGGCTGACCTATAGAAGGAATTGACTGATTTCCCAGAATTTAGAAGAACTACAGAAGGCTTATGACTTGCTAGGTTGGGAAAGAAAAGCTTTTCTCACATCCAGTCTCTCCAGTCACAAAAGATGGTCAAAGTGAAAAAGACTGTGAGTACTGATCAAATTAAAGGTGTGGCTTTATGACCCTTTATTAAGAGCTCAAAAATATGAGGGAGTGCCTCCCAATGAGACAAAAGGATTTCTAGGAAGTTTATGGGCATGGTCCTGTAGAAAAATGATCTTAATATAGGAGGAAGTCTAGAGAGTAATGTGCACCCAGCTTTACTGAGATGAATTGACATGGAATATTGTTTAAGTTTTGGGACTCCCAGGTGGCTCAGACGGTAAAGAATCTGTCTGCAATGCAGGAGACCTGGGTTCGATTCCTGGGTCAAGAATTCCCTGGAGAAGGAAATGGCTACCGACTCCAATATTCTTGCCTGGGAAATTTCATGAACAGAGGAGCCTGGGGGGGCTACAGTCCATGGGATCGCAAGGAGTCGGACATGACTGAGTGACTAAACACACACGCACACACATACATATTAAGTTTAAGTCGTGCAATGTGATGGTTTGATACATGTATATATTTTCTAGTAATTACAATGGGGTTAGTTAACACTTTCATCAGCTCACATAACTAGCAATTTTTTTTTTTGATGATGGTAGTAAAGATACTTAAGTGCTACTGTCTTAACAACTTTGAAGTATATAACACTGTTAATTATAATCCCCATGCTGAATATTAGATCACCAGAACTTATCCACCTTTTAAAAATTTTTTGTTTTTAATTGGAGGATAATTGCTTTACAATGTTATGTATGGTTCTGCCATTACAACAACCTGAATCACCCATAAGTATACATATATTCCCTCCCTCGTGAGTCTCCCTTCCACCCCCACCCCTCCCCAATTTATTCATCTTAAAACTGGAAGTTTGTACCTTTGACCAATTCTCCCCACTTCCCCCACCTCCCAGTCCCTAACAACCACCAGTCTACTCTGCTTCTGTGAATATGGATTTTTTAGTTTCCACATATAAGTGATACCATTTCTCTGCCTGACTTATCTCACTTAGCATAAGTGCCCTCTAGGTCGATCCATGTTGTCACAAATGGCATGCTTTTCTTTTTTCTCAACAGTGAAACAATTTGTTGTTGTTCAGTTCTTGAATTTTGCTCCACTCTTTGCGATCCCACGGACTGCGGCACGCCAGGCCTCCCTCTCCTTCACTATCTCCTGGAGTTTGCTCAGATTCATGTCCAGTGAGTCAGTGATGCTATCTAATCACCTCGTCCTCTGCCACTCTCTTCTCCTTTTGCCTTCAATCTTTCCCAGCATCAGGGTCTTTCCCAATAGGTCGGCTCTTGCGTCAGGTGGCCAAACTATTGGACTTTCAGCTTCAGCATCAGTCCTTTCAATGAATATTTAGGGTTGATTTCCTTTAGGATTGACTGGTTTGATCTTGCTATCCAAGAGACTCTCAAGGGTCTTCTCCAGCACCACAATTCCAAAGCATCAATTCCTTAGTGCTCAGACTTCTTTATGATCCAACTCTCAAATCCGTACATGACTACTGGAAAAACCATAGCTTTGAGTATACAGACCTTTTGCTGGCAAAGTGATATCTCTCCTTTTTAATACACTGTCTAGATTTATCATAGCTTTCCTTCCGAGGAGCCAGCATCTTTTCATTTCATGGCTGCAGTCACTGTCCAAGAAAAGAAAATCTGTCACCGCTTCCACTTTTTCCCTACCTATTTGCCATGATGCGATGGGACCTGATGCCATGATCTTAGTTTTTTGAATGTTAAGTTTTAAGCCAGCTTTTTTACTCTCCTCTTTCACCCTCTTCAAGAGGCTCTTTAGTTCCTCTTCATTTTCTGCCATTAGAGTGGTAGCATCTGCATATCTGAGGTTGTTGATATTTATCCTAGCAATCTTGATCCCAGCCTGGCATTTTGCATGATGTACTCGGCATACCTGGGGTTCCTGGGTGGCATTAGTGGTAGAGAACCCAGCTGCCAATGGAGGAGATGCAAGAGACGCAGATTCAATCCTTAGGTTGAGAAGATCCCTGGAAAAAGGCATGGCAACCCACTCCAGTATTCTGGACAGAGGAGCCCTGCAGGCTACAGTCCATAGGGTCGCACAGAATTGGACATGACTGAAGGGACCTAGCATGCACGCACTCTGCATATAAGTCAAATAAACAGGGTGACAGTATACAGGCTGTCATACTCCTTTCCCAATTCTGAACCAGTATGGTGTTCCATTCTAAAGGAGATCAGCCCTGGGTGTTCTTTGGCAGGAATGATGCTAAAGCTGAAACTCCAGTACTTTGGCCACCTCATGTGAAGAGTTGACTCATTGGAAAAGACTCTGATGCTGGGAGGGATTGGGGGCAGGAGGAGAAGGGGACGACCGAGGATGAGATGGCTGGATGGCATCACCGACTCGATGGACGTGAGCATGAGGGAACTCCGGGAGTTGGTCATGGACAGGGAGGCCTGGCGTGCTGCGATTCATGTGGTCGCAAAGAGTCAGACACGACTGAGCGACTGAACTGAACTGAACTGAAGGTGTTCCACGTAAGGTTCTAACTCTTGTTTCTTGACTGGCCTACAGGTTTCTCAGGAGACAGGTACAGTGGCCTGGTATTCCTATTTCTGTAAGAATTTTCCAGTTTGTTGTGATCCACAGTCAAAGGATTTAGCATAGTCAATGAAACAGAAGTAGATGTTTTTCTGGAATTACCTTGTTTTCTCTATGATCCAACAAATGTTGGCAATTTGATCTCTGGTTCCTCTGTCTTTTCTAAACCTAGCTTGTACATCTGGAAGTTCTCAGTTCACGTACTGCTGAAGCCTAGTTTGAAGGATTTTGAGCACAACCTTACTAGCATGTGAAGTGAGAGCAGTTGTCCAGTAGTTTGAACATTCTTTGGCATTGCCCTTCTTTGGGATTGGAATGAAAACTGACCTTTTCCAGTCCTGTGGTCACTGACATATTGAGTGCAGCACTTTATCAGCATCATCTTTTAGGATTTTAAATAGCTCAGCTGGAATTCCATTACCTTCAACTAGCCTTGTTTGTAGTAAGGCTTCCTAAGGCTCACCTGACTTCAGATTCCAGAATGTCAAACTCCAGGTGAGTGACCACACCATCGTGGTTATCTGGGTCATTAAGACAGTTTTTCGTTATAGTTCTTCTGGTGTATTCTTGCCACCTCTTTTTAGTCTTCTGCATCTGTTAGGTTCTTACCATTTCTATCCTTTATTGTGCCCATTCTTGCATGAAATGTTCCCTTGATAGTGCCAATTCTCTTGAAGAGATCTCTAGTCTTTCCCATCCTACTGTTTTCCTCTCTCTCTCTCTCTCTATGTGTATATATACAACATATGCATAGAATATATATATATATATATATAGTATCTGTCTATCTCATCTTCTTTATTCACTTACCCATAGATAGAAATGTAGGTTTTTTTTCCATATCTTGGCTATTGTCAATAATGCTGCAATGAGCACCGGGGTACAGACACCTCTTTGAGATCTTGATTTCATTTCTGTTGGATGTATACACAGAAGTGGGATTGCTGGATCATAGGGTAGTACTATTTTTATTTCATTTTTTTAAGAACTTTTCATACTGCTTTCCATTGTGACTATACCAATTTACATTCTCACCAATAGTGAAAAAGGGTTTCCTTTTCTCCACATCCTTGCTAACACTTGTTATTTCTAGTCTTCTCGATTATAGCCATTCTAACAAGTGTGAGGAGATACCTCACTGTGATTTTGACTTGCATTTCCCAGTGATAAGTGATGCTGAGCATCTTTTCGTGTACTTCTTGGTCATTTGTATTTCTCCTTTAGAAAAATGTTCATCCAAGTGCTCTGCTCATTTAAAAATTATATTTGTTGTCTTTTTTTGCAGTTGAGTTGTATGAGTCCCTAATATATTTCGGACATTAACCCCTTATCAGAAAATATTTGCAAATATTTTCTTCCATTCCATGGATTGCCTTTTCATTTCAGTGAGTGTTACTTTTGTTCTGTGGGAGCTACTTATTTAGTTAAAATATTAATTTTTATGCAGTTTTCACTCTTACTTCTCATTTACAGTTATTACAAAATATTGACTGTATCCCCCATGTTGTATACTACATCCTTGAACTTATCTTATTCCTAATGGTTTGTGTCTCCCACTCTTCCTCCACGCCCCCATTGGTAATCACTTACTTGTTCTCTATACCTAGGAGTCTGTACAGAAGCTTTCTAGTTTTATGTAATCACACTTACTCATATTCCTTTGTTTTTGGTGTCATATCCAAACAAATTATTGCCAAGATCAATGTCAAGGTGCTTTCCCTATGCTTCCTTCTAGGACTTCTGTGGTTTCATGTTTAAGTCTTGAATCCATCACAAGTTAATTTTTAAAAACGTATTTATTTATTTGGCTGTGCTGGGTCTTAGTTGTGTCATGCAGAATCTTCGTTGGGGCATGTGGCCTCTTTAGTAGTGGGATGCAGGCTTTTTTGGTTGTGGCACTCGGGATATTTCACTGCAGCACGTGAACCCTTAGTTGTGGCATGTGGGATCTGGTTCCCTGGCCAGGGATCGAACCCAGACCCCCTGTACTGGGAGTTCACAGTCTTAGCCATTGGCCCACCAGGGAAGTCCCCACTGCAAGTTAATTATAAATTTGGGGTCTATTTTCATCTTCTGTCTAGTTTAGCATCCCACACAGTGTTTTATTATCTTTTATGTAGTGGGCACTCAAAAAATATATGTTGAATCAGAGTGAAGTTAAGCTCCCTTTTCCCCACCACTGACTTTCACATACCAAGGTGTCCGATAATCCTGAAGCTCTTTTGAAGCCTAATTCTGAAAGAGATGGGATACCAGACCACGTGACCTGCCTCTTTTTTTTTTTTTTTGACCTGCCTCTTGAGAAATCTGTATGCAGGTCAAGAAGCAACAGTTAGAACTGGACATGGAACAACAGACTGGTTCCAAATGGGAAAAGGAGTATGTCAANTAAGGTTAATGGAACTCTGGCTGTGTCCTCTGGTGGATGTGATCCCTCTCCTGGGAACCAAGACCTCTGGAGCTGCAAGCTCGGGAATTTCCAGGACAGAAACTCATATTCTCCAAGTAGGTCATAAGAGTCATGGTGAAAGGGGTCACTTCTCCATCCACCTCTCATTTGCCCAAACCTGGGTATTCTGCTTATTGAGAACTGTACCATACAATGGCTCTGGGTTTAAGGCATCTCGAGGGACTGCACTGTAGCACCACAGGGTAGAATCTCCAAGCTGATGCCTTAGCTGTGCTTGCAAAAGGTCACACAGAGGCAGGGAGTGAAGCCTGGATTCTGCTCTCAACTGCTTTTAGTATACTCAGCTCATTCGGATCTGAGGCATGCTCCTATTAGAGTCTGGGCTATTTTCAAGAATTGCTCTGTTCCCTGTATAGATGGAGTCTCTCTTCTTGTCCTGCCCCAACCATTCACTCTCAAGGGAGGTGGGAGGAGACATCACCCTTGTAGATCTTGTATATCAGAGAGATCTATAAGAAACAATGCCCCAGGTTTACTATTCAGGTTAGAAGGGGGGCACACTCACTCACTTGGTTATTTGTGCAGTCCTTCCACACGTCTGTTTTGAGTCGCTTCTCTATGACAGGCCCCCTTGAAATAAACATCCCCTAATTTCCAAACCATGCTTTCTGTCCATGTGACAGCTTTTGCAGCAGGGGTTCTGGGGATGGGACAGTCTTCAGGGGTAGAGACACTTGGCCTTCACCAATTGTTCTGTTTAATAAACGGTGTCTGATGGCAGAAGATGACCTGTTGCTTTTCTTGTAGCTTCCCAAGACTCACAAGTGTACTTAGAACCAAGTATAAGCCTCTTATGTTGGTGCTGAAAGTTTTTGTGATAGGGATCCTGCTTCTCTGATATTTACCAGAACTTCTTAACTCATCTTGAGGGCCCTAAAAATAAAACATTGAACCTGTGCCATAAACATGCTATGATACAGTTCCGTTTTTCATTGGTTATATTGCAACTTCTGATTAATTTTTATTGATAGAACATATCAGTACTTTAATATTCAGAATAACTGCTAACTCTTGTCTAATTATCCCTATATTAATATTTTGTCTATTTCGTGAGGGAAGCATAAGGAAATTCCATCTGTCTTAATATATGGCTTATGAGACCATAGTATGGAATGTAGGTTTATTTTACTGTCGCAGTTTTTAAAATTTTTAAATTTTATTCATTTTATTTTCTGGAGGGTTGTGGCAAGTCTTTGTGTACAGTCTTTGTCTAGCTGTGGGGAGCAAGGAGTACTTTTCACTTCAGTGCACAGGCTTCTCATTGCGGAGGCTTCTCTCGTTGCAGAACACAGACTCTAGGTGCACAGGCTTTAGGAGTTGGCGTGCACAGGCTCAGTAGCTGGTGACTCTTGGGCTCCAGAGCACAGGGTCAGTATTTTGGCACATGGGCTGAGTTGCCCCACAGCCTGTAGAATCTTCCTTGACCAGGGATCAAACCCATGTCCCCTGCATTGGCAGGTGAATTCTTTTTTATGAAAATGAAAATAGAAAAACTTTTGCACAACTTTACAGCATCTTGGTTCTTTGGGAGAAAGAATATGTAAAAGATTTTTATTTTTATTTTTTTAAATATAAATTTATTTTAATTGGAGGCTAATTACTTTACAGTATTGTATTGGTTTTGCCATACATCAACATGAATCTGCCCCGGGTGTACACATGTTCCCCATTCTGAACCTCCCTCCCTCCTTCTTCCTTGTACCATCCCTCTGGGTCATCCCAGTGCACCAGCCCCAAGCATCCTGTATCCTGCATCGAACCTGGGCTGGCGATTTGTTTCATATATGATATTATACATGTTTCAATGCCATTCTCCCAAATCATCTCACCCTCTCCCTCTCCCACAGAGTCCAAAAGACTGTTCTATACATCTGTGTCTCTTTTGCTGTCTTGCATACAGGGTTATCGTTACCATCTTTCTAAATTCCATATATATGCGTTAGTATACTGTATTGGTGTTTTTCTTTCTGGCTTACTTAATACTCCGTTGTGTATATGTACCACAACTTTCTTATCCATTCATCTGCTGATGGACGTCTAGGTTGCTTCCATGTCCTGGCTATTATAAACAGTGCTGGGATGAACATTGGGGTACACGTGTCTCTTTCAATTCTGGTTTCCTTGGTGTGTATGCCCAGTAGTGAGATTACTGGGTCATATGGCAGTTCTATTTCCAGTTTTTTTTAAAATTAATTATTATTATTTTTTTAATTTTTTTTTCCATCTCAGATGTACATGAGTTCCCAATCTTGAACCGCCCCCCACCTCCCACCCCATATCAACTCTCTGGATCATTCCCGTGCACCAGTCCCAAGCATCCTGTATCCTGTATCAAACATAGACTGACGATTCATTTCTTACATGATAGTATACATGTTTCAGTGCCATTCTCCCAAATCTTCCCACCCTCTCCCTCTCCCACAGAGTCCAAAAGTCTATTTTCTTTACATTTGTGTCTCTTTTGTTGTCTCGCATACAGGGTTATCATTACCATCTTTCTAAATTCCGTAAATATGTGTTAGTATACTGTATTAGTGGTTTTCTTTCTGGCTTACTTCACTCTGTATAATCGGCTCCAGTTTCATCCACCTCATTAGAACTGATTCAAATATGTTCTTTTTAATGGCTGAGTAGTACTCTATTGTGTATATGTACCACAGCTTTCTTATCCATTCGTCTGCTGATTGACATCTAGGTTGCTTCCATGTCCTGGATATTATAAACAGTGCTGCAATGAACATTGCGGTACATGTGTCTCTTTCAATTATGGTTTCCTTGGTGTATATGCCCAGAATTGGGATTGCTGGGTCATAAGGGAGTTCTATTCGCAGTTTTTTGAGGAATCTCCACATTGATCTCCATAGTAGCTGTACTAGTTTGCATTCCCATCAACAGTGTAACAGGGTTCCCTTTTCTCCACACCCTCTCCAGCATTTATTGCTTGTAGACTTTTGGAGAGCAGCCATTCTGACTGGCATGAAATGGTACCTCATTGTGGTTTTGATTTGCATTTCTCTGATAATGAGTGATGTTGAGCACNAGGGAGTTCTATTCGCAGTTTTTTGAGGAATCTCCACATTGATCTCCATAGTAGCTGTACTAGTTTGCATTCCCATCAACAGTGTAACAGGGTTCCCTTTTCTCCACACCCTCTCCAGCATTTATTGCTTGTAGACTTTTGGAGAGCAGCCATTCTGACTGGCATGAAATGGTACCTCATTGTGGTTTTGACTTGCATTTCTCTGATAATGAGTAATGTTGAGCACCTTTTCATGTGTTTGTTAGCCATCTATATGTCTTCTTTGGAGAAATATCTATTTAGTTCTTTGGCCCATTTTTTGATTGGATTATTTATTTTTCTGGAATTGAGCTGCAGGAGTTGCTTGTATATTTTTGAGATTAGTTGTCTGTCAGTTGCTTCATTTGCTATTATTTTCTCCCATTCTGAAGTCTGTCTTTTCACCTTGCTTAGAGTTTCCTTTGTTGTGCAGAAGCTTTTAAGTTTAATTAGGTCCCATTTGTTTATTTTTGCTTTTATTTCCAGTATTCTGGGAGGTGGGTGATAGAGGATCCTGCTGTGATTTATGTCAGAGAGTGTTTTGCCTATGTTCTCCTCTAGGAGTTTTATAGTTTCTGGTCTTACGTTTAGATCTTTAATCCATTTTGATTTGATTTTATTTTTTTTAAATATAAATTTATTTATTTTAATTGGAGGTTAATTACTTTACAATATTGTGTTGGTTTTGCCATACATCAACATGAACCTACCACAGGTATACACGTATTCCCCATCCTGAAGCCCCCTCCCTCCTCCCTCCCCGTACCATACCTCTGGGTCATCCCAGTGCACCAGCCCCAAGCATCCATTATCATGCATCAAACCTGGATTGGTGACTTGTTCCATATATGATATTATACATGTTTCAATGCCATTATCCCAAATCATCCCACCCTCTCCCTCTCCCAGTGTCCAAAAGACTGTTCTATATATCTGTGTCTCTTTTGCTGTCTCGCATACAGGGTTATCGTTACCATCTTTCTAAATTCCATATATATGTGTTAGTATACTATATTGGTGTTTTTCTCTCTGGCTTACTTCTTTTATTGCAAAAAATTATGAATTCTCGAGAAGCTCTGAAAAGGTTGTGTAGTGAGGTCCCATGTACCCATTGCCTGTGCTGTGCTGCGTCACTTCAGTCAAGTCTGACTCTTTGCAACCCTATGGACTGTGACCCCAGGTTCCTGTGTCCATGGAATGCTCCAGGCAAGGATACTGGAGTGGATTTCCATGCCCGCCTCTAGGAGATCTTCCTGGCCCAGGGATTGAACCCATGACTTTTATGTCTCCTGCATTGGCAGGCGGGTTCTTTACTGCTGCTGCCACCTATTGCCTAGTTTTTCCCAGTTGGATACATCTTACATAATTATAGTCCAGTGTCAGAACCAGGGATTATACATTGGTACAATGTATGCATATAGCTCTGTGTCATTTTATGAGAAATGTAGGTATGTGTAAGCAGCAACATAATCAAGATAAAAAATTACTCCAGCGTCAAGATGGACCACATGCTGTTCCTGTGTAGCAGCATCTGACGCTTCTCCCTGACCGCCATCTATAAGCCACCACCCGTGCCCTTTCTGTCTCTGGCTTTACACTTTTAAGGNTATGAGAAATGTAGGTATGTGTCACCAGTCCCACAATCAAGATAAAACATTACTGCAGCGTCAAGATGGACCACGTGCTGTTCCTGTGCAGCAGCATCTGACGCTTCTCCCTGACTGCCATCTGTCAGCACCACCTGTGTCCTTTCTGTCTCTAACTTTAAACTTTGGAGGATGGTAAACAAATGCGCTTACACATTATGTGACCTTTTCAGGTTGGTTTTTCCACTCAGGACAATGCTCATGGAATCTCTTGATTTCTCCTTAACCTCACCGTCCTTCACTTCTGCCTCTTTTTCTTTTGGGTCCTTGATCTGAACAACTCAGTGCCGATTCATTCCCCTTGTAAGCTGCACTCACTCCCTTGGTGATCTTAGCGTTTCACAGTTGTAATTGCTATCTATATGTTAGAATTTCAAATTTTATATCTCTGACAAGACCTCTCTTCCAAATTCATGCATGAACCCCTGTACAGTAGGCATCTCAACTTCCAAGTGCCCAAAGCTGAATTCCTTATCTCTTTCCTTCTCAGTGGACCCAAAGTTTGCTGACCTCAGTGTATGACTTCAGTAGTTCAGTAAATAAGACCAAAATCCTACTAGTCACTCTTGATTCTCACTTTTAGTGTTCTATTGAAGTAACAGTGGTTCATAACATCATAACAGTTTCATGTGTGAGCATTATACTTCTGCATCTGTATAGTCTGCACCGCCAAACATTGTGTTTTTGTCCTTCATTGTACAGTTGATCTGCTCACCCATTGTGCCTCCTCCCCAGAACTACTATTCTGTTTCCTATGCATTTATTTTCATTAGGTTTGTTTATTTATTTTGTTGATGTTGTTTGCTTTTTATGTTCCACCTATGAGTGAAGTTATATGATGGTTGTCTTTCTCAACCTGACTTATTTTCACTTAGCACGATGCCCTCAAGCCCTGTCCATGTTGTTGCAACTGGCAGGATTTCATCTTTTTATAGCAGAGTAGTGTTTCATATATATGTCTGTATCTCACCTCTTCTTTACCCAGTCATCCAGTGACGGGCACTTTTTGTTTCCATATCTTGCTGTTGTCCGTAATGCTTTCACAAACTTAGGGGTGCATTTATCTTATGAGTTAGTGCTTTTGTCTTCTTTGTGCACATACCCTAAAGGGGGATAGCTGGATCATATGTTAGTTCTGTCCTCAACTTGTGGCTCTACCAATTTACCTTCCCAGCAAGAGTGTGTGAGGGTTCCCTTTTCTATACATCCTTGCCAACACTTGTCATTTTTTACCTTTTTGTGAATAGCCATTCTGACAGGCATGAGTTGATATCTAACTGTGGTTGTGAGTTGCATTGCCCTAATAATTTGTGGTGTTAAATAATCTTTTCATGTGCCCATTGGCCATCTGGATGTCTTCTTCCAGACAATGAGAAACTGTCTATTTGGCTTCTGTCCGCTTTTTAACCAGATGGTTTGTTTTCTTGTTGTTGACTTGTATGAGTTCTTTATATATTTTGGATATTATTAGCCTTTATCCTTTGCAGATGTATCATTTGCAGATATCCTCTCCTGTTTGGTAGGTTATCTTTTCATGTCCTTGATGGTATTGTTTACCGTGAAGGAGATGTTTAGTTTGATATTTATTTTTGCTTTTGTTTCCCTCCGATCAGGTGATATAGCTAGAAAGATACCGCTAAGACTGACGTGAATGAGCATGCTGCTTGTGTTTTCTCCTTGGAGTCTTATGGTTTCAGGTCTTAGATTCAAGCTTTTAATCAATTTTGAGTTGATTTTTGTATATGATGTGAGAGAATAGTTTCATTTTTTGTATGCCCAACTTTCATAGCATTTATTGAGGAGACTGTCCTTTCTCCATGGTATGTTCTTTGTTCCTTTGTCATAAATCAATGATCCATTTATGTGTGGATTTTTTCTGGGCTCTCAATGCTGTTCCATTGGTTATGTGTCACTCTCTCTCTCTCTCTCTTTTTTTTTTGGATCCAGTTCTGTGCAGTTCCAAACTGGGAAAGGTGTATGTCAAGGGTGTATGTCAAGGCTGTATGTTGTCATTCTGCTTACCTGACTTATAGGCAGAGTACATCATGGGAAATGCCTGATTGGATGAAGCCCAAGCTGTAATCAAGATTGCTGGCAGAAATATCAATAACCTTAGATATGCAGAAGCCACCACCATTATGGCAGAAAGTGAAGAAGAACTAAAGAGCCTCTTGATGAAAGTGAAAGAGGAGAGTGAAAAAATTGCCTGAAAACTCAACATTCAGAAAACTAAGATCAGGGCATCTGGTCCCATCACTTCCTGGAGAATAGATGGGGAAACAGTGGAAACGGTGACAGACTTTATTTGGGGGGGGGCTCCAAAATCACTGCAGATGTGACTGTAGCCATGATATTAAGAGACTCTTGCTCCTTGGAAGAAAAGCTATGACCAAACTAGACAGCATCTTACAAAGCAGAGACATTACTTTGCCAACAAAGGTCTGTCTACTCAAGACTATGGTTTTTCCAGTGGTTGTGTATGGATGTGAGAGTTGGGCTGAGAAGAAAGCTCAGTGCTGAAGAATTGATGCTTTTGAACTACGGTGTTAGGGAAGACTCTTGAGAGTCCCTTGGACTGCAAGGAGATCAAACCAGTCCATCCTAAAGGAGGTCAGTCCTGGGTGTTCTTTGGAAGGACTGATGCTGAAGCTGAAACCCTAATACTCAAAGAGTCGACTCATTGGAAAAGACCCTGATGCTGGGAGGGATTGGGGGCAGGAGAAGGAGATGACAGAGGATGAGATGGCTGGATGGCATCACTGACTCAATGGACATGAGTTTGGGTAAACTCTGGGAGTTGGTGATGGACAAGGAAGCCTGGCGAGCAGTGATTCATGGGGTCACAACGCGTAGGACACGATTGAGCAACTGAACTGAACTGAACCTAAAGAAAAGTAAATAGAGAGGTACTTCATGTTTAAAATTTAATCAGAATAAGGAAGAGAAAATTCTGGTGAAACCATGCTGAGATATCTTATCTTAGGATTTACTGCAAAAAGTATTTAGCAGCTGTGTTGACTTTGTTGTAATGCCAAGACAGTGGGAAATGTTAAACAATATAAAAAGTAATGTGTATAATACACAGCGATGAGGGAATTGCAAATCGTATCAACACTGCTGTCAATTGCTTCATTTTCTAGAAGAAGTGACTGCTTTCCTATGTTTGTTGGTCATCTTCATTTAAGGTTGGTGGCAATGATATTTAAGACAGGCTTCCAGGGACTTCCCTGGTGGTCCTCTTGTTAGGACTCTGTGCTTCCACTGCAAGGTGTACAGATTCGATTCCTTGTCAGGGAGCTAAGATCCTACATACTACCGAACAACTACCCGAGCTCCCCCACCACAGTGAAAGTCTGTGCACTGCAAGGAAAGGTCCCGTGTGACACAATATTTTTTAAAAAACACGAGGCTTTATTTATTAGAATTTAAGCAGTTTTTGTGTGTCCTCAGTGTGTGTGTGTGTGTGTATGTGTGTGTGTGTGTGCGTGAGAAAGAGAGAGAGAGAGAGAGATACCATCTCATTCTGTCGCATGTGTAGCCACCGAGTAACCACCACCACTGCTGCACGCACACAAACTCCCTTTATAGTCAAGTTCTCAGCCTAATCTGAAGCCTTGATGAGCACTGAGCTTCATCACGAGAAGTCTGTGCTGTCAAGACTTGAGTCCTACAGTAAGTAACCTGTTGAGATCGACATCTTTCATTCCTCACAGGACTCTTGAGGTTCATTCTGTTTTGTTTTGTTTTGTTTCCAAGTATCAAGTAATCAATACAAAGTCTCCTTAACTCTAGGCAGGGTCAGACCTTCTGTTCTATTCATTTTATTTCCTTTTCTTGCCTTATTTATACTGACTAAAACCTCCAGTAGTAGATCAGGTAGTAGTGATCATGAGTCTTGGCTCGTTTTGGATCTTAGACTGAAAACATTCTTCATTATTGAGTGTGATGTTGACTGTAGATTTATTATAGCGTTCTATCAGGTTGAGAAATTTCCATTCTGTATCTAGTTTGCTGATGATATTTGGCAGAAACCAACACAATTCTGTAAGGCAGTTACCCAGTCTATGTTCAATTCAGGATACAGGATGCTTGGGGCTGGTTCACGGGGATGATCCTCAGAGACGATATGGGGTGGGAGGTGGGAGGGGGTTCAGGATTGGGAATTTATGTACACTAGTTGGGGATTCATGTCAATGTGTGGCAAAACCAATACAGTAATGTAAAGTAAAATAAGGTAAAAATAAAAATTTTAAAAAAGAATAAATTTAAAATTAAAAAGATATCTTTTTAAAAGATAAAATTTTATTGGAAAGAATTATGAACTCTCGAGAAGCTGCAAATGTTGTGTAGTGAGGTCCCATGTACCCATTGCCTGTGTTGTGCTACATCACTTCAGTCAAGTCTGACTCTTTGCAACACTATGGACTGTGACCCCCCAGGTTCCTCTGTCCATGGAATGCTCCAGGCAAGGATACTGGAGTGGATTGCCATGCCTGCCTCCAGGAGATCTACCTGGCCCAGGGACTGAACCCATGACTTTTATGTCTCCTGCATTGGCAGGCGGGTTCTTTACTGCTGCTGCCACCTATTGCCTAGTTTTTCCCAGTTGGATACAGTTTACATAATTATAGTCCAGTGTCAGAACCAGGGATTATACATTGGTACAATGTATGCATATAGCTCTGTGTCATTTTATGAGAAATGTAGGTATGTGTAAGCAGCAACATAATCAAGATAAAAAATTACTCCAGCGTCAAGATGGACCACATGCTGTTCCTGTGTAGCAGCATCTGACGCTTCTCCCTGACCGCCATCTATAAGCCACCACCCGTGCCCTTTCTGTCTCTGGCTTTACACTTTTAAGGTGGTAAACAAATGCACTTACACATTATGTGACCTTTTCAGGTTGGTTTTTCCACTCAGGACAATGCTCATGGAATCTCTTGGTTTCTTCTTAACGTCACTGTCCTTCACTTCTGCCTCTTTTTCTTTTGGGTCCTTGATCTGAACAACTCAGTGCCAATTCATTCCCGTTGTAAGCTGTACTCACTCCCTTGGTGATCTCAGCATTTCACAGTTGTAATTGCCGTCTATATGTTAGAATTCCAAATTTTATATCTCTGACCAGACCTCTCTTCCAAATTGATGCACTAACCCCTGTACAATAGGCATCTCAACCTCCAAGTGCCCAAAGCTGAATTCCTTATCTTCTTCCTTCTGTTTTTTCTGAAGTTACCATGACTTTTTAATATAGTTTGAGACCACAGGAGTATGCTTTTCAGCTTTTTTCAGGATATCTTTGGCTACTGGGGTCTTTTGTGAGACCATATAAATTTTTGCATTTTCTATTTGTGAAAAATGTCTTTGAATTTTGATAGGGATTGCATGGAATATGTAAGTTGTACAGGTAATATGGACATTTTAACAATTTCATTTCTTTCAATTCATGAACATGGACTATCTTTCCATTTGAGTCTTCATTTTCTTTCAATATTGTATTGGTCTCCGTGTATGGGTCTTTCACCTTCTTGGTTACATTTGTCCCTGTTTATTTTTGTTGTGAATATGAATGCAATTGCTTTCTTAATTTCTCTTTCTGGTAGCATATTTTTAGCATGTAGAAATGCAGTGTTTTGTCTATTGATTTTGTACCCTGCAACTTTACTGTATTCATTTATGTGCTTAGTCACTCTGTCCTGTCCAGCTCTTTGTGACCCCATGTATTGTAGCCTGCCAGGCTTTGCTGTCCATTAAGACTCTCCAGGCAAGTATACTGGAGTGGGTTGCCATGCCCTCCTCCAGGGCATCTTCTCAACTCAGGGATTGTACCCAGGTCTCCTGCATTGCTTCACTGGTGGCTCAGAGGTTAAAGCATCTGCCTGCAATGTGGGAGACCTGGGCTCAATCCCTGGGTCGGGAAGATCCCCTGGAGAAGGAAATGGCAACCCACTCCAGTATTCTTACCAGGAGAATCCCATGGGCGGAGGAGCCTGGTGGGCTACAGTTCATGGGGTCGCAAAGAGTTGGACACGACTGAGTGACTTTGCTTCGCTTCACTTCTCCTGCATTGCAGGTGAATTCTTTACTGTCTGAGCCACCAGGGAAGCCTTACATTTATTTATAATNACCAGGAGAATCCCATGGGCGGAGGAGCCTGGTGGGCTACAGTTCATGGGGTCGCAAAGAGTTGGACACGACTGAGTGACTTTGCTTCGCTTCACTTCTCCTGCATTGCAGGTGAATTCTTTACTGTCTGAGCCACCAGGGAAGCCTTACATTTATTTATAATTTTTAATAATTTCTGGTGGAGTAATTGGGTTTTCTGTATATAAAATCATGACACTCAAAAATAGCATCAGTTTTGTTTTTTCCTTTCCAATTTGGATATCATTTTTTATTTTTCTTGTCTAATTGCTTTGGCTAGTATTTCCAATATTATGTTGAATAGGAGTGGCAGAGTGGGCATCTTTGTCTTGGTCTTGATTTTAGGGGGATAGCTTTCAGCTTTTCACCCTTGAATGTATGGTGTTTGCTAGGAGTTTGTCATATGTCATCTTTACTATTTTGAATACATTTCTTCTATATCCAATTTACTGAGGTTTTTTAAAGTGACTATTATTTTTTTGAATTTATCAAGGCTAGATCTGTGGCCCAGGATGTGATCTATCCTGGAGAAGGTTCCGTGCACACTTGAGAAAAAGGTGAAATTCATTG
>SJYA01002411.1:0-12124 GCA_006410615.1 Neotragus moschatus
CTTAAATAAATAATATATCAAAAGTATTCATAACAATGTGGACAGTGGTTGAGAGGTCCTGGTCCAGAATCAGAATGCAAGCATTCAAATCTTGATTATGATATATAACAGCTGCACAGTGTAAAGGAGCTTATGTAACCATTTTGGGGCTCAGTTTCTGCATCTATAAAGTGAAGGTGATCATAATATACAGACCATAGGATGGTTTACAGAAATAATATATGTAAAACGTGTAAAGCATATATAATCACCATAAGTGAAAGAAAGTGAAAGTTTCTCAGTTGTGTCCCAATCTTTGTGATCCCATGGACTGTAGTCCGCCAGGTTTCTCTGTCTGTTGAGATACTCCAGGCAAGAATACTGGAGTGGGTAGCCATTCTTTTCTTCAGGGAATCTCCCCAACCCAGGGATCAAACCCAGGTTTCCCACATTGCAGGTGGATTCTTTACTTTCTGAACCCCAGGGAAGCCCAAGAATAATGGGGTGTGTAGCCTATTCTTTCTCTAGGGAATCTTCCCAACTCAGCAATCGAGCTGGGCTCTCTTGCATTGCAGGCAGATTCTTTACCAGCCGAGCTACTGGGAATTCCGTATAATCACCATACCTNACTCAGGTTTCCCATATTGCAGGTGGATTCTTTACTTTCTGAACCCCAGGGAAGCCCAAGAATAATGGGGTGTGTAGCCTATTCTTTCTCTAGGGAATCTTCCCAACTCAGCAATCGAGCTGGGCTCTCTTGCATTGCAGGCAGATTCTTTACCAGCCGAGCTACTGGGAATTCCGTATAATCACCATACCTAGCACTTAATATGTGGTCAAGTTTTCATAAATATTCTTATGATTTTGCATGTTTGTGTGTGTATGTATGATTTTGCCTTGTTCACTTGCTTGTCTGCTTCTTATAGGTAAAGTTGAAAAAATAATATCAAATGTATTTAAAAAATAACAAGAACACAGGATTTAGCTAAGTGGAAAAGAGTATCTTTGATTCTCTTTTCCTTGATAACTGCTTTGTCTCTAGCATTATCTTCATGGTAGTTAGCTTAATAAAATGTCATAATATAGGGTTTTCCACATTGCATTCATAAGGATATACTCAAGACCTCCATTTAAACAGCTTCAAATCAGAGTTTTTAGTTGAAGGACTTTTGGAGTAGAACTCACATAGAAAACAATTTAATTAGTGTCAGTTTGGCTCCATTTCAGTTAACAAGAATTTGTGTGGTTTTATGTCTAAGAAATAATCTCCAGTGAGTTTGCAAGGTACTTTCCCCATCACTACCACCGTTCTTAAGACAAATACCAATTGTATCTATTAAAGAGAGTCCATCAAAACGTCAAGGGTGTTGACTGCCTGCCCTTTAGAATGATCAAGTTTGGAGTCCTGAATTTTGTCAATTCTAATTGGAAGGACTAATGCTAAAGTTGAAACTCCAATACTTTGGCCACCTCATGTGAAGAGTTGACTGATTTGAAAAGATCCTAATGCTGGGAGGGATTGGGGGCAGGAGGAGAAGGGGACAACAGAGGATGAGACGGCTGGATGGCATCACCAACTTGATGGACATGAGTTTGGATAAACTTCTGGAGTTGGTGATGTACAGGGAGGCCTGGCGTGCTGTGGTTCATGGGGTCACAAAGAGTTAGACACGACTGACTGATTGAACTGAACTGAACTGAATTGAAGGGAGAATATTTTGCAAATTGTTGCTTTACTGACCTCAGGCCCATCCTTATTGTTTCTCTTTCAGAAAAGTTAATTGACTTCAGATTTGCTGCAACCTTAGATTACCTTGGAAATAAATATCACAGCAGTTAACACTCAGTAACATTTAGTTGACTAAACAATTTAGTAAATAATTAACTGGGTTTCTTAACATGAAGATCTAACATGATGTGCTTTGCTTCTTTTAGTGATGTAAACCAAGGCAACTGCCACAAAGGAATTTCTTCTTCTATCTTCTATGGTTGTATCCAGATATTCTCTAATAAATTGATTGAAAAAAATAAAAAATCAAACAAATGCATCCATTAGAAAATCCTAGCTCATGTATCTTGTTAAAATTTTTGAAAGCATTAATACAGCCTCTGGAGTCAGAGTACTGACTTTAAATCTTTGTCTATAAATATAGATAGAAATAAAACCAAACTCACAACGTGTTATCATGACTAGATGAGATGCAGATACAGAGCACTTAGAGAAGTGTCAGGCATATAGGAAAACATTCAATATATGTTAGATACTATTGTTTTATTATTCTATTACTGCTCTGCAACAAATTATATTGTATTTAACTCTACTAACCCATGGCTTCCCTGCTGGTTCAGTGGTAAAGAATCTGCCTGCAAAGTAAAAGACATAGATGCAGATTCAACCCCTGGATTGGGAAGATCCCTTGGAGGAGGGCATAGCAATCCACTCCATTATGCTGCCTGGAAAATCCCATGGACAGAGGAACTTGGCAGGGTAGTACATTCCATAGTGTCACAAAGAGTCATACATGACTGAAGCAATTTAGCACTAGTATATATAGATACACAAACACACACACACACACATATATAACATGCTATGTATGTATGTATATATATGCTATATATATATATACACACACACATTGGAGAAGGAAATGTCAACCCACTCTAGTACTCTTGCCTGGGAAATCTAATAAACAGAGTTTTCCAGGTACAGTCCATGGGGTCCCAAGAGTAGGACAAAACTTAGTGACTAAATTGACCACTAACCAATGTTTATATATACACATATAATATATGCAAATATGTGACATAATATTACACTATATACTAAATTTATTCACTTCCCAGATAAAGTAGCTGAGGCTTAGTGTAGTTACAGAAATTACTAGTGTCATAAGAATGCATATTTTGGACTTGGGACTCAAACTTAAGCAACTGACATAATGCTATACCACTTTTGTCCATGCACTTGTAAACACTGAGTTTTTCCAGAGGGAGATTCTTTCTCTGATGTTAAATCACTTCAGTCATGTCTCCTTTTGACCCTAAAACCATAGCTTACCAGGCTCCTCTGTCCATGGCAGGAGAATTCGTTACCACTTGCACCACCTGGAAAGCTCCTCTTTCTCTAATAGACAAATCTTATGATTTGAAGAATCAAGGAAATGCACAGGAACTATTTCTGGTTTACCAGAGAAAATAAAGAAAAGAAGTGGGAAGCAAATATTGGTAAGCTTGGAATTAAAAAAACAAAGTTCCAAGTACCTGGTAGATCAATTAATATAAATATGCAAAATAGATTAAGTGGAAGAATGATGGGTCTCATGTTTAAGTAGAGAGTATCAATTTATATCACTTTGATTCTTTTCATGTAGAAATGTGAGTACACTATAACTGTAACCAATTTCTCACCAAGAGCCTGGCATCCACATATTTATCTGATTTTAAAAATAGGAATTATTTCAAAATGGTTTAAAGCACCTTAAACATGTAAACAAAGCAGTTCTATAGATTGAATTTGGCCAATAGGCCACCAGTACATAATTTCTCTAAAATAAATTGTGAAGCACAGACCCGTGAGTGATGAATTTCTGGCAAACAGTTATATTGATAAAAACTAAATATTTTTGAATAGCATCTTCCTAAATAAGTTTCTCATACAGGAGGAGTTACACTCACTGAAGAAATTCCACTTGGAGACTGAGCCTTACTCGGATAGTGAATGCATTGCAGTCAAACTAGGAGATGGAAAAGGAGTTCTAGCTGCCCTCAGTTGTGAATGCTTTTGTAGTCTTGCTCTTTTAAGAGCAGATAAGACACTCTGGAGTAAGATTCTGGTCACTGATTCACTCACTTATCATATATTCCCCAATCTCATCCTGCAAAAGATGTCCATCAATCTTTTATACCTATTTTGTCCTGATTTATTGATTTACCTGGAGTGGAATACTATAACGGACATCTCTCTCCTAGATGAAATTCTGAAAACAAACAAACAAAATCCTTGCCAAATCTTCTCTTACTCTCTCTAGTTGTTATTTAAAATCCAAATTCATCCTATAAAGACATCCTTGAGGGGAAAAAAAAAAAATGCATTACCTCCTACGTCACAAGCCTTTACTTTGCCTGAAGATTTCTACAGCTAAACTTCAATCACTTGATTGCCTACCTCAATGCTGACAGTAGCAAAATGACTCAGATACACTATTTAACACTAACATTGCTATTTCTACCACAATTTTTTGTTTTTATTGTCACATATAACCCTGAGTGAAAGTGAAAGTTGCTCAGTCATGTCTGACTCTTTGCAACTCTATGGACTGTATAGTTCCTGGAATTCTCCAGGCCAGAATACTGGAGTGGGTAACCTTTCCTTTCTCCAGGTNCTAACATTGCTATTTCTACCACAATTTTTTGTTTTTATTGTCACATATAACCCTGAGTGAAAGTGAAAGTTGCTCAGTCATGTCTGACTCTTTGCAACTCTATGGACTGTATAGTTCCTGGAATTCTCCAGGCCAGAATACTGGAGTGGGTAACCTTTCCTTTCTCCAGGTGATCTTCCTAACCCAGGGATCAAATCCAGGTCTCCCACATTTCAGGCAGATTCTCTACTAGCTGAGCCACGAGGGAAGCCCAAGAATACTGGAGTGGGTAGCCTATCCCTTCTCCAGCTTATCTTCCTGACCCAGAAATCAAACCAGGGTCTCCTACATTGCAGGAATATTCTTTACCAACTGATCTATGAGGGAAGCCCTGTAACCTTGAGGTATGTACTTAAATTTTGATTTTTTTTATGCATACAGACTGTAAAACCATTACATCATGTCATGCCACAAAAAAAAAAAAAATTATTTGGATCCATAATTCAAAAAGAAACATGTAACCCAGTGTTCACTGCAGCACTATTAACAATAGACAGGACATAGGGGCAACCTAAATGTCCATCAACAGATGAATGGGTAAAGAAGATGTGGTACATATATATATTGGAATGTTACTCAGTCATCAGAAGGAATGAAAATAGGCCATTTCTAATGATGTGGATAAACATGGAGTCTGTCATAAGGAGTGCAGTATGTCAGAAAGAGAAAAACAAATATGGTATACTGATGAAGATATACAGAATCTAGAAAAATGACCTAAATCAAATCCATTATGATTATACAGTGGAAGTGAGAAATAGATTTAAGGGTCTAGATTTGATAGAAAGAGTGCCTGATGAACTATGGAATGAGGTTTGTGACATTGTACAGGAGACAGGGATCAACACCATCCCCATGGAAAAGAAATGCAAAAAGGCAAAATGGCTGTCTGGGTAGGCCTTACAAATAGCTGTGAAAAGAAAAGAAGCAAAAAGCAAAGGAGAAAAGGAAAGATNCATCCAGTCCCATCACTTCATGGGAAATAGACAGTGGAAACAGTGTCAGACTTATTTTTGGGGGGTCCAAAATCACTGAAGATGGTGACTGCAGGCATGAAATCAAAAGAGGCTTACTCCTTGGAAGAAAAGTTATGACCAACATAGATAGCATATTCAAAAACAGAGACATTACTCTACTGACTTAGGTCCGTCTAGTCAAGGCTATGGCTTTTCCAGTAGTCATGTATGGATGTGAGAGTTAGACTGTGAAGAAGGCTGGCCACGAAGAATTGATGCTTTTGGTACTGTGGTGTTGGAGAAGCCTCTTGAGAGTCCCTTGCACTGCAAGGAGATCCAACCAGTCCATTCTGAAGGAGATTGGCCCTGGATTTCTTTGGAAGGAATGATGCTAAAGCTGAAGCTCCAGTACTTTGGCCACCTCATGCGAATAGTTGACTCGTTGGAAAAGACTTTGATGCTGAGAGGGATTGGGGGCAGGAGGAGAAGGGGACAACAGAGGATGAGATGGGTAGGTGGCATCACTGACTTGATGGGCGTGAGAGAAAGACCCTTATACATATACAAAGAATCTTCCTCCCCTCCCCTTGCAGGAAAATAAAATGATCATGAAAATTTATATGAAAATCAGACAAACTGGATCATGAAATGACTTCCCAGGTGGCAGTAGTGGTAAAGAACCCACATGCCAATGCAGGAGACTTAAGAGATATGAGTTTGCTGGTATCCAAAAGTCTATAAGCAAAATGCTGGAGAGGGTTGGAGAAAAGGGAACCCTCTTACACTGTTGTTAGGAATGCAAACTAGCACAGCCACTATGGAGAACAGTGTGGAGATGCCTTAAAAAATTGCAAAAGAACTGCCTTATGACAAAGCAATCCCACTGCTGGGCATACACACCAAGGAAATCAGAATTGAAAGAGACACGTGTACCCCAATGTTCATTGCAGCACTGTTTATAACAGCCACGTCATGAAAACATCCTAGATGTCCATCATCAGATGAATGGATAAGAAAGCCGTGGTACATATACACAATAGAATATTACTCAGCCATTAAAAAGAATACATTTGAATCACTTCTAATGAGGTGGATGAAACTGGAGCCAATTATACAGAGTGAAGTAAGCCAGAAAGGAAAACACCAATACAGTATACTAACACATATATATGGAATTTAGAAAGATGGTAATGATAACCCTGTATGCGAGACAGCAAAAGAGACACAGATGTATAGAACGGACTTTTGGACTCTGACAGAGAGGGAGAGGGTGGGATGATTTGGGAGAATGGCATTGAAACATGTATATTATCATGTAAGAAACGAATCGCCAGTCTATGTTTGATGCAGGATGCAGGATGCTTGGGGNGAGACAGCAAAAGAGACACAGATGTATAGAACGGACTTTTGGACTCTGACAGAGAGGGAGAGGGTGGGATGATTTGGGAGAATGGCATTGAAACATGTATATTATCATGTAAGAAACGAATCGCCAGTCTATGTTTGATGCAGGATGCAGGATGCTTGGAGCTGATACGCGGGGATGATCCAGATAGATGATGTGGGGTGGAAGGTGGGAAGGGGGGTTCAGGATAGGGAACTCATGTACACCCGTGGCGGATTCATGTCAAGGTATGTTAAAATCAATACCATATTGTAAAGTAAAGTAAAAATAAAAATTAAAAAAAGAAGAAAAAAAAAGAGAGATAGAGAGAGAGATGGGTTGGATCCCTGTGTCCCAGAGGAGGGTATGGCAATTCATTCCAATATTCTTACTTGGAGAGTCCCATGAACAGATTATCCTGGTGGGCTATAGTACATATGCTCACAGAGTTAGACACGACTGAATCAACTTATTACACACACATGGACCACATAAAGCAATTTATAGATCTTACCATACCATGCCTCTTAGCTAATCTAAAGTAATGCACTTAAAATGCTTCAAAAAATAGCTTAGAAAACGTAAAGGATTTGCCAACATATACAAAGACTCTCCTCCCCTCGCCTTGCAGGAAAATAAAATGATCATAGGCCACTATGGAAAACAATTTTAACATGATAAAACATCTATTGTCTTACTAAGGCAATCAGCAAAATAACTAGAATGAAGAATTGAATTAAATTTATTTTCACATGTCATTCTTCATACCAAATGCCTCCAAATGTGAGAGACAAAATAATGAGACAATATTTATTCAGTATTTGTAATGATATTTTCAAACTTTTTATGCCTCACTGGATTGATCTGTGATTTTTGTAAAAAGTCAAGAAAGTAGATGATGCTTTCCCTGTCCTGTTTTCTTTAATTTAATTTTTGGTTTTGCTTTAATTTTCATTCATAGAGAATTTGTCACAAGAAAAGCAAGGCAATGCAATAAGAAGATGTCAATCAGGATGTGTGTGGTCAGGAAGTGATTGCAGACCTTTTAGTTACAATGAGGACAATGAGGGACTAAACATCAAGAATTCAAGCTCAGTATTTAATATGTTGAAGACTTACAGAGGCATTGGGTAAAAACCAAGGCTTTGTGAGTGTCTAGATGGATCTTTGTGGAAAAGTGGCCAAGTTATTTTCTTGTTTTTATTTCAAGTTTTTAATTAATTTATTTTAATTGGAGGATAATTATAACTTTATGATTATTTTGTCATACATTAACATGAATTGACCACAGGTATACATGTGTCCCTCCGTCCCACTTTTTTTTTTTTTTAATGTACTGCCAGATCAAAGGAATAATGTAAACAATTTTACCTCTTTTTAATGCCCAAATTCAAAACACATAGCATTATGGTATCCTTCAAAATGTAATAAAGAATTTCTCATAATATCCTAGCAAGGTATCAAGGCCAGTTGAGTTACAGATTGCCCATTGTGGGGAATTATGCATTACTCAAGAGTACACAGATAAATGATAAATTACGTAGTCTGTCACTAGGAAATGTGAAGATCTCTTTCTAAATGTTTAGCTGATGACTGATGGATAATTTTCAATATCATATTTCCCCACACAAAACTACCACAGTGAATTGTACGATAATAAGAAAAAAAAATTAGAAAATGAGAATGTGAAAAAAGAAATATTTAATTTCTTTGGAGCCCAATGACACATTAAACACAATTATTATGTGTAACATGATGGTTATTACTTATTTTAAAAGTAAAAATCATCTTACAAAGAACATAGTGAACATTCTTATCAACACTTTTTGTCTTGTACTTAAATATTAAACAAAGGTCATTTTAGCATTTATGCCCTTAAAATATTACTTTTTCTTTGGATTTAATAGTGATGATGCAAAACATTTTCCCTTAAAATCAAGTATCTTGAAATTGTACAGGTATTGTCAATACAATCAAGGAAGGCAAAATGGAGACTTTTTTATACTTCAAAAACATCACCTAAGTGTTATAAGCATAGTAATCTTTTCCTCATGGTTCCTTCAAAGATTATGGAATCTAAATCAAGTTATGTAGTTCAATGTTTTCCATTTATTCCATATACTTTTAAAATATATAGACTTCCCTGTTGGCTCAGATGGTAAAGAATCTGCCTCTAATGCAGAAGACCCAGATTTGATCCCTGGGTCAGGAAGATCCCTTGGAGAAGGGAACAGATACCTTCTCCAGTATTCTTGCTAGAGAATTTTATGGATAGAGAAGCCTGGTGAGTTACAGTCCATGGAGTCACAAAGAGTTGGACATGATTAAGTGACAAACAATATGCAATTTGTGTAACACTAAACTCAAGTCTTGCATCTTGAATTCTTTCTATGGATGAATGCTTCAAAATAACTATTGGAAAGCTATTACTTTTTATGAAATTCTAAGAATCAAATTTCAGAAGCCATCATTTATATGATGAACCTATGACTTTCCAAATTACTTTGAAGTACTATACAGAAATACTCTTTTTGTCCTTTGTTTCTGCTTTATTGTTGCATGGCATTTTGCTGCTGCTGCTGCTGCTGTTGCTGCTAAGTCACGTCAGTCATGTCCGACTCTGTGCAATCGCATAGACAGCAGCCCACCCGGCTCCCCCATCCCTGGGTCATTATTTATTATTAAAAATCAAATACCAAAGTAAGAAACAAGAGTGCTATTAGAATTATCTGTTCATGCCCAAGATTTTCTTTAATTATTAAACAACAATAATTTAGAAGTTATTAGTGAATGAACTTAGTGACAAAGAATTTAAACTGCTAGAAATACTTTTGAAACACATTTATAGCCTTTAATTTATTTACTTTATTATCAAAGTTACATTTTTGTAAAGCACTTAAAGTCTTGTCCTTTTTTTTTTCTTCTAAGTCATATATAATAAAATTGTCTCAAATTAATGTTTCAGTTTGTTTGACACAATCATAAAGGAAGATTAAAATTTATTTTTACTATTTACTAATTTATGTGGTAGGAATAGATTTTTTAAACAATCTCAAATATATAACATACTTAACTCTCAGAAAGATTTTAAACATTGACTTTTATCACAATTTAGAATAAAACAAACAGAAAATTATTTACCCAGAATACCCTTCTCAGAGCATACGGAGAATGTAGTTGGCATGCTTCTAACTTCTAGAAATTGCTAGATAGGTGCAAAGCTAATTTTGGTTTTTGCACTGTTGAAATTTGCTGTTTGATACTGGAGTGAAAAAGTGAAACTGAAAGTGTGGTGACCCCATGGACAGTAGTCTGTCAAGTTCTTCTGTCCATCTAATTCACCAAGCAAGAATACTGAAGTCGGTTGTCATTTCCTTCTCCAGGGACTCATCCCAGCCCAGGGATGTAAGTCAGGTCTCCTGCATTGCAGGCAGTTACTTTACCATCTGAACTACCATTCTTAATAAATGTGATTATGCCATATATCATTTTAATGCACATTTCTCCCTTCTTTTTTTTGTGTGTGTGGGGACGATAATGACATTATTTGCTGTTTATTTTATATTTATTTTAGACTAGGGAAATGAGGTTAGACAAAAAGCATGTTTGAGTAGTTTTCTTATTTGAGTTCAAAATGGGTCATGAAGTAGTGGAGACAACTCACAACATCAACAACACATTTTGCCCAGGAACTGCTAACAAGAATACAGTGCAGTGGTGGTTCAAGAAATTTTGCAAAGAAGCCATGAGCCTTGAAGATGTAGGTGTAATGACCAACAATTAGAAATTGCTAACCAACTGACAGCCATCGTCATAGCTGGTCTTCTACAACTGCACAAGAAGTTACTGAAGAACACAACATTGACCATTCTGAGGTCGTTTGACATGAAACAAATTGGAAAGGTGAGAAAGCTCAGTAAGTGGGTACTTCATGAGCTGACTGAAAAAAAAAATTGTCATTTTGAAGTGTCATCTTCTGTTATTCTGTGCAACAACAAACCATTCTCAATCACATTTTGATATGTTTTGAAAAGTGGATTTTATATGACATCCAGCAATGAACAGCTCAGTAGTTTCTCTGAGAAGATCCAAAGCACTTGTTCATGATCACTGTTCGGCAGACTGTCGCCCATCTGATCTATTACACCTTTTTGAATACCAGTGAAACCATTACATCTGACAAGTAGGCTCAGCAAATTGTTGAAATGCACCAGAAACTGCAATGTCTGGAGCCAGTATTAGTCAACAGAAAAGACTCAATTCTCCACGACATTGCCTAATTGCACATCAAATAACCAATGCTTCAAAAGTTGAATGAATTGGGGTATGGAGCTTTGCCTCATCCACCATATTCACCGCCTGACCTCTCACCAGCTGACTACCACTTCTCCAGGCATCTTGAAAACTTTTTGCAGGGAAAATGCTTCCACAACCAGCAGGATGCAGAAAATGCTTTCCAAGATTTCACCAAATCCCTAAGCATGGATTTTTATGTTACAGAAATAAATCAACTTATTTTTTATTGGTAGAAATGTGTTTATTATAATGGTTCTTATTTTGATTAATAAAGATTTGGCTGAGTCTAGTTATAATGAATTAAAATTCATGATGCAAAACCACAGTAACATTTGGACCAACCTAAACTGGACCTTGCTTCTATCACCAGTCACATCCACAACTGGGTTTTGCTTTTGCTTTGACTCCATTGCTTCGTTCTTTCTTGAGTTATTTTTCCACTGATCTCCTGTAGCATATTGGGCACCTACCAACCTGGGGAATTCATCTTTCAGTGTCCTCTCTTTTTGCCTTTTCATACTGTTTATATTGTTCTCAAGGGAAAAATACTGAAGTGGTTTCCCATTCCCTTCTCCAGTGGGTCACATTCTGTCAGACTACATGGCATATGGTGTTACAATAGGAAGACATTTTTGAATAGGATCAGTACTGAGATATCTAATATAATCACAGTGTATATAAACAATATCCTATCATTATGAAAAGTCGGTTAGAAGCACAAAGAGTTACATAATTTCTCAGTTTGAATGATAACCTTATCTTACCCAACTTAGAATCATAAAATTTATATATAAATATATAGTATATATAAATACATGCTGCAGGGTTAAGGGCACTGAGTGTAGTAGTATGTGCATGGGACCTTTTGCAGGAGGTTGCCCTTATCTTCACTACCTCCACCGTAGTTTGGACTCAGGTCAAATAACACGGAGGGAACACACCCAGTCATTCAACAGAAAATTGGATTATGGCTGATTTACGTCAATGTATGGCAAAATGAGTACAGTATTGTAAAGCAAAACAAACTAAAAAAATAAAAATTAATAAAAAATAAAAAAAAAGATTAAAAAAAAAAAAAAGATTTA
>SJYA01002411.1:13859-43246 GCA_006410615.1 Neotragus moschatus
AAACACACCTAGTTGTGGATGTGACTTGTGATGGAAGCAAGTTCTGATACCCTAAAGAGCAATAGTGCATAGGAACCTGGAATATTACATACATAAACCAAGGCAAATTGGAAGTGGTCAAACAGGAGATGGCAAGAATGAACATTGACATTTTAGGAATCAGCAAACTAAAATTGACTTGAATGGATGAACTTAACTCAGATGACCATTATATCTATTACTGTGACAAGAATCCCTTAGAAGAAATGGAATAGCTATCATGGTCAACAAGAGAGTCCAAAATGCAGTACTTGGATGCAATCTCAAAACACAACAGAAGGATCTCTGTTCATTACAAGGCAAACCATTCAATATCTTGATAATCCAAGTCTATGCCCCAACCAGTAATGCTAAAGAAGCTGAAACTGAAAGGTTCTATGAAGACCTACAAGACCTTCTAGAAGAAACACCCAAAAAAGATGTCCTTTTCATTATAGAGGACTGGAATGTAAAAGGAGGAAGTCAAAAAA
This sequence comes from Neotragus moschatus, assembly GCA_006410615.1. Taxonomy (NCBI): domain Eukaryota; kingdom Metazoa; phylum Chordata; class Mammalia; order Artiodactyla; family Bovidae; genus Neotragus; species Neotragus moschatus. Next base: position 14,369 of record SJYA01002411.1, read on the forward strand.
TACCTGGAGTAACAGGCAAATTTGTTCTTGGAGTACAGAATGAAGCACAGAAAAAGCTAACAGAGTTTGCCAAAAGAACACACTGGTCATAGCAAACACCCTCTCCTAACAACACAAGAGAAGACCCTACACAAGGACATAACCAGATTGTCAATACCAAAATCAGAATGATTTTATTCCTCACAGCAAAAGATGGAGAAGCTCTATTCATTTAGGAAAAACAAGACCGAGAGCTGAAGTGGCTCAGATCATGAACTCCTTATTGCCAAATTCAGACTTAAGTTGAAAAAAGAAGGGAAAACCAACAGACCATTCATATATGACCTAAATCAAATCCATTACAACTATACAGTGGAAGTGGCAAATAGATTCAAGGGACTAGATCTGATGGAGAGAGTGCCTGAAGAACTGTGGATAGAAGTTTGTGACATTGTACAGGAGGCAATGATCAAGACCATCCCCAAGATAAACAAATGCAAAAAGGAAAAAGAGTTGTCTGAGGACGCCTTACAAACAGCTATGAAAAGAAGAGAAGTGCAAGGCAAAGTAGAAAAGAAAAGATATACCCATTTGAATGCAGAGTTCCAAAGAATACCAAGGAGAGATAAGAAAGACTTCCTCAGTGATCAATGCAAAGAAATAGAGGAAAACAATAGAATGGAAAAGACTAGAGATCTCTTCATGAAAATTACAGATAACAAGGGAAAAGTCATGCAAAGGTGGGCACAATAAAGGACAGAAATGGTATGGACATAACAGAGGCAGAAGATATTAAGAGGAGGTGGCAAGAATACACAGAAGAACTATGCAAAAATATCTTCACAACACAAATAATAAAGATGGTATGATCACTCACCTAGAACTAGACATTCTGGAATGCAGAGTCAGCTGGGCCTTGCTGCTGCTGCTAAGTCGCTTCAGTCGCATCCAACTTCGTGCAGCCCCATAGATGGCAGCCCACCACTCTCCCCAGTCCCTGGGATTCTCCAGGCAAGAACACTTCAGTAGGTTGCCATTTCCTTCTCCAATGCATGAAAGTGAAAAGTGAAAGTCAAGTTAATCAGTCATGTCTGACTTTTAACGACCAAATGGACTGCAGCCTACCATGCTCCTCCCACCCATGGGATTCTCTAGGCAAGAGTACTAGAGTGGGTTGCCATTGCCTTCTCCACAACTGGCCCTTAGGAACCATCATCTCGAACAAAGCTAGTGGAGGTGCTGGGATTCCAGTTGAGCTATTTCAAATCCTAAAAGATGATGCTCTGAAAGTGCTGCATTCAATATGCCAGCAAATTTTGAAAACTCAGCAGTGGCCACAGGACTGGAAAAGGTCAGTTTTCACTCCAATCCCAAAGAAAGGCAATGCCAAAGAATGCTCAAACTGCTACACAGTTTCACTCATCTCACATGCTAGCAAAGTAGTGCTCAAAATTCTCCAAGACAGAATTCCACAGTAGGTGAATCATGAACTTTCACATGTTCAAGCTGGATTTAGAAAAGGCAGAGGAACCAGAGATCATTAATTGTATCTTCAAAAAATCAAGGGAGTTCCAGAAAAATNTACACAGTTTCACTCATCTCACATGCTAGCAAAGTAGTGCTCAAAATTCTCCAAGACAGAATTCCACAGTAGGTGAATCATGAACTTTCACATGTTCAAGCTGGATTTAGAAAAGGCAGAGGAACCAGAGATCATTAATTGTATCTTCAAAAAATCAAGGGAGTTCCAGAAAAATCTACTTCTGCTTTAATGATAATGCTAGAGCCTTTGACTGAGTGGATCAAAAAAAAAAAAAAAAAACTGTCAAAAAATCTTCAAGAGATGGGAATACCAGACCACCTGGCCTGCCTCCTGAGAAATATGCATGCAGGTCAAGAAGCAACAATTAGAACCGGATGTGGAACAGCAGACTGGTTCCAAATTGGGAAAAGAGTACAAGGCTATATATTGTCATCCTGCTTATTTAACTTATATGCAAAGTACATCATGAGAAACGCTGGACTGGATGAAGCACAAGCTGGACTCAAGATTGCCAGGAGAAATATCAATAACCCCAAATGTGCAGATGACAGGACACTTAAGGCAGAAAGCAAAGAACTAAAGAGACTCTTGATGAAAGTGAAAGAGGACAGGGAAAATGTTAGCTTAAACTTCAACATTCAGAAAACTAAGATCATGGCATCTGGTCCCATCACTTCATGGCAAATTGATGGGGAAACAATGGAAACAGTGGCAGACCTTTTTTTTTGGGGGGGGTTCCAAAATCACTACAGATGGTGACTACAGCCATGAAATTAAAAGATGTTTGCTCCTTGAAAGAAAAGCTATGTCCAAACTAGACAGCATATTAAAAAGCAGAGACATTGTTTTGCCAACAAAGTTCTGTCTAATCAAAGCTATTATTTTCCCTGTAATTATACATGGTTGTGAGAGTTGGACTATAAAGAAAGCTGAGCGGTGAAGAATTTATGCGTTTGAACTGTGGTGTTGGAGAAGACTCTTGAGAGTCCCTTGTACCACAAGGAGATCCAACCAGTCCATCCTAAAGGAAATCAGTTCTTAATATTCATTGGAGAGACTGATGCTGAAGCTGAAAGTCCGATAATTTGACCACCTGATGCAAAGGACTGACTGATTGGAAAAGACGTTGATGCTGGGAAAGATTGAAGGTGGCAGGAGAAGGGAAAGAGAGGATGAGATGATTGGATGGCATCACCGACACAATGGACATGAGTTTGGGTCAACTCTGGGATTTGGTGATGGACATGGAGGCTTGGCTTGCTGCAGTTCAAGAAGTCACAAACAATTGAACATGACTGAGAGACTGAACTGTACAGATACATGCATATCTGTATTTGTACATGTGTGTATGTGGGTATCTATCATGTGCATCTGTGTGATTTTAGTCAGTAAGTTAATTTCGAGATTAAGATTTCAGAGGTCAGATTTTTCACCAAGGTTAGCTATTTCCAAAGCATGATACAAGACAATATTAAGTTTGTATTTACCTATCAAGAAAAAAAATGCAATATTAATTTAGTATTTTATAAAATTAAAAGCTTCATTTAATATCACTCATATTATTTTAAGGATTAGAAAATTAAGCATAAGTGATTATCTAAAGTTAAACAGCTTATTTCTTCACTCAGTCCAGATCAGGTCTCCTTTCTCCCTATAAGTCATCTCACATGGCCCCACCACACACCAGAAAGTTTATGTAATCTAACCAGTCAGATCTATAGCCAGTCAGTTCTGTGTTATGATACCACTAAAAGGCAAATTCAGCTAAAACTACTCATTTGTTTGTAGTTCCATGCATGGAAAAGAAGATTTTCTTGATGCTTATGATTAAGGATAGTGTAATTAAAAGTTACATTACTACTAAGTCGCTTCAGTCATGTCTGACTCTGTGCGACCCCATAGAAAGCAGCCCATTAGGCTCCTCTGTCTCTCGGATTCTCCAGGCAAGAATACTGGAGTGGGGTGCCAATGCCTTCTCCAATGCATGGAAGTGGAAAGTGAAAGTGAAGTCGCTCAGTCATGCTGACTCTTAGAGATCCCAGGGACTGCAGCCTACCAGGCTCCTCCGTCCATGGGACTTTCCAGGCAAGAGTACTGGAGTGGGGTGCCATTGCCTTATCCGTAAAGTTACATTAGAGATCCATAATAACTTAATTGTATTAATAANGACTGAACTGAACTACTCATTGTTCACTCTAGAATGACTGAGGACTTGATTTAATTATATGCAACACTGCTGTGATAGTAAGAACTCTGTTACATTATCTGAAACGTCCATTAAAAAATGTCTCAATAGCAATTTGACTTAAATAGTTGTACCAATTGCACAAACCCCAACAAGGGTATATACAGCCAATATGAATGCAGGTGACAAAAGATCATAATCAAGACTATCAGTTAAAAACCTTTGAGTTAAGAACATTGACTGCAGAATAAGAAAAAGGGGAGGCTTTTGGGAGTAAGTTTAAAGGACTAGTTTTAAAATGTGAAGAAAAGCTAGGGAATCTGGCTACTTTCCACTACTTCAGCACAAGCCTATTGTTTTTCATAAAGTTCATGGTAATAGTCCTCAGTTCTATTCCAAAGACAAAATTTAGTACAAACTATATTTAAAGTGGTACACTCAATGTGTCAGCAAATTTTGNAAGTTTAAAGGACTAGTTTTAAAATGTGAAGAAAAGCTAGGGAATCTGGCTACTTTCCACTACTTCAGCACAAGCCTATTGTTTTTCATAAAGTTCATGGTAATAGTCCTCAGTTCTATTCCAAAGACAAAATTTAGTACAAACTATATTTAAAGTGGTACACTCAATGTGTCAGCAAATTTTGAAAACTCAGCAGTGGCCACAAGACTGGAAAAGGTCAGTTTTCACTCCAATCCCAAAGAAAGGCAATGCCAGAGAATGTTCAAACTACCACACAATTGCATTCATGTCACTTGCTAGCAAAGGAATGCTCACAATTTTCCAAGCTAGGCTTCAATAATACATGAACTGAAAACTTCCAGATGTTCAAGTTGGATTTAGAAAAGGCAGAGGAACCAGAGATCAAATTGCCAATATTTACTGTGTCATAGAAAAAAGCAACAGAATTCCAGAGAAATATCTGTCGATCCTTAAGGAAACGAGTCCTGAATATTCATTTGAAGGACTAATGATGAAGCTGAAGCTGTAATATTCTGGCCTCCTTATGTGAGGAGCCAACTCATTAGAAAATACCCTGATGTTTGGAAAGATTGAAGGCAGGAGAAAAAGAGGACAAGATGGTTGAATGGCATCATTGACTCAATGGATGTGAGTTTGAGCAAGCTCTGGGAGATGGTGAAGGACAGGGAAGCCTGCTGTACTGCAACAAGTCATGGGGTCGCATAGAGTCCTACATAAGTAAGTGACTGATAAACAACAATATTTGGGGTAAAAAAATGATAATAGAGTATATTATTGGACATCATTTTTTTTTTCTGACATCACAGAAACTCATCTAGTATATCTGTAACAGTCTGGTTACTCAGGAAATCAATATTTTTTATTTATAAATTGCCTAAATTTATACCATAACTTGAGTCTATTTTCTATGAAAATATAGAGTATCCATATTATAAGTGGAAAAAAATCTAATCAGAAGCAAACAAGATATGATGGAGTCCAAGTTCTAATTTTTACTTGATATACAGATTTAAGTAAAATGCTTTCTCAATTTAAAAATAGAGCAATAATTAATAACTCATAATACTTTTGTGAGGGTCAAATGATTAAGGATATTAAAATACTTTATAATCATAGATATGTTAGAAATATATGTTACTACCACTCTCCCAAACATCATGGTTTAAGCTAGTAACTTTTCTGATTTGATTTAAGAAGGTTGCTCTCACTCCTATTGTTGTGCTATCATTCATTCCATTTATTTCACTTACTTCTATTTGTATTTCATTGAGATTTTTGTTCCATGGTCCAAACAATATTTTTGTCACTGAGTATACTCTTAAGTAAGAAAGAGTTTCAATTCTCGTGGATTCATATTATGGATCTCATAAATTTGTCATAAAAAGCTGTTTTCAAATTTGCAATAATGCATGTGTGCATGCTAAGTCATTAAGAGCTTTTTGTGTAGTTAGTTCCTCTGTGTATTCTTGTCACCTCTTATTATCATCAACATCCTTTAGGTTCATATTGTTTCAGTACTTTATTGTGTTCATCTTTGCATGAAATGGTCCCTTGATAACTCTAATTTTCTTGAAGACATACCTAGATTTTTCCATTCTATCTTCTTCCTCTATTTCTTTGCATTGATCACCAAGGAAGGCTTTCTTATCTCTCCTTGCTAGTCTTTGAAATTCTGCATTGAAATAGCTATATTTTTCCTTTCCTTCTTTGCTTTTCACTTCTCTACTCATCTAAACTATTTGTAATGCTGCCTCAGGAAATAATTCTGTCTTTTTGCATTTCTTTTTCTTGGGGGTTGTTTTGATACCACCTCCTGTACAATGTCAAAACACTCCATCGATAGTTCTTCAGGCACTATATCAGATCTAATTCCTTGAACCTATTTTTCATACCCACTGTATAATTTTAAGGGATTTTATTTAGGTCATACCTTAATGGCCTAGTGGTTTTCCCTATTTTCTTCAAGAGCTTCTCCATCTTCAGCTGTAAAAAACAGAATCAATTTGATTTCGATATTGACCATCTGGTAATTTCTACATGAAGAGTCATCTCCTATAATGTTGGAAAAGGATGTTTGCTATGACCAGTGCATTCTCTTGGAAAACTCTGTTAGCCTTTGCCCTGCTTCATTCTGTACTCCAAGGCCAAACTTTCCTGTTACTCCAGGTATCCCCTGATTTCCTACTTTTGCATTCCAGTCTCCTATAATGAAAAGGACATCTTTTTTAGATGTAAGTTCTAGAAGGTTTTGTATATCATCATAGAATCGTTCAACTTCAGCTTCTTCAGCATTAGTGGCTGAAGCATAGACTTGGACTATTGTGATATTGAATGTTTCACCTTAGAAATGAACAGAGATCATTCTGTCATTTTTGAGATTGCATCCAAGTACTTTATTTCAGACTCTTTTGCTAACTCTGAGGGCTACTCCCTTTCTTCTAAGGGATCCCTGCCCATAGTAGTAGATGCAATGGTCATCTGAATTAAACTCGCCTATTCCAATCCATTTTATTTCACTGATTCCTAAAATGTCAGTGTTCACTCTTGCCATCTCCTGTTTGACAATTTCCTATTTATCTTGTGGACCTAACATTCCAGATTCCTATGCAATATTGTTCTTCACAGCATCAGACTTTACTTGATTTGCCAACCACATCCACAACTGGGTGTTGTTTTCACTCTGACTCTATCTCTTCAGTCTTTCGGGAGTTATTCTCTACTCTTCTCCAGTAGCATACTGAGTATCTATGAACCTGGTGAGTTCATCTTTCAGTGTCACATCTTTTAGACTTGTCATACTATTCATGGGGTTCTCAAAGCAAGAACGCTGAATTGGTTTGCCATTCCCTTCTCCAGTGGGCCACATTTTGTCAGAACACTCCATGGCATGACTCATAGTTTCACTGAGTTAGACAAGGCTGTGATCCAGGTGATCAGTTTGGTTAGTCTAATGTAATTGTGGCTTTTATTCTGTCCGCCCTCTTATGAGTAAAGAGAAGAAGCTTGTGGAAGCTTCCTGATAAGAGGGACTGAGTGAGTGAAGTCGCTCAGTCGTGTCCGACTCTTTGCAACCCTGTGGACTGTAGCCTACCAGGCTCTTCTGTCCATGGGATTCTTCAGGCAAGGATACTGGAGTGGGTTGCTGTTTCCTTCTCCAGGGATCTTCCCGACCCAGGGATCGAACCCGAGTCTCCTGCATTGCAGGCAGATGCTTTACCGTTTGAGTCGCTAGGGAAGTCTTGATAGGAGGGACTGGCTGTAGCTGAATTTTGGTCTTGTTCTGATGGGAGGGGTCATGCTCAGTAATTCTTTAATCCGATTTTCTGTTTATGGGTTGAATTGTGGCCAATCTATGATAGGTGTAATGGCAGTGATGGCTACATCCTTCAAAATAACTTATGCCAGTGCTGTTGCATTCAGTGTGCCTGACCCCACAGCAGGCCACTGTCAAGCCACACCTATGCCAGAGACTTCTGGACACTCACAGGCAACTCTGGCTCAGTAAGACTTGTGAGATCACTGCTCCTTTCTCCTGGGTACTGAAGCACACAAGGGTTTGCTTACCCAGTCCTTTGCAAGTTCTGTAATCAAATCCCACTGGCCTCCAAAGTCAAGTACCCTGGGGATTCTCAGTCCCTTTGTCAGCACCCTACACTTGGAAACCTATTGTGCATTCTAGAACCTTCATAACAGTGTTAGAATTTCTTTGATATAATTGTTCTGGGGTATGTAGATCATCTGCTCAGTGACTCTGTGGTGGGGCTAGTGCCGACCTCCTCCAAGAGGAGTTATATCACACATCCTGCTTCCTAAGTCTGCTGCAACTGTCCCCTCGGGTGGCCACTGCTGACCCTTGCCTCTGAAGGAGATATCCAAGCACACAAAGGCAGGTCTAACTCAGCCTCTGTAGATTCTCTGGGTCCTATTGTGCACAGGGTTTTGTTTGAGTCCTCCAAGCAACTCTAGTGGTATGAGGTTTGATGCTAAACACAATTTTGCTCATCCTATCACGTGTTGCATCTTCGCCTTTGCCATTGGATGTGGGGGTATCTTTTTTTAGTGGGATCAAATATTCTTCTGTGGATGGTTGTTCAAGAATGAGTCGTAATTATTAAATTCTCACAAAAGAAAATAAGTACATGTCCTTCTACTGCATCATCTTAGCTCTAATTCCACACTACAATGATGTGATTACTTACCTAGAGTCAGACATCCTGGAATGTGAAGTCAAGTGGGACTTAGGAAGCATCACTAAGAAAAAAGATAGTGAAGGTGATGGGATTCCAGCTGAGTCATTTCAAATCTTAAAAGATGATGCTGTTAAAGTACTGCACTCAATATGCCAGCAATTTTGCAAAATAACAGTGGTCACAAGACTGAAAAAAATCAGTTTTCATTTCAATCCCAAAAAAAGGGATGACAAAGAATATTCCAATTACCACACAATTGCACTCATCTCACGTGATAGCAAAATAATGCTCAAAATTCTTAAAATTAGGCTTCAAAAATTCTCACGTGAAGTGAGAACTTCCAGATGTTCAAGTTGGATTTAGAAAAGGCAAAGGAACCAGAGATCAAATTGCCAACATTCACTGGATCATGGAAAAAGAAAGAATTCCAAATAAAGTATCTTTTTCTGCTTTATTGACTGTGCCAAAGTGTTTGAGTGTGTGAATCACAAGAAACTGTGGAAAATTCTTAAAGAGATGGGAATACCAGACTACCCTACCTGCCTCCTGAGAAATCTGTATGCAGGTCAAGAAGCAACAGTTAGGAGGAGACACATAACAATGGACTGGTTCAAAACTGAGAAAGGAGTATGTCAAGGCTGTATACTGTCACTCTATTTATTTAACTTCTGTGCAGATACATCATGTGAAATGCCAGGCTGGATAAAGCAAAAGCCAGAATCAAGATTTCTGGAAGAAATATCAGTAACCTCAAATATGCAGATAACACCACATTTATGGCGGCTAAAAGTGAAGGGGAACTAAAGAGTCTCTTGATGAAAATAAAAGAGGAGAGTGAAACATCTGTCTTAAAACTGAGCATTCTAAAACCTAAGATCATGACACGCCATGAAATCCCATCACTTCATGGCAAATAGTTGGAGAAACAATGGAACAAGTGAGAGATTTTATTTTCTTGGGGTCCAAAATCACTGCATATTGTGACTCTAGCCATAAAATTAAAAGAAGCTTGCCCCTTGGAAGAAAAGCTGTGACAAACCTAGACAGCATTTCAAGAGGCAGAGACATTACATTGCCAGCAAATGTCTGTCTAGTTATAGCTATCATTTTTCTGGTAGTCATGCATGAATGTGAGTGTTGAACTTTATAGAAGACTGAGCACTGCGGCACTGATGCTTTTGAACTGTGGTGTTGGAGAAGACTCGAGAGCCCCTTGGAATGCAAGAAGATTCAACTAGTCAATCCCAAAGGAAATCAGCCCTGGATATTCATTAGAAGGACTGATGCTGATGCTCCAATAATTTGGCCACCTGACGAAAAGTATTGACTCCTTAGAAAAGACCCTGAATCTGGGAAACATTGAAAACAGGAGGGGAAGGGAATAATAGAGGATGAAATGGTTAGATGGCATCACCAAATTGATGGATATGACTTTGAGAAAACTCTGGGAGTTGGTGATGGACAAGGAAGTCTGGTATGCTCCAGTCCTAGGGGTTGCAAAGAATCAGACATGACTGAGTGGCTGAACTGATGCTAAGTGGATTCAGTTGTGTCTGACTCTTCAAGACTTTATGGACTGGAGCACTTGTACCAAACCCCTCAGTCCATAGGATTCTCCAGGCAAGAATACTGGAATGGGTTTCCATGCCATCCTCGAAGTGATCTTCCTAACCCTAGGATCCCACCAGCAAGTTTTATGTCTCCTGCTTTGGCAAGCATGTTCTTTACAACTCACACCATGTAGGAAACCCTTGCAACGAAATAATGCATAACTCTTTTCATCTATTTCTGAGTCCATATTTAATTGATATAATTAGCATGAAGGATAATTTAGTCCCAGATTATGTCCTAGATATGCTTAATTTTTATCTACTCATGCATACATTCACCCCATCAATCATTTATTTTACTATTAATATGCTTTTCTATTTTTCTATTTTTACATTAATACGTTTTTCTATTTTTCTATTAACAACTCTCTGAAGTCCCAACCAATTTTCAAGGCCATTTTGGTCTCATCTTTCCATGCCTCATTGATATTTGCTTGTTTAGAATTCCCATGAAATGTGCTGTTGTTTCTCATGCATTCATCTTGACTTTTATATTGTGGTCTGAAAGATGTCATGAAACATGCATGTCAATCATGGCTGACGTTTTGTGATACTATGGACTGCAGACCACCAGGCACTTCCATCTGTAGGATTTCCCAGGCAAGAATACTGGCATAGGTTGCAATTTCTTCCTCCATAGGATCTTCCCAACCCAGAAATTCAACCCACATCTCCTGTGTCTCCTGCATTGGCTGGCTACTTCTTTACCACGGAGCCACCTGGGAAGTCCAAAAGATATACGTCAGAACGAAATAGAAAATCTGAGTTGAAATACTATGAAAGTGGGGTGGGATCAAGATGGCAGAGTAAGAAGATCCAGAGTTCATCTCTAATGGACACACCAAAACTACAACTACATATAGGGCAACTCTTTCTGAGAATGACTTGAAGACTAGCAGAATAGCTTTTCAAATAATATATAAACATAAAGCCACATTGAGTTAGATAGAAGAGGCAGACAAGCTATCAAGTCAAGACACACAACTCCAGCACAGTGACCCACAAATGAATGGGATACCACAAAGGTGGAAGTCTTCTCTAAGAAATGGTGAGTTTGAGCCCCACATCAGATACCCCTCATCAAAGCTGACTTTGACAATTGATGGAGTATATGTCCAGAATAGCTGAAGGGAGAAGGCAATGGTACCCAACTCCAGTACTCTTGCCTGGACAATTCCATGGGTGGAGGAGCTTGGTAGGCTGCAGTCCATGGAGTCCCTAAGAGTCAGACACGACTGAGCAATTTCACTTTCAATTTTCACTTTCATGCATTGGAGAAGGAAATGTCAACCCACTCCAGTGTTCTTGTCTGGAAAATCTCAGGGATGGGGGAGCGTGGTGGGCTGCCATCTATGGGGTCACAGAGAGTTGACATGACTGAAGTGACTTAGCAGCAGCAGCAGCATAGGAAATCAAGACTGTGTTTTTAAAGGATTCATAGATGAATTCATTCATTCAAAGTCCCAGAACAGAGGCAGCAGCTTGACAAGGGCCTGGTGGTCTAGCTAGCCAGTATGCCAAGTCTAAGCCAGCATGACCCAAGCTCACTCTAGCTATCCTATTAATGTGAACCCAGCCTGTTCTGGTGCACTCTGGGAAAACTGTCCACTCCAGCTTCAGTCATCCTGACAGTGATTCCAGTCCAGTGCACCACCAGTCTTCTCCTCATCTTGGACCATGTCTGATTCAGCCCTAGCTGACCTGAGAAAGCTACCTGGCATATGGCAGTCTACACAAGGAACATTCTTACATATGAGTATTTTGGCTTTCAAGAGCAAGGCAGGTAACTGCTTAGCTTAATTCATACAAAAAAAAAAAAAAGTCAAAGAAAATGAGGACAAATGAAATGTTCCAAATTAAAGAACCAGATAAAAACCCAGCAATAAACTCTAGTGAAAGAGAGATAAGTAATTTACTTGATAGGGTTCAAAGCAATGATCATTCGTATGCTAATAACCTTGGGACAAAAATAGAGGAACTCAGTGAAAACTTTAACTCACCATCCCTTAAAATATATGAGAAAGAACCAACCAAAGCTGAAAGATACAATAACTGAAATGAAAAATATACTAGAATGAAATTATGCCAAAGTGGATGATACAGAATATATGAACAATCTGGAAGACAAAATAGTGTACATCGACCAATTAGAATAGTAAATAAATAAATGAATGAATGAATAAATAAAAATGAGTGAGTTTAAGGGACTTCTGGAACAATGTCAAGTGTACTAACATTCACATGTATGGGTCCAGTATAGAAAAAAGATAAAGGGGAAGAAAAATTATTTCACAAAATAGTGGGTGAAAACGTCTCTCACTTACAGAAGGAAATAGATGTCCAGGTCCAAGAAGCACAGAAAGTCCCAAATAAGATGAACACCAAGATATCTACATCAATATATATACCAATAATAATAATAATTAAAACGACAAAAGTTAAAGAAATATTTTAAAAGCAAAAAGTAAAACAACTAATCACATAGAACAGAATCCCAATCAGACTATCAGATTTTTTTTTAATTTGTTTGTTTTTTTCAGTAGATACGTTGCAGGCCAGGAGGAGGTGGCATGATATGCCTAAAATATTTAAAGGAAAAAAGAATTGCAACCCAGATTTCTCTACCTGGCGAAACTATCACATTCATAATTGAAGGAGAGAGAAAAAATGTCCCAGTAATCAAAACAGTATGGAATTATCATGAAAAGAGGCACATAGATCAATAGAATAGAATAGAGTCCAGAAATTAACCATTTTATGATCGATTAATTTATGACAAAGGAGCCAAAAATACAGGAATCTTCCTAGTGTCAATTTTCTCATCAGTAGATAATAACATATTGGTACATGTTTGTTTGCTGTTGTTGTTGTTGTTTTTTAATAAAAATGGAGAAGCTGAGAGCAGACAGGAGTACCTGACCACCAGAAAATAATAAATAGAACCACACGAAACTCAGTAAGACATAAGAAATATGGGGAAAAGCTGGAATGTTATTAGGACTGGTCTTGCTCTTGACAAGTCGGGAAACTGAAGCAAGGATCTGATCCTCACATTGGGGCAATTGTCTGGGTCAAAGGAGAAACATTTTAAGGCTGAGAGTGAAGCAGCTAATCTGTGGTAGCCAAAATGGGATGAAAATCAGGCAGCGCTTGCCACAGCCAGACAGGGATGTAAGTCCCCTAGAAGGCACAGCAGGTGGAGGCTGGAAGGTAGGGATTGTGGAATAATCCTAGGATGAGGGTTGCTGTTGAGTGCAGAAACATGGGTGAAGGGGACATGAGGGAGGAGATTGTCATGGAAATGCCTGTGGAGGAAAGCCAGGCAGCCATGGAAGCAAGGTGATACTGCTGAGTCATGCGTAGGGGGTGGAGCCATCACCATAGACTCTCCTTCCCCACAAGTCCACATGGGGAGCTGAACAATAAAGAGGCTGGGTCATCAAGCACATGACGTGAGGAACAACAGAGTAGGACTCCACCCAGGGTGCCCCTTTAAGTGTCTGATGTGCTGAACAACAGAGAAAGACCTCGAGCAAGGGAGCCCTCTAAGTGCCTGAAGGAGCAGAACTATCAAGAAAGATAAGAGGCCTTCTCACCAGCTATTCAATTCAGTTCAGTTCAGTCACTCAGTCGTGTCTGACTCTTTGCGACCCCATGAATCGCAGCACACCAGGCTTCCCGGAGTTCACTCAGACTCACGCCCATTGAGTCAGTGATGCCATCCAGCCATCTCATCCTCTGTCGTCTCCTTCTCCTCCTGCCCCCAATCTCTCCCAGCATCAAAGTCTCTTCCAATGAGTCAACTCTTCGCATGAGGTGGCCAAAGTACTGGAGTTTCAGCTTTGCTACTAGAAGCTTGAAAAAAGACTCTGATAGGCCATAACTCCTGTGGCTGAGGCAGTCTAATGTCCCAGTACATTTGGCTGTGTCAGGGTCTCCACGACCCAAGCAGCTGTCCCACCTTCAAGCCCAGCTCTCATTGGGTCAGCGGTGCCACAGGCAAAAAAAGTTTTGTGTCTATGCATATGAGGTTGCTTCAGTCATATCCAACTCTTTGTAGCCCTATGTACTGTGGCCTGCCAGGATTCTCTGTCAGTGGGATTCTCCAGGCAAGAATACTGGAGTGTATTGGACAATACTGATTGTCAACCTTCTAGAGCACTATATTTCCTGCTGCCCTAGCTGTCAATTCTCTTGGGTACCTGGTGCTGTCAGAGTCCCTATGATCCAAGCAACTGAATCACCTCAACACCTGGCATCACTGGGGCAAACCCAAGTCCTCCAGGGAAGCCTCAGGAGAAAAACCCGGCAGAGTTGGAAATAAAACCATAATTGAAACCCAAGGGCAATGTGACAAAGGAAGAAGACCCAAAACTTCTCACCAACTGTACAAGATGCAGATTAAATCCATACCATCAACTAGGTAGACTCTGTGTCTATGGAAAATATAAGAGGACACTGAGAGCTCCCACAAAAGAAAATGCACTAGTTTTGATAGCTGTGGAGATTGGAGGCAAGAACACACAGGATTAGGACAAGATTAGTCTCACCTGCCCCCACAGCAGGTGCAGAGACCAGTGCTGTGTTGGAAGTCATCCTAGGGAGGGGAGGTGGACTGTGACGCCCAGCAAGGGGAATGACACTGACAGCAGAGACACAAGAAAAACATTTATTATTCTATTATTTTGAAATGTTTTGTATTTTCTCTTGAAATTATTTCTTTCTTCTTCTCCCCCGCCCCTTTGTTGTAGTGTTATGCCCAAAGAGAATAAGACGTCCATAGCAATGCAATAGCATAAAAGGAGTTTTATTTTCTAGCTCGAGCTAGGGCTCAGGTCTCCTCCAGCACAGTGGAATCTGACAAGAGCCCCGAGCTCTGGGTCACAGCTGCCTATATACAGGCAGTTCTTTGTCTCAGTAACAGGATAGCTGGCATTGCGGTACGCGCGTACGAATTTTGAACCTCGCATCTCACCTGGATTGGCTCAAGGTTATAATTTCCGAAAGCATGACTCAGCTTTTATCTTTAGGCCTAGTGTGGCTCACTGAGCCTGTCATGGCTGGAGTCTGGTCCCACCAGTAGTAGTTTATCTTATTAGGACTATGAAATCTAATTAAACTTTTGAGTTTTTTTTTTTTAATCACACTTTTCATTGCTGTTAGAAACCTCTGCCTCTACATTGGCCTTCTGCAGTTCTGTGGAATTTTCTTTCTTCTTCTTTTTTCTTCTTCTGTGTGTGTGTGTGTGTGTGTGTGTGTGTTTCCTTTTATAATTTTAATTATCAAAATTTTTAAACCTTTTATTTTCTCTACATAAATTTCTTTATTTGCTTTTCCTACTGTTGTTTTCCCCTTGCAGTTAATCTTTAATATATATAAATCTTCTTTACCTCTATTTAACTTTGCATATCTTTTTCTTTTCTTTCTCTTCTTTCTCTTTTTTTCACCATATTTGTTACTTTGAATTCATTGTATTATTCCCCAATTGGCAACTTGCTTCAGATTTGTTGTCCAGTTTGTGCTTTAGTTAGTTTTATGTTAACTGATGGATATAATTTCTGGTTTCTTTTGTTGGCCAGGTCAATCAATGTACTTTAATTTTGTTGGACTGTTTTGATTTTGCCTATGGGTGCATATGTGTATGTTTATATTCCATTATTTTATTATTTGTCTGATTTTGTAGCTACCATTTGTGTGGGCTTCAACTTTGGTTTCTTATTTTTGGGTATTTGTTTTAATCTTACTTAATACCACAACATACCACCTATAGAATCTCTGTTCCTAGCCAGAGATCAAACTCTGAGACTTTGGAGTGGGAGCACTGACTTCAAGACTGTATAATACCAGAGAACTCCTAACCCTAAGGAGTATCAAATAGTGAGAACTCCCACAAAGGAAACCACTTGAATACAAGCCCCAGTATCACCCAACCACCAGTAGCACCCTATGCAGGATGCCTTATCCAAACAACAAACAAAACAAATATATACTAACCCAATCATCAGCAGACAGGATTATCACTTCACTCAGCCCTGCCTATCAGAGAAAAAAAACAAAACAAAACAAAAAACCTCAGCACAAATCTCATTGTATATGAAACTTACACTTCACCAACCTTAAGAGGGTGGAAAACAAAAGTAAGAAAGAATTCAGTTTTGAAGCATGGGAAAAGGAGACTTCAAATACAATAAATTTAAAAAAGATAAGAAAGAGGCAGATAAATACTGTGGGGGAAAAAAAAAAAAAGGAACAAGCTAGAAACACAGGAGTCCAAATAATTGAAGAGGAAATAGGCAAACTATCTGAAAAATAATTTAAAATAAGGTTAGTAAAGATGATCAAAACTTAAAAATAGAATGGAGAAAATGCAATAATTAATGGAAAAAAAAACCTAAAAGAATTAAAGAATGAATATACAGAGATGAACAACACAATTAATGAAATCAAAAATACTCTAGAAGGAATCAGTGACAGAATATCTGAAGCTAAAGAATAAACAGTGAGTTGGAATATAAAATGGTGGAAATAACTGCTGAAGAGTAGAATAAAGTTAAAAGAATGAAAAGGACTGAAGATAGTCTCAGGGATTTATGGGGCAAATTAAACATGCCAACATTCAAAGTATAGGGGTCCCAGAAGAAGAAGAGTAAGAGAAAGGGTATGAGAACATTTTTGAATAGATTATAGATGAAAATTTCCTCAAAATCGAAAAATAAATAGTCAATCAAGTTCAAGAGCTGAAAAGAGCCCCACACAGGATAAACTCAAGGAGAAACACACCATGACACATGTTAACCAAACTAACAAAGATTAAATGCAAAGAAAGAATACTTAAAGTAGAAAGGGAAAAGTCACAAGTAACCTACAAGGGAAACCCCATATGTTTAAAAGATGATCTTTCAACAGAATCTCTGCAAGCCAGAAGGAAAAGGCAGGATATATTTAAAGTACTGAAAGGGAAAAATCTGCAACCAAGATTACTCTACCTGGCAAGGATCTCATTAAAAATTGATGGAAAAAGCAAAAGCTTTTCAGGCAAGCAAAAGTTAAGAGAACTCAGTACTACCAAATCAGCTTTACAAAAATGTTAAAGGGACTTATGTAATCAATACAAGGGAAGGAAAAGATCTATAAAGCAAATCCCCAAAATTAAGAAAATGGCAAAAGGAACATATATATCAATAATTACTTTAAATGTAAATGGGTTAAATGCTCCAACCAAAAGACACAGACTGGCTGAACAGATACAAAAACAAGGCCCATATATATGCTGTCTACAAGACACCCACTTCAGACATAAAGACACATATAGACTGAAAATGAGAGGATGGAAAAACATATTCCATGCAGATGGAAAACAAAAGAAAGCTGGAGTAGCAATCTTCATACAAGAGATAATTAAGGAACCTACATAATGAGCAAGGGAAAAACTCAAGGGGGAAATATAACAATTGTAAATTTGTATGCACCCAATATAGGTGCACCTCAATATGTAAGACAAACACCCACAGACATAAAAGAAGTTATTGACAGTAACACAAAAATAGTAGGAGACTTTAATACTCCACTCAGACCAACCAACAGATCAACAAAACAGAAAACTGATAAGGAAACACAAGTCTTAAATGATGCATTAGACAAGATGGATCTCATTGTTATCTTCAGAACATTCCTTCCAAATGTAGAAGAATATGCCTTCTTCTCAACTGCACATGGAACATTCTCCACGATATATCACATCTTGGGTCACAAATCAAACTTCAATAAATTTAAGATAATTGAAACCATATCAAGCATCTTCTCTGACCAAATGCTATGAGACTAGATATCAATTACAAGAAAGCAAGGACAAAAAAAAAAAAAAAAGCATGGAGATTAAACAACATATTTCTAAATAATGAACAGGTTGCTGAAGAAATAAGAAAGGATATAAAAAAATTTCTGGAAACAAATGACAATGAAAACAGGACAACTTAAAACCTGTGGGATGAATCAAAAGCAGTTCTAAGAGGAAAGTTCAGAGGAATACAATCCTATCTCGAGAAACAGGAAAAACATCGAATAGATAACATATCTTTACACCTAAAACAACTTGAAAACAGAAGAATTTTAAGAAATAAACAAATAAAAGCTGAAGGAAAGAAATCATAAAGATCCGAGCAGAAAGAAATGAAAGAGAAATGAAAGAAACAATAGTAAGAATTGATAAAACTAAATGCTAGCTCTTTGAGAAGATAATTTAAAAAATGACAGACTTTTAGCCATACGTATCAATAAAAAAAAAGGGAAGAATCAAATCAGCAAAATTAGAAATGAAAAAGGAGAGATTACAACAGACAATGCAGAAATACAAAGGATTATAAGAGACTATTATGAACAACTATATGTCAGTAAAATGGATTACCTGGAAGAAATAGAGATTGTTAGAAAAGTTCAATCTTCCAAGACTGAACCAGGAAGAAATAAAAATTATGAACACCCCAATTACAAGCACTGAAATTAAAATTGCGATCAAAATTCTACAAAAAAAAAAAAAAAAGCCCAGGACCAGATGGCTTCACTTGTGAATTCTATCAAACATTTAGAGAAGAGCTAATGCCTATTCTAAAACTCTTTCAAAAATTGCAGAGGAAGGACTACTTCCAAACTCATTCTACAAGACAAAAATCACCCTGATATCAAAACCAGACAAAGACAACACTAAAAAGAAAACTACACCCCATTATCCCTGATGAATGTAGATGCAAAAATCCTCAGCACAATTCTAGCAAACAGAATCCAACAACATATTAAAGAGCTCATACACCAGGATCAAGTTGGGTTGATTGCAAGAATACAAGAATTCTTCAATATATGCAAATCAATCAATATGATATGCCATATTAGCAAATTGAAAGACAAAATCTATATGATAATCTCAATAGATGCAGAAATCCTTTGACCAAATTCATCACCCATTTATGATTAAAATTCTTCAAAAAAAAATGGACATAGAAGGAACCTACCTCAGCATAGTAAAGGCCATATATGATAAGCACACAGAAAATATTATTCTCAACAGTGAAAAACTGAATACATTCCTTCTAAGTTCAGGAACAAGATAAGGGTGTCCAGTCTCACTACTATTTTTCAACACAATCTTGGAAGTCTTACCTATAGCAATTAGAGAAGAAAAATAAATAAAATGAATCCAGATTGAAAACAGAGACATAAAGCTCTCATTGTTTGCAGATGAAATGATACTATACATAGAAAACCTTAAAGATACAACCAGAAAATTACTAGAGCTAATTTAGCAATGTCTCAGGATACAAAATTAATACACAGAAGTCACTTGCATTCCTATATACTAACGATGAAAAATTAGAAAGAGAAATTAAGAAATCAATCCCATTCACCACTGCAACAACAGCAACAAAATGTCTAAGAAAAACGTACCTAAGGAGACAAAATAACTGTATACAAAAAATATAAGACACTGACTAAAGAAATCAAATATGACATAAACAGATGGAGATATATTCCATGTTCCTGGGTAGGAAGAATCAATATTATGAAAATGACTATACTACTAAATGCAATCTACAGATTCAGTGTGATCTCTAAGAAATTACTAATGGTGTTTTTCACAGAACTAGAATAACAACAACAACAACAACAAAAAAAAAATCCACAATTCATATAGAAGCACAAAAGACCCCAGAGCAGCCTAGAGAAAGAATGAAGTTGGAGGAATCAATATTCCTGTCTTCAGATTATATTGCAAAGCTAAATAATCAAGACAGTATATTACTGGCACAAAAACTGAAATATAGACCAATGGTCATGTATGGATGTGAGAGTTGGACTCTGAAGAAGGCTGAGTGCTGAAGAATCGATGCTTTTGAACTGTGGTGTTGGAGAAGACTCTTGAGAGTCCCTTGGACTGCAAGGAGATCCAACCAGTCCATTATGAAGAAGATCAGCCCTGGCATTTCTTTGGAAGGAATAATGCTAAAGCTGAAGCTCCAGTACTTTGGCCACCTCATTGGAAGAGACTCTGATGCTGGGAGGGGTTGGGGGCAGGAGGAGAAGGGGACGACTGAGGATGAGATGGCTGGATGTCATCACTGACTCGATGGAAGTGAGTCTGAGTGAACTCTGGGAGTTGGTGATGGACAGGAAGGTCTGGTGTGCTGCGATTCATGGGGTCGCAAAGAGTCAGACATGACTGAGAGACTGAACTGAACTGAACTGAGACTAATGGAACAGATAAAAATCACAGAAATAAACCCATGCACTTATGGGTACCTTATTATAAAGGAGCCAAGAATATACAAAGGGGCAAAGGCAGCCTCTTCATAAGTGGTGCTGGGAAAACTAGACAGCTACAGGTTAAAAAAGGAAATTAGAACACTTCCTAACACCATACACAAAGGTAAAGTTAAAGTGGATGAAAGACCTAAATGTAAGATCAGAAACTATAAAACTCTTAGAGGAAAACATAGGCAGAATATTCAATGAGATAAATCAAAGCAAGATCCTCTATGAAACACCTCCTGGAGTAATGGAAATAGAAACAAAAGTAAACAAGTAGGACCTAATTAAAAGTAAAACTTTTGCACAACAAAGGAAACTATAAAGAAGGCAAAAAGACAACATTCCAAATATGAGAAAATAATAGAAAATGAAACGACTGGTAAAGGATTATTTTTCAAAATATACAAACAGCTCATACAACTCAATAAAAAAAAAAAAGCCCAATAAAAAGGCAGGGAAAATATCTAAATGATACATTTCTCAAGAAAAGACATACAGATACCTATAAAACAAGTGAAAAGATGGTCAATATCACTCATTATTAGAGAAATGCAAATCAAAATTACAATGAGATATCACCTTATACCGGTCAGAATGGCCATCATCTAAAAGTCTACAAACAATAAATGCTGGAGAGAGTTTGAAGAAAAGTTAATATCTTGCACTCTTAGTGTGAATGTAAATTCATACAGCCACTATGGAAGACCATATGGAGATTCCTTAAAATCTAGTAATAAAACCACCATCAGTTCAGTTCAGTTCCTCAGCTGCATCCAACTCTTTGTGAACTCATGAACCTCACGAACCTCACACAGCATGCCAGGCCTCCCTGTCTAACACGAACTCCTGGAGTCCACCCAAGCCCATGTCCATTGAGTCAGTGATGCTATCCAACCATCTCTCATCCTCTGTTGTCCCCTTCTCCTCCTGCCCTCAGTCTTTCACAGCATCATTGTCTTTTCAAATGAGTCAGCTCCTCACTTAGGTGGCCAAAGTATTGGAATTTCAGCTTCAACATCAGTCCTTTCAATGAATATTCAGGACTGGTCTCCTTTAGAATGGACTGATTAGATCTCTTTGCAGTCCAAGGGACTCTCAAGAGTCTTCTCCAACACCACAGTTCTAAAGCATCAATTCTTCTGCTCAGCTTTCTTTATAGTCCAACTCTCACATCCACACATGACTACTAGAAAAACCATATCCTTGACTAGACAGACCTTTGTTGGCAAAGTAATGTCTCTGCTTTTTAATGTGCTGTCTAGGTTGATCATAACTTTCCTTCCAAGGAGTAAGCATCTTTTAGTTTCATGGCTGCAATCACCATCTATGACTTAGCAATCTCACTGCTATAAATATACCCTGAGGAAATGAAAACTGAAAAAGACACATATACCCCAATGTTCTTTGCCATACCATTTACAATAGCTACAACATGGAATCAACTTAGATGTCCATTGACGGATGAATGAATAAAAAAGTTGTGGTACATATACACAATGGAATATTGCTCAGTCATAAAAAGGAATGTATTTGAGTGAATCCTAATGAGATGCATGAATGTAAAGTCTATTATACAGAGTTAAGAAAATCAGAAAGAGAAAGATAAATATTGCATACTAATATGTATAAGACATCTAGAAAATGGTAGAGAATAATTTATTTCCAGGACAGCAATGGAGAAACAGACAGAAAACAGATTCATGGCATGGGCAGAGGAGACAATAGAGTGAGATGTATGGAGAGGGTAACTTGGAAACATATTATCATATGTAAAATAGATAGCCAACGGAATTTTCTGCATATCTAAGGGAACTCAAAGAGACACTCTGTATCAAACTAGAGGGGTGGGATTGGGAAGGAAATGGAAAGGAATTTCAAAAAAGAGGGGACATATGTATACCTATGGCTGTTTAGTGTTCAGGTTTGACAGAAAACAACAAAATTCTGTAAAGCAATCATCCATCAATTAAAAAATGTTTAGAAAAATGGAATAATCTAGCCTAGTATTGAAATTATAGCAAATGTTAATATTTTAGTGCCTCCATATCAGTCATCTGTTTCTTTCTATCAAGTCTTCCAAAACAATAAGACTAATACAAAATACATACTGGTTTTATTTGAAAATCAAATTTGATTTGATTTGCATTTTATGGAATTAATGGTAATTATGGTAATTTTAGCAATTACCAACCTTTGGAATGTATAAATATATTTGAAATAATTGCTAAAGTGAATGAGGCTTCTGGTCTAGGTGGAGTAAATTGAAGTAGGGCTCAGGAGTGTTAATTTTTAAGTGAGTCCATGTAATTTTGTTTATTTCTATACAATATCTAGAGAAATATTGTTAAAGAGTAGTTTCCAAGTCAGTCATTATGTCACTGTCAGAAATTTAAAACAACAGCTAATTGTCTGTAAATTTTACACAATAACTTCTGTATTGTTTCCCTATAGACAATTATGGGTAAAAACAAAGGTAATAGATTTCACACATGTATAAACACACACACATACATGAAGAAAAAAAAATCTTCATAATCTTCATCACTGTGTTTAAATTGTTGTTCCAGACTGTATCTTGTAATTTTAAAAGTAAATGAATATTCTCCTCAGAAATTGAGAGGAGGAATTCTGGTAGGGCATATGACTGTATTATCCATTGCATCTTTTACCATGAGTGAATGGCAGGTTTTGTATGACTTCACTTACTTCAGGGAAATAGCGAAGGGTCTATTTTTTTCAATTCTGTATACTTCACAATAAAAATATGTTGCTAACCCAGTATTAGAACCATCAGCTCTGTAATAGTCAATAAAACATAAGCTCTTGATTTAGAGGAGCTTCTATTCTAGAGAGAGGTGCAAGCTTAAAACCAATCATTCTAAATATCCAGCAACACTTTATGGGATTTCTATTTTTCTGTGATAAGATAACAAGGGGACATCATCAATCTGATTCATTTTACAGAATGCAGAAGTAGTCAAGATTTAATTTCTCTCCATTAATACAAATATGTATTTCGACATTCTTTCCATGTAAAGTGCTAAATGATACATTCATGCAAAATCTGGCCTCTATCCTTGGAAGTTCACTATCTAGTAGTGAAAAACAACAATTAGAGTACACAGTTATCTATTTTATGTTAACAATCCATACATAAATCAAATGTATGTCTTGGTTTTAAAACTCATATGTATTTCAAACCCATAAATATTCTACTGTGCTTGGGTAGAAAACATAAGACAGACTACTCTTGTGAATACTATACAAGCAAATATATTTGACCTCCTGTCTATGACAGGAATATCAATCATGGAATATTTTTCTTATTTGAGGCCAGTGTTATTCCTCTAGGCCAAACTGCTGTAAGTTATTCTCATTCTATCCCCTTCATCTGTTGCCACTTTTCACATGGCCTCATCATGGAGTATTCCCTGCTGAGTGGAAAAGACCTTCTTTTCTACCTTAGAATCAGTGTCCATTATATGGGTACTAAGCTTATGTGGCCCAGTGTGCCCAATGACTATTTGTTCTTTTTCGTGAAAAAAGTATTTTCAAGATTTTCTTTTAAGCTTGATTTTCCAAATACTCATAGAATGTACATGGGCAGAAAACAATCTAAGAGACAAACTCCAAAATTACCTTCTGTCTTCAAAGGAACCAAGTCTAAATACCTATTTCCCCAGATTTGTTTTCCTTACAGAGGATGTCTTGTTGTCTCCTTCAAAATAGACTGTTTTAAGACCCATCACACCAGAACTCTAGACATGCTCATACATACTTGATCCTGGTAAGTGGAGGGTTAGGCTGGAGTTTCTCCCTAGTGTGCATCAGTACACTAACTCACTCATCTTCCATCAAAACTTGTCAAACTCTTCAGTATAAACCTTCACGATATGCATTTTTACTCACTGCTATTCACTTTTTTTTTTCCTCCGAAGAAAACTGGAGGTCATTTTAAATGCACTACATTTTCTCCAAGAGTGCTTTGAGAAACAGTCAAAACCACAAAGAGATTCATGAAGCTGGGGGAACATGTCTTACCAGGAGATATAGCTTTAAAACATCACACATGGGACAATTATTCCTCACTATAAAGACAGTAACAGAAGAGAAACTTCTTTATACTTTCTCTCTAAAATGTCTTTTTCATCTTTTCTTCACAGATTTTTTTGACTTGTCTTTGTGACTGTGTTTTTGTACTTTGTGACTCCCATTCTCCTGTGGTGGTATCTGGAGTGATAGTGATCAGAAAAGGCAATTTAAGGTTGTCCAGTCAATGGTATACAAGTTTTAGCCTAGAGAAACTGAATAAGACAATGTTGCTATTTTACTCAGGAAAGTTGTTCTCAGGCATTTTATTTATACCAGCATTATCAATATTACCTAGTTTTTTGTTATAAATGCAAATTCTGAACACTCATACCAGAGTGACTTTGAGGTTAAGGTCCAGGAATCTGTTTTAATAGGCCCAATAGGAAATTCTTATACATGCTGAAGTTTGAGAACAACAAAAACAGAAACAATAAAAGTCTTTTCTCAGCAACTTTCCTGCTCTTTGCATCCTCCTTAGTGCCTCCTTTCTTAGTCATGATTGTTCACTAGACCTCCAAATTAGTTTAGTATTTCCATTATTATGACTAATTATTAAAATCACATAAGGGGTTTTATTTCTCTCCAGAAATGTACAATTGGGTCTCCTCTTGAGACCTTTATTCCAAACCACCTGCCAAATTTTACTGGGCCCTGTTTTTATCCTTATGTTGTGTGTTACTACCCTCCACTGCTGATCATTATTTCCTCTGCTCGGTATAGCTATCATGTAAAAATAATAACTATATGATTTTCCTCAATTCTCTACTTATACCTTGAACCACTTATATAATGAGAAAATATGTATCTATATTTTATAGGCCTATAATAAGGAATAAAAAACCTGACTCTGTATTGGATCTGTTTCTTTTACTTTAATCTTTGTATTCCATCGTTTATAAGTTAATCACTAAAGAGATGTTGCATGTAGCTTAAAAGATACATAAAGTCCATACCTAGGAACCCATGCCTGAGTGTTAAGCTAAAATACCTTTGTTTAGCTCACAGGGAATATGCTGACCAGGACCATTGAAAAGAAGTGAGCACGTTCCCTCTGGAGTCTACCCCAAACCAGGAAATATTTGCAACAACTTCTTTCCTTTTTACTCTACCTCTTCATCTCCCATATTTTTCCTAGAAATAAAACTAAAAGCAATCTCCAAGCCAGATGATCCTTTAGGACACAAGTCCACCATCTTCTCAGTCTACCAGCTTTCTAAATAGAGTAACTATTCATTGCCCCAACAATTTGTCTCTTGATTTATTGGGTTGTCATATGGTGAGAAGTGAGAACTTGGACTCATTAATAGGCAAATGTATAATTAACAGAAGAAACATAATACCATACTCCTCCAAATTTTAAAAATTAGCAAACAATTAAAACTCATTATAATATTTTTGCAAGATTGTTTATTACCATTTTGATGTCTTGATTGCCTTTATATTGCTTATTATAGTTATACTATAAATTTTATTATACTTACATCATTATTTTTACTATAACCACCTCTACCTTATACACATATTAAAAAACAAACCAAAAGGAATATTGATAATTCTTACTTTCCCAACAGGCTGACAGTACTACTGTCAATCCATATATAGAAAATTATATGTATTTTGACCATTTTAATATACTTTCATGCTGTTGGACTATCTGTAGACTAAAAGGCATAATTTAAAATTATTTATGGCTTTAATATAATGTCTGTGAACAAGTACACATTCTCAATTTCATGCTATCATTTTATGATTTATTATAAAATCACCAAAGGTCACAGGATTAAAAAAAAGTAAAATTGTCTATGATATCAGAAATCTGGTTTTCTTCTTAGCTGCATCCATTGTAAAACGCTCTTCTTTTTGTGAATATTTCTCTGACATCTTTGTTTTCATGAAGATAATCCTAGCAAGCAGCCTTAGAATGCTACTGTATCTCCACTTCTACCTCTGCAAACAATGTTCATAATAGAAAGCCGCTACAATGTAATAGTCAAAAGGGTAGGTCCTAGAAGAGTATTATATGTATAAAAACTGACATCCCTGCAACATAGTATTTGTGTTGCCTTGGTTTAAGTTAATTAACTTCATATTAGCCCAGAGGCCTTGTCTGAAGAAGGTATAAAAATAGCGACTATTTTACAAAACTCTTGTGAGAATTAAATGAGTTAATGTAGGCAACATATCTGGAGCTAGGTAAGCATAACAAAATGATAATCATGATTAAATTTCACATGATATGTACATTTTTACACTGCAATAATTCATGTTTATTTTGGTACCTTAGACTAAACAGAAGTTGTGGTAGTCATATTCTAATATTTAATTATTATATACCTTTAATAATTCAGCAGCGTAAATAGTGATTTTTCTGACACTGCATTACTTATCACCACAGACAAGTCTCCAAGTTCATTTGTACTAGATAATGGCTCCTCTGGGGAAGCATTCCATCTTGCAATGTTCTACTTAAAGAAAGCAGTAATTAGCATATCCCATACTGATAGCTTATAGTGAGCCGTGAATGGTGCCACTGGATTTGTGGTTTCTGAAGGAGAAAATTTAACTCTTGGACCAAAGATAGTCTCAGTCACTTAGAGCTTTGTGTAGATTTTATTAAAGCAACAACGATAGAGAAAGCTTCCAACAAGAGGCACTGGGAGGGCAGGAGAGTACCCTTAAGTGGGGCCTTACATACTTCTCAAATAGCTGCTGAGAATAGATAAAAATACCTCAGTGCTGTGAGAATTTTGCTCAGACTCTTTCCTGTAACATACATCCGGGGATGACATCAGCATGAGATTAACCAGAAGGAACAGGTTAACACAGAGCTCAGGGCTATGGAAGATTTTAACCCAGAACTTCCCCCATATCATACATCCAAAACACAAAAAAAGCATGTACTTGAACGAGAGATACTGATGCCTACAAGGCCTACTTGTCTAAAGCAAAAGAATGTGAAAAACCAAAGAAAGCTTACCTCCTCCTTAAAGGGGCCTTATGCTTGGACTCCTTATCAATCTGCCTAAGTTAACACTCTCAATATTAGAAATGTTATGTTGAGCATCTTGGCTTCAGTCAAGGCTCATAGTCTTATATATCCTGTTTCTTCTATTTTATAGTACACATCAACAAAAAATAAATGAGAAAGTACGATCTTGAGGAGGAAAAATTGGAAAAAGCCAACTAATCATAAATCACTTGCAGTCAGTCTTATCAGAAAGCTTTCCACAGCCAGCATATTGTTCCAAGTAATTGTGCATTGCTTGGGTCTCTCCTATTCTATCAAGGATTGTTTAATTTGAAAACTTATCTATAAAAGTTTATCATCTTTAACTATATTGTTATATTTTTCAAATGACATATAGACTGCCTTCTATTCTGAACACTAAGACTTCACATAACACTGACAGCCTATATTGTACTAGCTTGAGTTTAAAGGTAAAAGCTTAATTACAAAAGTCATGCTAGCATTAACTCTTTCAGGTATCATGTGGACTAAATTACTTTATTATAGCCGATCAAATTACACTTATTTTTTCCCCTGGCATCACACTCAATTAAGGAAAAGCTTAATTAAACATAGTACATAAATGACTCTCATCTCCTAAGAATTCACTTCATTATAAATGATATACCATATAGATGTGAAGGAAGGAGGTCTGATTTAAAAAAGTCTTTATTCAGACACAAGGTTGCATTCATTTAAAATACCCAGTTTACTGAGTTTTTACAAATGTATATACCCATATAAACACCCCTAAAAATAACGTGCATAAATTTTGACACCTACTAAATTATCTAATGTCGTTTCCCAGGCAAACTTTATTCACCCCTGAGCAAAGAAACATGACTGGCTTCCTGTTATTGTTTACTACTTTTACCATTTCTAGATTCATGCAAGTTGGTTGAATCATATACTAAATATATTTTATATCTGGCTTGTTTTGCTCAACAAGTTCTTCAACTAATTTATGTTGCTGAACTTATGATATTCATGTCAACTNCCTGAGCAAAGAAACATGACTGGCTTCCTGTTATTGTTTACTACTTTTGCCATTTCTAGATTCATGCAAGTTGGTTGAATCATATACTAAATATATTTTATATCTGGCTTGTTTTGCTCAACAAGTTCTTCAACTAATTTATGTTGCTGAACTTATGATATTCATGTCAACTGTGCACTTTCAGATATTCAAGATGATTTTAGAAAAGAGAGATGAACCAGAAATCAAATTGTCAACATCTGCTGGAACACTGAAAAAGCAAGAGAGTTCTGGAAAAACATCTATTTCTGTTTTATGGACTATGCCAAAGCCTTTGACAGTGGGAATACCAGACCACCTCACCTGCCTCTTGAGAAACCTGTATGATGGTCATGAAGCAACAGTTAGAACTGGACATGGAACAACAGACTGGTTCCAAATAGGAAAAGGAGTACGTTAAGGCTGTATATTGTCACCCTGCTTATTTAACTTATATGCAGAGTACATCATGAAAAA
>SJYA01002412.1:0-10496 GCA_006410615.1 Neotragus moschatus
GAACAGCTAACGCATGCAGCAAGGCAGATGCAACTCCAGTGCATTATGCCAAGTGTATCTGTTACCTATGTGCGTGCGTGCGTGTTCAGTCGTGTCCAATTCTTTGGGACTCCATGGATTGTAGCCCACCAGGCTTCTCTGTCCATGAGATTTCTCAGGCAAGAATACTGATGTGGGTGGCCACTTCCTCCTCCAGGGGATCTTCCTGATCCAGGGATCGAACCTGAGTCTCCTGGATCTCCTGCATTGGCAGACAGATCTTTACCACTGAGCCACCTGGGAAGCCCCATCTGTTATCTATGCTGTGTAACAAATCATCCCCAAACTCAGAAGAGGTAAAATAATATAATTACCCTGTGTCAGAAAGGAAAACTGGAAATATCAAATGAGAGGGGCAATAGCCCAGTATAAAAGTTGCAGTTATATTGTTTCACTTCTAGAGAGAAAGTGAACGCTGCATCATTCTTCACAAATGAGCCTCAGCCGTGGAAGTCTGCAACGTGGTCGAGATGCAATCATGTAATTCACAGTTCTTATTAGTCACATTCTTGCTGTTGCTGTTCAGTCGCTCAGTCATGCCTGACTCTTTGAGGCCCCATGGACTGTAGCCTACCAGGCTCCTCTGTCCATGGGATTTCTCATGCAAGAATACTGGACTGGGTTGCCATTTCATTCTCCAGGGTATCTTCCTGACCCAGGAATTGAACCCACATCTCTTTCAGTTCCTACATTGGCAGGTGGA
This sequence comes from Neotragus moschatus, assembly GCA_006410615.1. Lineage (NCBI taxonomy): Eukaryota > Metazoa > Chordata > Mammalia > Artiodactyla > Bovidae > Neotragus > Neotragus moschatus. The sequence continues at coordinate 743 of SJYA01002412.1, forward strand.
TTCCTTACCAGTAGCGCCACCAGGGAAGCCTTAGTCCCATTACTGGAAGCAAAACGTACTATTTTGTTGGGTCATCCGGGAAAAGAGAACGTCCCATGACATGACACAGTCTTGATATGCATGAAATGGCACGTGGCTGATATAATCCTTGGCTGTGAGTACAGAGCCACGGAGCCCAGTGCTGGTTCCCTGCTGACACCTCTGGGACCCAGACCCTTGATGCTTCAGGGCTTCGGTTTCCTTCACCTGCGTTAGCTGTGCTTGGGAATCCATCTCTAAGGCTCCTTCCTTCTGTGAATCATTAGCCGTCATTCTGTGACTTGACCACATGCTGCTGCTTGTGTGATGCTCTTTCCTGCCTTCCCAGGTAGGGCTGGGGGCTCCTGCATCCCCCTAGCACATCCATGAGACTTCCTGGGGCCATCTGGGTACCACCTGCACGAATCCTGCTGCATCTGCTGGCCACCTGCTCTGCCTGTTTAAGCTTTTCTGTCAAATGAACTCACTTTAAAAAAACTTAAATTTGAGTACATTTATTTCAAAAGTAAACTTTATGTCACAATAGCAAGTGGAAGAAAATCGGCGAGACTAGTCAACTTGAAGCCAACTATAAAATGAGTACAATGAAGGCAGAGTGATGGTGCCAATTACAGCTGGAAACCTGGATCTAAGTCCTTTTTTCTTTTTTTTAAGATGGGGGGCTCTATGTCTTTTCAATTTTTTAAGTGATTGAAGAGCAGCAATAAAGACCTATTAGCACCAAACTGAGACGTTCTCCCTGCTTTAACTAAGGGCTTAAAAGATACCTGAAAAGTGAATAACTTTGTCCTTCGGTGATTTGGGGTTATTTAATGCCATGTCTATGTACCATCCAATACCATTTCCCATTACACACTGATGTGTCCTCTATAGGGCTTCCCAGGTGGCTCGGTAGCAAAGAATCTGCCTGCCCATGTAGGAGACGCGGGTTTGATCCCTGGGTTGGGAAGATCCCCTGGAGGAGGAAATGGCAACCCACTCCAGTATTCTTGCCTGGAGAATCCCATGGACAGAGGAGCCTGGTGGGCTACAGTCCATGTGATCACAGAGAGTCAGACACAGCTTAGGGGCCGAGCCATGCAAACACACGTGTCCCCCATATTCGGGGAAGTGTGGAAACTGTTATGCATTATCATTATTTCAAAGCTGTTTCTCTTGACTGATCCTCCGGAGAACAGGTGGGTTCTGGTTTCTCCATCTCTGCATCCTTAGCAGACATCCCGTTACCTCCTTCAGAGGACTTGGGACACCCAGCACAGGCCAAGCCATCAGGGGGCGTGAGAACGAGCCAAGGAGATGAGCGAAGCTGCCATCATCAGTGAGGGTGGGATTTGAGTTCCATCAAGAGCTCTGCCTGAAGTCCTAAAGAGGGGAAATTAGACTCCAAAGGAGGATTTAGCCCAAGTTCAGGTACTGCTTTGAGGTGATTTTCAGAGCTGTGTTAAATCTCCACATGGGTTCAAGGCTGCAAAACAGCCAGCTACCCAGAACTAACACTTACAAGCAGTGAAGGGACTTCCCTGGCGGTCCCGAGGTTAAAACCCCACGTTCCCAACACAGGGGGCCTGTGTTTGATCCCTAGTCAGGGAATTAGATCCCATGCACTGCAACTAAGAACACATGTGCTGCAAGGAAGATCAAAGCTCCTGCGTATGTACCTGAGACCGAGAATGGCCAAAAAAAAGCTAAAAAAAAAATCCATCTTGCCTGTGTAATAATTCCCTAAAAATTGAATCAAAAGATAAAGAATACATAAAAGCAGCGAACATTTTGGAGTGAAATTTTTTTTTAATGAAAAGACATGGAGTTTAGGATTTTCAATTTTTTTTCCCTTGAAAAACGAGAGCATTCCCTACAGTGTGCCAACACAGGTAGAAGGTACCTTGAAAGGCTGGAAGGGCCACAGACACCTTGTTTATCTGTGCTCAGAGCAATACTTCACCACAGTCAAGAAATAGAAACAACCCCAATGACCACCAACTGATGAACAGGCAAACAAAATGTGGCTGGAATATTATGCAGTCGTGAAAAGGAATGAAGCACAGAAACATTCTACAACATGGCCAAACTTTGAAAACACTGTGTTAAATGAAAGAAGTCAGATACAAAAGGTCACATATTATATGATTTGGTTTACATGAAATGTCCAGAAGACAGCAGATGAGTGGTTGCCAGGGGCTGGGAGGATAAAATATGATGGGAGGCTGTTGAAGTTTCCTTTTGAGATGATGAAAGTGTTCTAGAATTGATGCAGTATGTGAGTGCCATCACAATAAAGCTGTTACAAAAAAGGCTTGGAGGAGCACAGCTTTGTAAACCAGCTGGGAGGGTAATGGGTAATGAGTTTCTTTACAGCTGTGGTCCTCAGGCCTGACTGCCCGTGAGAATCACCAGGGGAGTGTCAGGAACCAATGCCAGCCTCACTTGAACTGCTCACATCAGATGCTCCTGGGGGGTGCGACTGGCCTTCACAGTTTTTAAATCTCCCCAGGCGATTCTGAGAGGCAGGGATACTGGCTCAGGGAACTGGCAAATGCAATGCAGACTTGACCCAGAGGTGTGTCCTTGCTCGTGACCAGACCGGCCCACTTTGCTCTGTCCCCGTCAAAGCCCCCCTTCTCCATTTTGTGACCTTTGAAAATAAGTCAGCTGCCCGAGAAGTTGTGTGCTCAACCTTCATTATTCATTAGGGAAACACAAATCAAATCCACAACGAGATACCACTTCACACCCATGAGGATGGCTACTATTGAAAGATGCAAAAGTCTTGGTGAGGATGTAGACAAACTGGAACCCACAGTATGGAGATGCCTCAAAAAGTTAAAATTNGTTGTGTGCTCAACCTTCATTATTCATTAGGGAAACACAAATCAAATCCACAACGAGATACCACTTCACACCCATGAGGATGGCTACTATTGAAAGATGCAAAAGTCTTGGTGAGGATGTAGACAAACTGGAACCCACAGTATGGAGATGCCTCAAAAAGTTAAAATTAGGGACTTCCCTGGTGGTACAGTGGTTAAGAATAGGCCTGCCAATGTGTTCAATCCCTGGCCCAGGAAGATCCTGCATGCCTCAGCACAATGCAACAAAGAGTAGCTCCCACTCTCTGCAACTAGAGAAAGCACGCATGCAGCAACAAAGACCCAGCGCAGCCAAAAATAAATAAAAAATTTTTTAAAGTTAAACTTAGATTCTTTTGTAACCTTGCAATTGCACTCTTAGGTATATATCCAAAAGAATTGAAAGCAGTTAAACAAGCTTACACAGGTTCATAGAAGCATTATTCACAATAGCCAAGAGGTAGAAACAACCCAATTAATCACTGGCAAAGAATGATTAAACAAAATGCAGCATATACACACAATGGAATATGATTCAGCCTTAAAAAAGGAATGAGATTCTGACACATGCTACCACATGGATAAACCTTGAGAACAGTATGCTAAGTAAAATAAGCCAGACATAAAAGGGCAAATATCGCATGATTCCCCCTATCTGAGATACTTAGAAGCAGCAATTTCACAGAGATGAAATGTAGACTAGGTTACCAGAGGCTGAGGGAAGTGGGGAGTTATTTTTGATACAGTGGGTACAGAATTTCTATTTGGGATGATTTAAGAGTTCTTGAGATGGATAGTTTGATGGTTGCACAAGACTGTGAATGTACATCATGCCACTGAATTGCATAACGGTTAAAATGATAACATCTGGACTTTCCTGTGGTACAGTGGGTAAGAATCCACCCGCCAATCCAAGGGACCCAGGTCTGGGAAGACCCCTGGTCCCAAAAGATTCCATATGCCACAGAGCAACTAAGCCTGTGTGCTGCACTGCTGAGCCCGAGCGCTGAAACTACTGAAGCCTGTGTGCCTAGAGCCCGTGCTCCGCAACAAGAGAAACCACCGCAATGAGAGGCCCCGAGCACCGCAACGAAGACTGGCCCCCGCTCATCGTAACTAGAAAAAGTGCACGTGACAACGAAGACCCAGCACAACCAAAAAATAAATCAATTAAATTTTTAAGAAAGCAGCAGCAGCAGTGGAGGGGGAACTTTCCTGGTGACCCAGTGGCTAAGACTCTGTGCTCCCACTGCATGGGGTCTGGGTTTCTGGGTTTGACCCCTGGTCAGGGAACTAGATTCCATATGCCACAACTAAGGAGTTTGCATGCTGCACACCAGTGCATGCTAAATTAGACCCAGTGCAGCTAAGTTACAGAGAAGGCAATGGCACCCAACTCCAGTACTCTTGCCTGGAGAGTCCCATGGACGCAGGAGCCTGGTGGGCTGCAGTCCATGAGGTCACTGAGAATCGGACACGACTGAGTGACTTCACTTTCACTTTCATGCATTGGAGGAGGAAATGGCAACCCACTCCAGTGTTCTTGCCTAGAGAATCCCAGGGACGGGGGAGCCCGGTGGGCTGCCGTCTATGGGGTCGCACAGAGTCGGACACGACTGAAGCGACTTAGTAGCAGCACCAGCACCAGCACCAGCAGCAGCTAAGTTAACAAAAAGCAGCAGCAGTGGAGGGGTAGGGCATGCACCACCCTGGTGTCAGACCCTGCGATGGTGGGTTGCCAGCTTCATCTCCCTGCACCTTGGTTCCCTCACCCACAAAAGCAGGATAACCATAGGGGCCACCTGTTTGGGATGTGGTACAGACTGAATGAAATAATAGGCAAAACACTCAGCTCAGAAGCTGGTATACAGTACGTGCTCAGTAATGGCTACGGGTATCACCACCACCATTAGCAGCGTCATTATCCAGACCCACACTGATATGTCTGCCCTGACTCTGACATCCATTCAAAAGGTAGAGTGTGCTTGGGGGTGATGAAAACGTTCTGGCGTTAGACAGTGGTGATGGCTGCCCGACCTCCGTAAAGTGGTGCATTTATGGAATGTAAATTGCATGTAGACAAAACAGTTAGCTGTGCTGTGTTCAGCCATGTCTGACTCTTTTGCAAGCCCATGGACTGTAGCCCGCCACGTTTCTCTGTCCATGGGATTTCGCAGGCAAGAATACTGGAGTGGGCTGCCATTTCCTCTTCCAGGGGATCTTCCCAGCCCAGGGATCAAACCTGGCTCTCCTGCATTGGCAGGCAGATTCTTTACCACTAGCGCCACCTGGGAAACCCATAGAAACCATAATCACATAGTAATGTAGACACAAGGAAGAATCGCATAGTAGGAAATACATGTTTGCTAAGTGGCAAAGTCAGGACCACACGGCAGGGAAATACTTGAGCTGCTGTTTGAGAAGAATCTCAGTTCCTGGTATCAGGGGCTGGGTCTTGGGACCTCAGTCACCCCTGTTCTCTCTGGAGCTGCCCCGCCATTCTTGGGGGCTTGTCTGGCTCCCGAGAGGCACATAGAGGAGACAGGCAGGAGTCTAGGCCTTCGGGAACAAAGCCACGATAGACCACTTGGGGAATGAGTGCTCACTGACTCATTCCCCCCACTCACTGACCCCCCCACTGGGGGTCAAGCTCACTGACATTCCAGATCTACAGTCTGTGCCCCTTCCCACATCACACCTACTGCCTGTAGTGTTCCCTCTGCCTCCTTCTGGGAAGATCTCTTTTCCTCGGATGTCAAGACAAACCTGCAGGCAAAAGAGGGGGAGGAAGATGGTGACGACCAGCTCTCCCAGCCCCAGTTTCCTCGTTACTGACTGGAGGCTAACAACGCTGGCTTGAGAGCCCATCGGGATGGAGAGGGCTGCAGGCCCAGGTAAATTCTCAGAAAGAGCACCTGCCTTGTCATGTTAAGCAGCAGCACCTGCTTGGGCAGCGGGCGGTCCCACACTTTCCATGTGCTAGGCAGGTAATTTCTACCTGGAAGACTCAGCAACCCCAGCCTGGGATTTGCGAGCCCAGCTGGAGTGAGGATGTGGAAGCAAGCACTTGGCAGGGTGTAGGAAGAGTTCCAGCTAAGTCGCTTCAGGCATGCCCGACTCTGTGCGACCCCGTGGACGGTAGCCCGCCAGGCTGCTCTGTCCATAGGATTCTCCAGACAAGAGTACTGAGGTGGGTTGGCATTTCCTCCTCCAGAGGATCTTCCCAATCCAGGGACTGAATCCGTGTCTCTTCTGCCTCCTGCATAGGCAGGCGGGTCCTTTACCACAAACGCCTCCTGGGAAGTCCTCACAGTGCTGGAAGTAGAGGGTGGCGTCTCAGGTTTCTCAAACCTCAGACCTTAGAATTCTCAGAACTGGCTTAACAGTTTCCCTCTGGGGCAGGAAAGACAATCTCCCCACCACCCCCCAGCCCATGACTGTGTGATAAGGTGGAAACCTAGCAACACCCACCCTGAATCCACCAGGGGAACATTGGCTGGAAAACGTGCAAACTATAGTCATAAAGCAAATGTGTGGGATCTCAGGAGAGAGGAAGAGAAGAGCCTGCTCACTTGGAGGTTCAAAAAGATGAATGAGGGAAAATCACCCCAAACAATGTGAAGTTCAGTGTTCTTATGATTATTTAGGAAGGCTATTATAGTATACTTTAAATATGCACTGTTCATTGTATGCACATCTCAAAGCATTTGAACTTTAAGAGGTGAGCTATTGTAAGTCCCCTGACCTTTGTAGTTTATCTATCTGGCCTCATCTCCTTTCAGAAGCAGGGTGAAAGGAGCTATATTTGAAGGCTGAGACTCATGGTGATGGGTTGGAGGTCAAACAGGTAGCTGGTGGCTGGGCCTCTGATTCCAGCCCCTATGAAGTTTCCACAAATATTTATGAGCCTTTCAATGGCCGGATGGTGGGGAAAAGGTTGAGAAAAATTACAGGAAGTCTTTGCATTTAGGATTTGCCAGCAACTCGCTGTGTAATTGAGGTGGCTTCTCTTTGGGCCTCCGTTTCCTCATCTGTAAAATGGGCCTCTAAGACCTCTTTTTGCTCCAAGAGTGCAGCGAAGATCTGTGAATAGTTTTGCTCATTTCTGAAGCAATGTAGGGGCTTCCCTGGAGGTCCAGTGGTTGGGACTCTACACTTCCGCTGCAGGGGCATGGGTTCAACCCCGCGTGGGGGAATGAAGATTTCACATGTTTTGTAGCTCTGCTAAAAAAATAAAAATAGCAATATCTCAATTTAAAAAAGAGGCAATGTAGCCTCTCCTAAGTATTATTTAAAAAAAAAAAAAAAAAGACCCCATCTGTTTCTAAGGGGCACTTTTCCCCAAAATGTAACTTTGATTCTGCTCTATCTGCAATCAGCTTCCTACCTCTTATGCAGGACCTCAAAGTTATGAAATTTCTAATTCCAATGTCTTGGCTATTTAGGTGTTAGAGAATTATACAATATTTCTATGACTCACATCAGGCTTTTGGCTTTAAGACTAAAAGATCTGAGTATCTGGGTTTTTGTTTTTTTAAAGAAAAATGACGGATATCAGCCCTTAGAAAAATCAGCTCACTTGGAGACCTCCGTGGCGTTATTGCCTCCTTTAATATTGCTGACAGTCTCTTGCAAATGTATCACAAGTTGGCATTTATTAGTGCAAGGCACAAGTAAGGGGCATGTTATTTGATTTGAATAACAGCTTGGAGCTACAGTTTGAGTCCAGAAATATATTAGTCAGAAACAATCTCATTTAATAACACAGAAACTAATAAAAGAAAAGTATTCCAACTGATTCAGAATTGAATTTATGAATATTGCTTTAGCAGGATTAATGATCAAAACCCCAACCTGTTTGTCACGTTATAACTGACTTTTCCATTTAAATGCAAAACCAGAAGTCAATGAGTCCGAAGGATTGTATATTGCTTTGAAGAAAACCAGTTCATTTTACATGTAAGCTTCCAAATTGGCAATAAACTTTAATTACAGGGTCAGATAATCAAATTATAATCAAATAGCCTCACATAAAAATCTATGTTTGAAATTAATGAGATACAAGGCTGCCACTCAGTACCAATACACCTCTGTAGCTTACTAGCAGACATTTCATTTTCATTTAAAAGTCACCTGAAGGACTTTCTCCTCAATTTTCACCGTGTAGCTTAATTTGATTTAGAAAACATTTCATTCTTAGACCATACAGTCCTTTGGATTTTCAGACTCATCTCTGCCTTTCCCTCCTCCTCTCAACCTCGGGGAGGTCTGTTTTATAATTGACAATGGAATTTCCAAATGGGCGCTGTTGGAAAAATTTCCAGCTGTGGGGTGAGTACGTATCTATCTGTGTTGAGAAGAACCTTGTCCCCGTGTCAGATGTCATCTGGCAGAGGCAGCATCCAAACCGTGGGATGGGGTCACCTGAGAAATTTTGCCAGAGAAGGGAAAAAATGCACTTGCCTTAGAAATGCTTAAATTGTTTTGAAATCAACCAATCCATTGGCAAGCGAATGGCATTAACACTTACACCTGCCTCCTTATCTCATTAGCTTATAAACAACACTGTGGAGTTGTATTTTAAAACCTCTGTATTTTATCTTTAAAAATCAGCAATGTCTTTGTCTTCATGAGTAATATTTCTTTTGGGTCAGAATGATGAAGAGCCAGCTTCTGGGGCTTCCTCTTACCAGCAGGTAGGAGGAGCTGGGACCAGGGATCAAGAGTGACGGACTGACAGTCACAGAGAGAGATGCAGAGGGACAGCTTTCTATCACTGACATGCTTTTGCTTTCTAAAAACTAGACTTTTGAGTCTTTCCATATTATGCAATAAATGAGGTGCATAGCATCTGACCAGGTTGCCAGCTTAAAAAAAAAAAAATCAATTTTTAGCATCTTTCACTTTTCACTTTCATGCATTGGAGAAGGAAATGGCAACCCACTCCAGTGTTCTTGCCTGGAGAATCCCAGGGACGGGGGCACCTGGTGGGCTGCCATCTATGGGGTCGCACAGAGTTGGACATGACTGAAGCGACTTAGCAGCAGCAGCAGCATATCCCAATTATTGCTTGGGACATACTTCTAAAAATATTCATTCATGAAATTCCAGTTTAACTGGATATCTCGTGTTTTTGAGAATGCTGGGGATCCTAATCTGTAATAATAACGATAATAAAGTTTCAGTTTAGTTCAGTTCAGTTACTCAGTCATGTCCGACTCTTTGTGACCCCATGAATCACAGCACTCCAGGCCCCCATGTCCATCACCATCTCCCGGAGTTCACTCAAACTCACGTCCATTGAGTCGGTGATGCCATCCAGTCATCTCATCCTCGGTCGACCCCTTTTCCTCCTGCCCTCACAATCCCTCCCAGCATCAGAGTATTTATAATGAGTCAACTCTTCACATGAGGTGGCCAAAGTACGGGAGTTTCAGCTTTAGCATCATTCCTTCCAAAGATAATCCCAGGGCTGATCTCCTTCAGAATGGACTGGTTGGGTCTCCTTGAGTCCAAGGGACTGTCAAGATTCTTCTCCAACACCACAGTTCAAAACCATCAGCTCTTTGGCGCTCAGCTTTCTTCACAGTCCAACTCTCATATCCATACATGACAACTGGAAAACCATAGCCTTGACTAGACGAATCTTAGTCGGCAAAGTAATGTCTCTGCTTTTCAATATGCTGTCTAGGTTGGTCATAACTTTTCTTCCAAAGAGTAAGCGTCTTTTAATTTCATGGCTGCAATCACCATCTGCAGTGATTTTGGAGCCCCCAAAAATAAAGTCTGACACTGTTTCCCCATCTATTTCCCATGAATTAATGGGACCAGATGCCATGATCTTCGTTTTCTGAATGTTGAGCTTTAAG
>SJYA01002412.1:13512-253131 GCA_006410615.1 Neotragus moschatus
GAAGAGAAGTGAAAAGGAAAGATATAAGCATCTGAATGCAAAATTCCAAAGAATAGCAAGAAGAGATAAGAAAGCTTTCCTCAGAAGAAAGAGGAAAGAACTAGAGGAAAAGAACAGAATGGGAAAGACTAGCGATCTCTTCAAGAAAATTAGAGATACCAAGGGAACATTTCATGCAAAGATGGGCTCGATAAAGGACAGAAATGGTATGGACCTAACAGAAGCAGAAGATATTAAGAGGTGGCAAGAATACACAGAAGAACTGTACAAAAAAGATCTTCACGAGCAAGATAATCACGATGGTGTGATCACTCATCTAGAGCCAGACATCCTGGAATGTGAAGTCAAGTGGGCCTTAGAAAGCATCACTATGAACAAAGCTAGTGGAGGTAATGGAATTCCAGTTGAGCTATTCCAAATCCTGAAAGATGATGCTGTGAAAGTGCTGCACTCAATATGCCAGCAAATTTGGAAAACTCAGCAGTGGCCACAGGACTGGAAAAGGTCAGTTTTCATTCCAATCCCGAAGAAAGGCAATGCCAAAGAATGCTCAAACTCCTGCATAATAAAGTATAGTATCTTCTAAAACATTAAAAGGGTTTCATGGGGACTCCCTGAATATTTTGCAAACTTGCCTGATGACCCAATCACATGGGTCAGCTGGGAGTTTTCTAAAACTACAGTTGCTCAGGGCCACCTTAGCAATGCCGATTCATTAGCTCGAGGGTTTGGCCTGGGAGTCTGTATTTTGACAAGTTTCCCAGGTCATTCTTGGCATCAGACAAGTTTGGAAAGCACTGCAAATATCTATTTGTCACGACATCCCTGAGAAGGTGGTGATGGAGTGGAAGAGCTAAGACCAAATGATGCATTTTTCAGCTGGGGAATTCACGGCCCAAAAAGGAAGAGGGCGTGTTCAGCTGTCTTCAGAACCTTGCACCAACTGAAACACCAGCCTTGGAATATTTTATTTCACTGTGGCATAGAGTTAAAGGTTATTTGCCTCAATTACTATTTTGCTGTTTTGTTTGGCATGCTCAAGGGTCCTACTGTGAGCTATGAAAGTGTGAAGCTTCGACTGAATCTGCCTTGGGTTTTTTATTTGTAATAAGGACATCCTCCCACCTCCAGCCTCCTCCATGGTCTTATCACTAGGACACAAGACAGACAGACTGAAACTAAAAGCTTTTGGGAAGCTCTGTCCGTCAGGGCTCAGTCCCAGCTGTGAGGGGGGAGGGGGAGCGTGCCACACAAGCTCTAGGGTGCCGCCCCACCCACGCCCAGGATCCCTCTAGCTCGTCCTCCAGCAATCCACAGGGACACCTGGAAGATGCTGCCCCACACTGCAGGGCAGGGAGGAGAACACCATTTCAGGGTGAACCACAGCCTGTGTCTCACCCCTAGTCCCTACACATACACATTAAACAGAAACTGTAGGGATGACAAGGTGATGAGAATATTCAGTAAAAACCGGGAGGACCACGGGGCACGCCCATGCCGCCCTGCTCTGCGCTGTTACCTCCAGGGCAGGAACTGTGGGTTTGAAGTCAGCCATTTCTCTCTCCTCCTTCTGTTCACCAGCAGAGGCATGAAGCAACACATAAGAGGGAAGTCCGGTTTCTCCTGCTCCCGGCTCCCCCTTCCCACCTCCTATTTGAGGGTCCTTCTTGCTCCCCAACAATCCGGGCATTCACCTTTTACTTGCATAGTACAAGCAGGCTCTTTTGGTCAACGTGGACCAACCTCTGGGCCAGCAATCCGAAAGGGAGAGCTCCCTCTACCCCGTCTCTTGCCATAACTTTGAGCAACCGTGGTCTCTGCCTCACCTCTACTCAGGTTGTGCTTGTTACTGACACCCTGGACTCTTCTGCTACATCTTCCCTTTTATTGGTGAGTGATGAGAGTGTCAATTAGGCAGCCTCTAAGATCAAAGAAACACAATGTAATTTCTCGTTTCCACCTGAAGCAGGTTATGTCTGCCCCTTCTCATTTGAAAATTAACTCCTAAATGACTGCCGCTGTGCACCTTTATCTTGACAGATCTCCTTTTCACCATTGCTTGATTTGGCTCCGCCCTCTATGAGCCCAACGACTCAAGAGATGATAAGGAATATGTTTCACTTGTAAAGAAGATGGTCTGCAAGTCCTCGCAAAGCCACTGACCCTGCAGATTACACCTCATGTGATCCCGACGGGTGCCAGGATTTTTCTAAAGACCTGATGAATGCAGTTGCCTCTTACTCTGTTCTGAGGAATCCAGAGGAACCCGACTCAACCCAGTGAGATGTGCAGGAGAAGGCAAAGCATCCTTGTGAACAAACGGGACAGGATATGGAAGAAGGAACAACAAAGTCGGGGTGATAAGGATCATGGCAAGTGGTGGCGTTTGGGTGATGAAGATGAATAAATTATCCTTTCTTCCTAATCTGAGCCTTTGGTGATATTCTATTGACTACATATGCACCAGGTCCGAAACATGGCTTGTGGCATGTCTCCAAGAGACATCCGAGTCTAAATCACTCACGAGGTACGGAATTGATCAAAAGCAGCTCTGAGCCACTCTGCTCCCTCTGGTTGTGAGGCTCGGCCAAGCACTTCTCCCTTAACTCCGAGAAGCACCACTCGGCGTCACAGCGAGTTCTTTCTGCAATGGTGAACACTCAGGGCCCCTAAAGTAGGATTTTGGTTCAGACAGGATGTGAAATTCTGGGAGATGGACGCTGGATGGGTCTCATACGCCCTTTTTATCCAGAAGTTCTACAGCTACGGGTTCATCATCAGGAATATGTGTATAAAGCTTACAGCTGTGAAAACCTAAGAATCTTGTATCGAGTGAATTTTTATGGCTCATTCCTATGAAAGAATACCATGAAGCCATTCAAAATCATGTAGAAGAGGACTTCCCCGGTCGTCCAGTGGTTAAGGATCCGCCTGCCAATGCACGGGACAGGGGTTCAATCCCCGGTCTGGGAAGATCCCACATGCTCCAGGGCAACTAAGCCCGTGAGCCATGAGTCCTGAACCCATGCTCCGCAACAACTGAAGCCACTGCAGGGAGAAGCCCAAGCACCACAGCTAGAGAGCAGACCCTGCTCACAGTGACTAGAGAAAGCCTGGGCACAGCAAAGACCCAGGGCAGTCAAAATAAATATCACATGGAAGAGCACGCAGGGACATGGAGCTTTAGGTTAGCGAAGCCAGAGCACAAGCTGTATACAGACAAGAGTGCAAGGCCACGTTAAAGCTGATGATGATCAACTTCTATTGACAGAATGATGAATGCTTTTCGATTTCATATTCCTTCTTTTTTTCTTGTTTTCCATGTTTTCTACACAAAGCTAATATTTTATATATATATTTTTTTTAATTAGGAAAAAACGAATTACATTTCTGCAGGGAAAAAGTATTGAACAAGACAAAAATCTTACTGACCCTTAAGGAATTTTCAGCTTCCATTTTGCCCTGAGTCACAGGATTTTATGTTCACTCTGTATGGAGGTTGTTCCAAGCTCTACAACAACTGGCGACCAGGGACTTTCTCCTTTCCTCTTTTTGACCCATGTAGAAACATTGCAGCCAACAAGAGGAAGTAGCAAAAGTTCTTATGGGTCAATTACGAGATGTTTTCATACCTCACCTACCTCTGTGCTTTACCACGGAACCTGACTCTAAGAAGGTGCTGAGTGTTCGCTGAATAAATGAAAGAAAAGGCCATCTTGCTATTTTGAGGGCTTTCATCTTTGTTCCATTGTTAAAACCTGGTGTGGGGAGTGGAAAAAAAGACATTTAACTCAATTAATTCATAACAATCAGGGGTTTAAAACAGAAACTCCCAACCAATTTTGGCTGAAAGGGTTCTGGAATAATCTGAACAGCTGCTGTTGTAGACGCAGCCTGAAACAACTTCCAGCGAAGTTCCAAGTCTGCATTGAATAAACGCGCAGACGGGGGCAAGGGCTTTAATTAGCATTAATTGCTGTGCTGGCCGGCTGTTTGTCTAAGCCTGGCGGCGAGCATCCTTCCGCAGGCTGTAGATGGAGCCATAACATTACTAAACGGCATCCCGGCGCACAGGGTGGGGGTTTTGTGCCGGGAGAACCAGATGTATGGAAGTTTTTCAACTTCCGTTTCTGAGTGTGAACAACCAGCGAAGTCAGACCTTCTAATTCTCTCCGAAGCTGACTGTGTTGGTTGAAGCCCAGAAGCTGGCGTTGGGGTGGATTCAGATTCCGTGTGCCCAGCAATTATCACCTTCTAGCACCTTCCCCTCTGACAGTTTCTCTGCTCCAGGGCATCCCCAGGGCTGTCAGTCCCACCTGGGTCGATGAATGCATTTCGAACAGCAGATGCGGCCCTGCTCTTTGCAGTCTCTTGCCATAAAAGCCACTCACCCAAGTGGCCTGGGCTCCCCGCGGCTCGCCTGGCTTCCTGGCCAGAGGGGAGCTCAGTTGGGGGAGGTTCACACCCGAAGACAGAGCCTTGGTTAGCTGAGCAAGCCTCACCTCCCCTTTCCCACTGAAAGGCCCAAACTTGATGAATGTCCCGACTTCAAAACCCTCCCTGGCTTGGTTGATCACTCACATTTCTTTCTCTTCTCTCTTCTGTCTTCAGAACACCTCTCCCTGGCTTGCTTTCTCCTCCCCTCTCCATCTCTCTCTGCCTTCTTCCCCTCCTCTCCCCTGCCTTCTCTGCACCTTCTCTGCACACACAGATTCTTGAAGCCAGAGTCAAATCTTGAATCAAAGGCCATTTCACATTCACTATGCTGTGTTTTCCTACTGACTTTGCTACATCTTATCAGGTCACTTCTTTGCTCCCAAATATTCCATGGCTGCCACCCTGCTGTCATTCAGGGAAGGTCCACCTTGGCTTGACACTCTCGGGTGCATAGACCATCTCCTCCTCTCCTGCCCCGTTTGGGCCTCCCAGACAGCTGCCTTGATTCATACCTCCCCTCCACTGGCTGGACTCCCACTCGTCTCTCCAGGCCCACAGCACATGTTCCCACCTCTTTTACGCTTTCCTTGCTTGCCTCCAGTGGGATTCCTCTCTCCTGTGAAAGGACTTCAGGATGGCACATGTTTTACTTGCTTTGGATTCTGGCTGCTGGAGTGTGTGTCTGTAAGATAAGATAATCCTTTAAAGGGTTTTCATTGTGGTACCCTCTTCCCAGGGTTACCCTTGCATGAGAAGGACGGCTGTTGACCAGGGTGATGAGCCGCCAGGGTGACTTCCTGTGCCCTGTGGGGAATGGGAAGGTCCCTGGCAAAAAATCGAGAGCTTCAGGTCACTGTGTGTTGGTGGAAGAGGACCTCTTCCCATCCCTGAGGTGAGATGGCAGGTCAGCACTGACAGAGCTGATGGATCAGTACCCCAGCTCTCTCGCCCCTCACATGTACTCATTCTCCACTGTCTCCCAGAGTTCCTGGCAAGACTGAATGCCACTTGTCCACCGGGTACTGTGATAACACACTCTGGGGCGGCTTCTTTCCCTTCCCTGTCTTACTGCTGTATCCCCTACTACTGTGGGTATCACCTCCAAATAAACAGTCGACCTGATTCTGGAAGAACTCAAAAGAGGCCCTTGGGAAGGAATGAAGAAAGACGCAGCAGAAAGCCTCAGGGCCTGAGCTGGGCGTGGAACTCTCCCAGGGGACTTGGCGCAGGCAGATGATGCCTTTTCCCAGAGTCTGCGTCTCATAAGCCTTCTCCTTCCTCTCCCCACAAAAACACAGCAGGACAACCAGGAAGAAAGGGAATGGGGGCTTGTGCTTTAAATTAAATCGATTTGTTGAAAGAGGAGAATTGAATGTTCTTTCATCTGCATTTGTGGGTGCCTCCTCCAGCTGTGGCCTTTACCTGCTTCCCTCTCCATCTGAGCTGCCTGAAGGCAGGGAATGGGCCTTGCTTGGCTTGTGGCGACTCATCCCCTGCTGTCTCCCATGAGGGACATTTGAGCTCGATTCAGTCCACTGGGGAGTGTACCAGGAAGTGCTGATGGCCCTAAGGAGCGGAGAGCAGCCCCCAGCTGACGGCCAGTAGGGAGGTGGGGGCCTCAGCCTGATAGGTGCACGGGACTGAACTCTGCCCACAACTAAGTGAGCCTGGGAGTGGATTCATCCTGGGTCTCCAGCTAGGAACACAGGTTGGCCAATACCTTGACTTTGGCCTCAGGAGACTTTGGAGCAGAAGAGCCAATTGAGCCTACCTGAAACTGTGACTTGAGATAATAAATTTGGGCTGTTTTAAGCAACTGCGTTTGGAGTGGTTTGTTACAGCAGCAACAAGAAACTGACACAGAGATTGTAACAACCCGGTGAGCGCTACTTCGTGTGGCAACTCTGGCTGAAATGCTGAAACGGCCAAATGGCCCTTTGTGCTTTGGTCCATCCTGCAGGTCACATGTGCACTTCCTATGCGGGTGGCTTGTTAAGGATAATAAGCGAATGAAGAAAGCTGCAGGCTCCTTTGGGTCTGAAGGAGGGAGACATGGATATGGATCTGGGGTGGCTTTAGCTGGTTTTGGTATGAGGTGCGGGTGACCTCTGAATCACAGAGTTTGACGATCATTTTCTGACTTCATTTCTTCAGGGCTTTTGGCAGATAGAGCCCTGGAATCTACCAAGAAGGCTGGTTATGTGGGCAGAAGCAGCGGTCCAGGGACAAGACTTGACAGCACCCCAGCTGGCTCATCTCTCTATCCAGGTGGGATGATGCCCTGAGGTTTATATTCAGGTTTTTTTAAAACTCTTTTGCTTCTCCTCACCCAAGAACAGGGTACCTGGAGGCAGGAACGAGATTTGCTTTTCCTTCCCAATTCAGCTTCTCTGTTTCAACAGGTTTTAAGCTGATGGTTGCTATGGCTGCCCACTGGGGCTGTTCATATACATCCCAGGGGTTGTGGTAGGGAATGGGGGTTCACACTTTGATTTCTGCAAAGAACATAAGCACCATTTTCAGCTCCCAGATAGAGGAAGTGGGAGCTGGTTTCCTGCCTTCATCATGGAGCTCTGTGGGATCGACTTCTTGTCTGGAATGCAAAGACCTTGCGTTTGGCTGGACTGCCATGTCAACCTAGAAAGACTGTGAACTAGGGAAGCAACCACTTGTAGGCTTTGGAAAACCACCTCTACCAAGGTTCAGGGGAGACTGACCCCAGGGTGGGGACTGAAGCTTGCCTCACACATCTATCCTCTGGCCCTTGGCTCCCTCCCAGATGAAGACACTTGGCCTCCTTAGATAGTTTCCAAGATTCCTTTTGACTTTAGAATTCTAGGTTTGAAAAAAAAAATCTGGTAGAACAGACACTAGCTGTTGACAGTAGTGATCTATGGTGGGGTGAGAATGGGGAATAGTATTAGAGATTAACTTCCCAAGTCAAATTTTAGAAAATATTAAAAAAAAATTTTTGGATCATATGCAACAAAACATTAATTTTTTAAATTGTGGGGTTTTTCTTTTGTTTTTCTTTCTAAAAAAATGTGCTTTCTGTTATGGAAAATTTCAAACATACATAAAAGTATGGGGTAACGAATTCCCACATACCCATCTCTCAGCTTCTACCATGGTTGGCTCATAGCCCGTTGTTTCACCAATAACCCCACCTACTCCCCCTCTTTCTTATTTTAAAGCAAATCCAAGACATAACATCATTTCACTCAATACAGCATGTATCAATTTTGTAATTAGAAATTAAAATTTACCTGAGGCATTCTGAAACTAAATGTACCTCCATATTCTCCAGCAGAAGCACCACAATAGGATGGAAATAAAATGTAACTGTTAGTCTTCTGGAGATCTAGAAGAAATCTGTTCTCTACTCATGATTGCCTAACAATGTTTAACCCAAAGGAAAGAATCTCTAACAGTGGAATTCCATTTATCTGTGGGAGGGGCTGTATTGAGGGTCAGGGGACGAGGGAACACTGTTAGCTACTCCCCTGTGTAATGTGTAGAGCCAGTCCTGGGAGGGAATGGCTTGTCATTATCTTCCCCAACTGTTTTGTACTGTATGTGTCAAATCTCATAGTAAATACTGAGAATTATTTTAAAGGATCTCTCAGGAGTTTGGCAGCCTCTCTCGTCCCATTCAACAGTTTCAAAATCCCTGTTACTACCACCACTCTCATCAGATTGTGCTTATTAAAGGTCCACTTGGACACACAGCCCCACCTGTTTCCCACTGAGATGGGTCCTTGACTTAATTTCAGGGGTGAGTTCTCCTGCTTTGTTCATTTGGATTAGAAACCCTGCGACGTTCGACCTGGTTTGCGTTTTTCCTTTTCTCTTTTGAAACAATAAAAATGTTTCGTGGGGATTCTGGACTACATTAGAGGGTCGTTTTCAATTTTCATGCGAGACATATGGAAAGACTCACCTCCACTTACAGTTTATTCCCTGAGACGGTCTGACCCACAGCCGACACTCCGAAATGAAAAAGACCTTCCTTCCAGGCAGTCAGCATTTGAGCACATTTCCCGCCCGCGGCCTGTACTGACCTCAGCTCAAGTCAAAACTCACAGGAACGCTAGACTTGGATGATCCGGGACATGGAAACTTTCAATCCTGAAGTGTGCCCCCTCCTCACTGAGACTGGGGCTCCCCAAACTCTTAGAGTGAGATTGGGCCTGAGCCTGGGGGTGGGGAGTGGGCTGCTACAGTGTTTCTCCTCTTTCTCTTCTTTGGTAGAGGGAGAAAGGTCCGTGGGACTTTATATGGCTGATGGTGCTTCTTTTTGCCTGCTTGAGTTAATGGAGAAAAGCCATACACGGATGTCTGCTGGACTAGTTATGTGTTCCTTGCAAATACAAACCTAAATTGCTCTAGCACAGACAGCTTTAATGCCTGAGTAAACGCTTGACCTTTGGTGAGTTTCCAGAATTGAGGTGTTCAGGTCTTTTGGCATCACTGGAAATGGGCTTACACCTGACAGGTTAAGGGGTGACAGCAGTAAATACAGACAGGATCGGAGAAGCTGGGAGTCACAGGGAGGGGAGCTGGAAAATCCCGTCCTGACGTCCAGGCTCTCCAGCCTTTTGACATGGGGATTAAGAATGGCCTGCAGAGGCAGCCCGCAGTAGGGAGATTGTAAAGGAAGGATTCTTTAGGTAGAAGGAGATCTGGCAAGGCAGCGGTAGAGGTTTTTTGAGAGAGAGAGACTGAAGGCTATTTTGGGGAATGGGGACTAGGGGAGATAGGGGAAGGGAGGGGAGAGATGGAGAGAGGAGTAGGGAGAAGCTTTGCGGTGGTTGAATCTGGAATCTCTGCAGCTGTTTTCCCAGGAACCCTGATGATGATTTTGCTTTCTTCTCAATTGCTTTCTTCACAATTGCTTTCAGTTGTTGCCCCTGACACTGATGGGCTGTGATGCTGATGGGAGCCTGGAGACTAAGGTGGTCCAGATCTTTTGGGTCACGGAAGAGGGTAGAAAAGCAAGGTGCATCCTGGGAGACAACGGAGGTTTCACCATGAAATAGATTTTGGCCTTTTGTTGGACTTGCCCTACGCCCTTTCCTTTTTGACCAGGAGCGCGTCATGGGGTGGCTGCTTACATCCAGGACCATCAGGTGTATTCCCAGCATCGTGTGGATAACGGGTGTTGCGGGAAACCAGCGATCTGCTGGGTCTGGCTTTCCCAGCCTTGCATAAAAGGCAGAGCCGCGGTCTTCAGTGCAGGCGGGGGCGGGGGTGCTGAGCAGCACAGGACAAAGGCACATGTCAGCAAGTCCTCCATCCCGCCGTCCGGGGGACTTGGGAGACCAGCCAGAGTTTCCTGGCATTTGGTTCTGAAGTAGGTAAGGCCAGCTGGCTCCAGAGAGTTTTTTGTAAAGCTTATGTCAGTCTGCGTCTTGGGGTCCTGTTTGCTGCCTGGGGGGTGATGGAGCTGGCTGGCCGAGTCCCAGCTGTTCCTTTGGGGGCCCACGTGGAGATTCTGGACTCCGATAGCATCTTTCAAGCCAGTAGAGGATGGGGGGCGGCGAGTTGCAGGGAGGTAGGGCTGGAGCTAGAACACGGTTGGGGGTGGGTGAGTGGGTCTAATAGCCGGAGCTGGTCTCTGGGGCTTAAACAAGCCAAGGAATTCTCACTGACCTGGAGAACAGACAGCGGGTGTTCCCTTTTCCCTCCTCCTGTGAAGTTTTCTGCCGGAACCTAGCCCTCCCTGGGGCACAGGGGTGTGAGGCACGCTTTGAAAAGGCATTCTTGACCCAGTACACCCACACAGGCTTTTTCTCTGGAAATTAAAAAAAAAAGCTCCAAAGCCCAAGTTTTATGCAAACACTTAAGAAGGCAGGCTTTCTGCCTCTTCGCATTACTATCACTAGACAGACTCCTTTCCAGGTCCGGGCTCGGGGGAGGGGGAAAGCTTGAGGTTTGCCTCCAAAACCAGGGATCTGTTTCAAGTAATGTGTGTGCACACTTGACTTCCACTGCTCAGGCCTTAAAGGCTGTTCACACTTGAAAACCTTAAGTTTCTTCTTCTCTGAAGCAGAGAGTTCTTTTTTCCAGGGGCTTTCCTCCAGTCCCTCTAGTGCTGCTGGGAATGGCAAGACCTCCGCCATGCAACCAAGGGTGAATGGGAGAGCACCCCACCCACGGTCTCAGGCACGCTAAGACGACCTGCTGCTCCGTCTGGCTCCTTCACCCCGAAAAATAAAGTCCCCGGGGGCCAGGAGGTCACAGGAGTGGCTGATGCGCATGCGTGCTTGCCGTGTGCCAGGCACTGCTTCTGAGTGTTGTCGCATGAAATAGCGCATTTAAGCTCCACACTAATGATGACTATTTGTGATCCTCACTCTGCAGAGGCGGAAACTGAGGCCCAGGGAGACAATGAAATAAGCACATGTGTCGCCAGGGCGCCGGGGGAGCTGGGATTCGAACCCATTTTCTTCTTGCGTCTCTCTGCACCTGCGCAGACTGAGCGGGGGAGGGAGGGCTTTGGCTTTGTGTGCTGGGATCTGAAGCTGAGCATCTTCTGAGGAGGAGCCTTGATGGGCGCGAGGAGAGGGAGGGGGCTGGAGCCAAAGCAGCACTAAGGGAGATGCGGGTGGAACTAGCTTCTTCCCGGAAGCCCACTGGGGCTCTGGAACCAATGAAGAGTTAGAATGAGCAGCTTGGCGGCCGCGGGCTGGGGGTGATTGCTTCACTCCCCACCCCGCCGTCCCCAGGAGCCCAAACTACACCCATTGATGAAGCAGCTTTCGTCTTCATCCAGCGTTCGCCCCATGCCAGGCCCAGGATGTGGGGCTGAGGACAGAGAGGAACAAGATGTAGCCTTTACAGGAGATTCTCAGGTCATTACCTCCTGTATTTGATGGGGAGGGGTAAAAAGGTTGGTGTAAAAGCTGTTGCAGCGCTTTGGCACCTTGGGAGAATTCCACACGGAGGATAAACCGCTACTGCTATTAGGAGAGACCCCTGTAATGGGCCTGTGGGACTGAGAAAGGCCGGACGAGGAGGTTTGGACAAAGAGGAGTTCAGCTGTGCTACGTGCAAAGAGTTATGGACTTACCTTGCTGAGACCTTGAGAAGGAGTTTGGGGTCCGAGAATATGTGAGTGAAGAGCTCCGCCACCCCCCCAACCCCTCCCCCCCNGACTTCGCTGGTCCAGTAGCTAAGACTCCATGTTCCCAATGCAGGGGGCCCAGTTTCAATCCCAGGTCAGGGAACAAGATCCCACATCACGCAACTAAGGGTTCACGTGCTTTAACTCAAAATCCTGCATGCTGAAAGACCCGGCATAGCCAAAAGAGAAAAAAAGCCAGCAGAACTGGAGGATTAGGTTGGTTTCCTTGACATTGAGGTGTGTTCTGGCCCACTAGATTGGCCTGGCTACCATGGGTCCTGGTACACGAATGACCTTTACAAGTGCCCTGACTGGGAGCAAGCCCATATTCACACATCATGAGAGGCAGCAAGGCTGGGGCCTCCCTGAGCCCAGATGGTGGGCACTGAGCCAAGGAACCCAGTGTTCTGAGAGGGACGTCTTTTGGGAAGATGGTTGATTCGATTTTGTCTCAATGAGAACTTTCTTTGGATCTCTGTTCCCCGACTTCACTGCACATTTCAAAACAACATTCTTTTATGAACAAGCACCAGGACATCAAATACTTCCTTCCACACCCTATGCTAGAAGCGCTTCAGGCCATGTTGCTCTTTAAAATAGTTCCATGTAAAATCAGATGTTAACTCTCTCTGAATAAACCCAACTGGAAAGGCTTTTTCTTTAATAACACCAATGACAATCAGAACAGGTGCAAAGAATATGTGCCCCTAACTATAGAGCACCACAGTTTAGAAGGAAAACACTCAAGTTGTTACATATGTAACAAATAATTCTTATTTATGGATGGTGAGAAAAATGAGCAACAAAGCTTGGAGGGAAAGTACAGCAGGAAATATATTAGCAGGAAGCATGATTTATGTCTTTGAATGGGGCCCATTTCTTTAATAAATGGATTTTGTTTGGCATCTTGGTCAACTGCAGCTCCACCCCACCTTTTAATTATTGAAACTTGTGTTGGGTTCATCACATATGGCAGCTTTTCGAAACCTTTCTTCAGCCAGCAAACGACCAAACAGAATTCCAGGATTTGCGACTCAAGGGAGGTGTACATACCTGTCAGAGTCCTGGGATTACAGAAAGCTGCAGTTGGCTGGGATCGTGGAGGTTGACTAGTACAGCACCTCAGTCCTCACCTTGGTCACCCTACACCCCCTCCATTTATGGTGAGGAAGATAACTCTGAGAGGAAGGAGTCCAGGCAGGATCACACAGGTGGCCAGTGGTGGAAGTGAATTCTTGTCTAAGAGATGCTTTGTGGGAAGACTCAAGACCTAGAATTCTAGACTTGGTTTCTTTCTTTTACTTTTTCCCTAAAGTATGACGTCAGAGATCAATGTCATTAATTGGTCTTGAGTCTTGGATTGGTGGCCTTGATGATAACTCAGGAAAAGCCGAGTGAAGTGAATGTTGCACATTGCGTCCGACTCTTTGTGACCCCGTGGACTGTACAGTCCATGGAATTCTCCAGGCCAGAATACTGGAGTGGGTAGCCTTCCCCTTCTCCAGGGGATCTTCCCAACCCAGGGGTCGAACCCAGGTCTCCCACATTGGAGGTGGATTCTTTACCAGCTGAGCCTCCAGGGAAGCCCCATGAAAAGCCTGGGAGCACCCAGATCTTTGATTCACCTCTATGATGGTGATGTTCAGCCATGTCTTTTACACTATTAATAGCAAGTTTAATGGAGACTTTCTAGCCAGTATTGTTTTCCTCCAACCTGAAGAACTTCCTTTCGGATTCTTTGTAGTGGAGGACTGCTGGTGGCAAATTTTCTTACCTTTTATTTATAGAATATATAAATATTTTGCCATACTCTTGAAGGATATTGATACTGAATTATGAGTTGACCTTTTTGTTTTTCCTCTCAGCATTTAAAGCATGTGATTTCCCTGTTTCCCGGGCTCCATTTTTGTCTGATGGTAAGCCAGAGATCATTTGTACACTGTTGCATGTAGTATGTCATTTGTCTTTGTCTGCTCAAGATTCTCTCTGATTTTCAGTTTTCAGCAGATTGACTATGTTATGTCTAGGTGTGGTTTACTTTTGTGTGTCCTATTTTGGTTTCTTCAAATATTTTTTCCGTTTTGTTTCTCCTTTACATTTAGGATTCCAAATACATGTGTACTAGATTTTTTTTTTTTTATACTAGCTTTTCCCACTGAGGCTCTGTTCACTTTTGAATTTTTTTCCACTGTGCTCCACAGAGTAGTTTCTATTGATACATTTTTAACCTCACTAACTCTTTTGTTATCTACAATCAGCTGTATATTTTTAATTTCAGATGTTAGTTTTTGGTTCTAGGATTTCCACCTGCTTCTTTTTAATCGTTTCTCTCTCCCTAGAGTTCCTATATGTTCCCTTATAACAAGCATATTTTTCTTTACTGAGCATAGTTATAATAACTGCTTTAAAATTCTGTCTGAGAATCCTAAGTTCTGGGCTATCTTGGGGTTAGTGTCTCCATTGGTTACCTTCTCTCTTGAGTATGAATCACATTTTCCTGTGTCTTTGTAGGTCTAGTAATTTTAGATAATTTCCTGAATATCATGGATGAAATGTTATAAAGACCCTGGATTCATTATATTCCTCTGAAAGACTCTTGATTTCTTTTTTGTTTGTTTCTCTGCTTAATGTGCAGTTAACTGGGGTAAATTAAAACTCCAAACTGTTATCTCTTCTGCGGTGGACAGCAACTGAAATCTCAGTTCTTTTATCCTTAGTTGGAATTGCTTGAAATCTGCCCCAAGGGAGTGTGTAGGTTGAAGGCAGCCAGAGATTTGAGCAGAGTTTTTAGACTGACTTCAGGGCTGTTTCTCTGTGGATTTTTTTCTTTTCGTGATGTTTCTCCAACTTCCTAACTGTTGTGGTCATCCTAAACTCCTCTGATTATTCATGCCTCTGAGACTAAGTGGTTCGTTTTAGCCAGCTGCACAGTAGCTAAGGCAGGCCTGCCCTCAGGCAAAAAGCGGTGTGTGTGTGTGGTGTGTGGTGTGTGGTGTGTGTGTGTGTGTGAGACAGAGGTGGGGGGGAACTTTCTGTAGTTTTTACCTGCTTTGGAACTATCTCCAGTGCATTCAGATAGTTATTTTTTTATATATTTATCCAGAGGTTAGTTTAATTGTTATTCTGCCATCAACACAGTGTAATCCTCCTTTTTACCTTGTAAGAATATAAAATATCATAAATGTTCAGTTCTTTTTCTTTCCGTTTCATGAAGGTTTCTCCTCTGTGTGTGTCCCGTGTTCCAGCTGTGTCCTGTTGGAATGTCTCTACTGCATCACCCAGTTCTTCCCTTCCTGGAGAGGAATCTGTGCTGGCCAACCTCTGTGTAAATCACAAGGGATATTCTGTTAGCTCAGAATCCTCTGCGAAGGACAGAGGGACGCCAAGTTTGCTGGCTGATGTCTTGGGTCCTGCAGCATCTTTCCTCTTGTTTATCCAGTTCAGGTTACTGCCTGACCTCCAGAGTTAAGTCCTCTCTACACTAACTGGGTACAGGGTGACGGTGGTCCTGACACCTTACCACTTTCTGATTGTGGAAATAAAACTGGAAAATGAAAAGAATTACAATTTCAAGGTGCAGGTGGTTTTATAACAACTATGCTCGTATTTGGGTTGAGGTAAAAGGTCAAGGAAGTTGGCCTAATTATGAAGATGTGGTCAGTTAGGAGCAGATGGGAATTTTGTTCAGTGGACTCAGCGGTCTCTGTTTTCACATATTGATAGTTTGAAGCTATACTTTTCTTCTGTTACCCAAGAATCGTCTATAGAAAGAGTTTCTTAATATCTAAATAGTTGCAGGGCTTCAAAGAAGCAAAAGTGAGAGAAAAAAAAGGCTATTCTGCAGTTTAAAAATACTTTATTTTTTAGAGCAATTCTGGGTTCATAGCAAAACTGAGTGCCAAGTACAGAGCGTATATCATTGTCTTCTCCCATCCCCCACCCCCGGGCACAGGCACAGCCTCCCCGCTATCAACATTCAGCCCCTGAGTGGCACATTTGTTATGTTCGGTGAACTTACCAGTGTAAGTTCACTTAAAGTATAAGTTCACTTATTTATCTAGTCATCCATTGAAGGACATCTTAGTTGTTCCAGGTTTTGGCATTTATGAATGAAGTTCCTATAAACATCCACATGTGAGTGATGTTCCTATAAATATCCACATCACTAAGTCCGTGGTTTACATTAGGGTTCACTCTTGGTGTTGTGCATTCTAAGGATCTGGACAAATGTATAATGACGTGTGTCCACCATTATAGTATCAGACAAAATAGTCTCACTGCCCTTGTAATCCTCCCTGCTCCCCCTGCTCATCCCTCTCTCCCCACTACCTTCTGGTAACTACGGATCTTTCCTCTGTCACCTTAGTTCTGCCTTTTATCGAATATCATGTAGCTGGCTTCATAAAGTATTTGCCTTTGCAGATTGGATGCTTTCACTTCAGTTCGGTTCAGTCGCTCAGTCGTGTCCGACTCTTTGCGACCCCATGAATCGCAGCATGCCAGGCCTCCCTGTCCATCACCAACTCCTGGAGTTCACTCAGACTCACACCCATTGAGTCAGTGATGCCATCCAGCCATCTCATCCTCTGTCATCCCCTTCTCCTCCTGCCCCCAATCCCTCCCAGCATCAGAGTCTTTTCCAATGAGTCAGCTCTTGGCATCACTGAGTAATATGCATTTAAGTTTTCTGTGTGTCTCTCCATGGCTTCCTTGGTTCCTTTCTCTTTACTACTGAATAAGTTTCCATTATCTGAATGTACTACAGTTTATTTATCTAGTCATCCATCAAAGGACATCTTGGTTGTTCCAGGTTTTGGCATTTATGAATACAGTTCCTATAAACATCCATATGTGGGTTTTTGTGTGGACATAGTTTTCAGTTTGCTTGGGTGAACATCAAGGAGCTTGACTGCTGGATTGTATGGTAGGAATACATGCAGCTTTGTAAGAAACTGCCAAACCGACCTCCAAACATTCCACCAGAAATGTCTGAGAGTTGCTCTGGTGTCACAGTCGTGTCAGCATTTGGTGCTATCAGTATTCCAGGTTTCGGCCATTCTAAGTGTATAGTGGTGACTTGCTGTTACTTTGTTATTTCATGATAACATAAGAGGAAGCGCATCTTTTTATATGCTTATTTTCCATCTGATTATCTCCTTTGGTGAGGTGTCTGGTTCAGATCTTCGGCCCATTTTTAAATTGGGTTGTTATTTCCTTATTATTAAGTTTTGAGGGTTCTTTGTATATTTTGGATAACAGTCCTTTATCAGATAGCTCTTTTGCAAATGTTTTCTCCCAGGCTGTGGTTTATCTTCTCATTCTCTTGACAGTGTCTTTTGCAGAGCAGAAGTTTTAAATTTTAATGAAGGCCAGCTTATCAATTATTTCTTCCGTGGAGCATGCCTTTGATGTTGTGTCACTGGTTTTAATAACAAAAACAACCCTAACGAGACCATAAGGAGACTAACCCAAGGTGGGATGTCAACTGCCATAAAAGCAATCATTTTGTATCAACTAGAGCTCCATGGTAATGTTTTATTTGGCATTTGATGATCCTTCCATGCAAACCATTCCCATGGACATGTAATACGGAAATGTATATGTTACAATTACTTTGTAAATGGTATAGCTATTTCAAGTGAGATGTCAGCGGTAGAAATAGATGAGGCTGCATATGTGAGTCCTGATTTGGGATTAGCAAGCAGCAACCACTCTTTGAGCTGCTGCTTCTGACATTCTGCTTGAACTGAAAGCCAGGTCTTATCAACAGAGGTGTTTTTCCATTCCCTGGGAAGCTGGTAATCGTGTTCCGTGGAACAGTGGCCCCCCTCCACTGTTCCCAGCAGTAAGACTACAGCTGCTAATGACTGTACTCTACAGAAGCACTGAACATCAGGATTTGTATCAGGGGTTGCTGTGCCATGGCAAGCGATGATGCTGACAGTAACAAGTCAGTTGGAGTTGGACTCCAGTGAAATACATGTCAAGAAGAACTTCGGCAAAAGATACTAGCATTCCTGATCACCACAGCTGGTGTGTTTATCAGCCGAGTGAGTTCAGATGGAGGGGTAAGTGACGAAGAACTCAAAGGAAGTGGGGGACTTCTTAAAGGTGACAACAGTAACCCCCAGACCATCAGCTTCACTGTATTCTCCTGGTCAAAGCCCATCACGGGCACAGCCCAGATACACGGGGGAGGAATAAAAGAGCCTTTTTTCATGGGGGGAGTCTGTGGCTATTATTAATCCACTACATTTAGTAATTTCTTCCCCCACCCTATCTCTTAGACCATGGACATGAGGAGCCCAAAATAACGGTGCACTAGTTGTGGCTTCTGTGGGACTCTTTCTCTGTTCCCTGGGGTGAAACAGTTGCCCTCGGAACCAGGATCTCACAGAACCTAAGACTGTGGCCATGGGAAGCACCTATTCTGCGAGCGTGCTCCTGGGAGTGGTGGTAAAGGGGGCTTTCCTACTTCTACCTTTCGGTTTTGGAGCCACATATTTTACTCTTGGGGATGGAGGGCCACACCAGCTAGAGAGTCAGTGCAGAATTTGTATCCCGGAGGACAGGACCTCAGTTCACTCAGTTGTCTCCAGAAGGCACCTCGGCTGGGCCTGTAATAGCCCATTCCTTCAGTGGTGGTACTGGTGGAGGCCCTCTGGACGGGGCAGACAAACACATCTCCAGAGGAGATGGCAGCTGCAGGAGGAACAAGTTCCTGCCTCCTCCAAAGGAGAAGGAATCCAGTGGGATCAACCTGTTACCATCAGAGACTGGCTGGTCTCCTTGAGAGATGGCGCCATAGCGAGGGCTCAGGGTTAATCTGGCTGCTAGCAGGCTGAGCAGTGGCCCGGACCAGGCGTGGAGAGAGAGAGGCCACCATCCGGGCCCAGACACGGTCTCCATTCCCATCCTCTGGGGCATCCTTAAGTGAGGCTTGGTGCAGCACTTCACACCAACAGATCGGGCCTGCTGATCTGTAAATCAAACTCAAGATTATTTTCTCCCCGATGAATCTGGTGGCATCAAAGGCCCTTCCTAACCAAGAGACCACAGTGCGGTTGAGGACAAGGCGCTGCTGTCACCCCATCAGGTGGCTTGGGAGCTTGGGCCATTTGCTTGTATATCTTATCAGCACTGTCTGCGCTGCCTGACCCCCAAAGTACCATTTCGATCACACTGGATGGGTACAGGCTAAGGAGACTCCCACAGCTGTGCACAGCTTTAGCAGAGTTCCTGAGCATGCAGCAAAGAACACAGTGTACACCTGAGGCAAGATGCTGGGAGAGGGAAGTGAGTTGAAGCTGCCGCAGAACTGGCCACCAGAGCCATCGCTGGAATCTGAGATACGGCGGTGGGGATGTGAGGTGGGGCCCCCGAGGCCTCCGGTCTCTTTTCACCCCATCTGCTTTGGTTCCACTATCCAAAACTGATTTAGGTTCTCTGCCCCCAATTCTAATCAGTTTTTTTGAGAAAACAGAAAGATGAGATGGGGAAAGCAGAACAAGAGACCCTGGAGGATCTCTAGCCATGGAGAAACCACGTGATACCTATTGTAACCATTAATATGTTCCCTCTCTTAAAACACTTGTCAAGTTTTGTTGTTTGTGGTTCCCTAGGTATGTACCCAAGAGCCATGGAAACATACCTCTAAGGAAAAACTTGAACACAAATGTCCATAAGAACATTGTTCATAATTGCCCACAAGTGGAAAAAACCTAAGTGTCTGTCACTCGATGAGTGAATAAACAAAGTGTGGTATAGTCATACAATGGAATATTATTTAGCAATAAAACTGAATGAGACACTGATGCCGGCTACAGTGAAAATAGCTATTGAAAATATTAGCTATTGAATAGCTAATTGAAAATATTGTTTAGTGAAAGAAGCTTGTCACAAAACCACATATTATGATTCCATTTATGTGAAATATACAGAGTAGGCAAGTCCACAGAGACAGGAAGTAGATTAGCGGTTACCTGGAGCTGAGCGGAGGGAAGCTGGGGATGGACAATGATTGCTGTGTCTATGTGTTTTCTTTTGGGGTTGCTGAAAATGTTCTAAAATTTGATTTTGGTGATGACTGCAGAACTCTGTCATTACGTGAAAAATCAACTGTATACTTTAATGAATTTTATGGTATGTGAAATACATCTCAATATGTCTGTGAATAATATACAAATGGAAACACAATAAAAGTAGGTTTTTTTTTCTTTCTTCTTCTAGCTGCCAATTCCCTTCCCCAGAAGCTACCACTTATCAACTTCTTAGATGTAGTTCCAAAGATATTTGATTTATAGTCAAGCACATGTACATATGTTTTTATATAATTTATTGCATAAACCAAACACTGTTCTTTACCTTACTTTTTCGTTTAAAAATGTACTTTGGAGACATAGACAGAGAGGAGAATGCCCTGTTAAGATAGGGGCAGATAGGAATAAAAGGTCTACAAGGCAAAGAATGCAGAAGACTTACCAGTAACCACCAGAAGCTAGGAGAGAGACATGGAACAAAGTCTTCCCTGGAGCCTTCACAGCGACTATGGTCCTGCCAACACGTGGCCTTCAGAACTCTGGATAAATATCTGTTTTTAAGCCAAAAATCAAACAGAAATATACCTTGGAGATTATATCTAAAGCTGACTCCTCTTAAATAATCTAAGACATAATCTAAATTATATCTAAGTGACTCCTTTTTAAATAGTGGCATAGTGTTAAGTTTCATGACCATAGGAACCATCATTTATTAAATGAATTCCCAATTAGATATTTAGGGTGTTTCCAATTTTCCTCTTTTAACAAACGATGGAACCTTGTCCAGTATTATTTCTTACATTTGCAAATACAACTCTGGGATAAAGTCTTCAAAGTGAAATTATTGGATTAAAGGATAAGTGTATGTTAAATTTTGATAGAATTGCCAAACTCATCACTGTAGCATTTGGGGGAAATTACCCTCCCACTAGTAATATCTGAGTGTGCCTCTTTCCTGTAGCCCCGTTAGCACTATGTTTTATAACATTTTTAATCTTCTCAATCTGATAGTGGAAAAATTTTATCTCACTGTGGTTTTTTATTTGCATTTTTGTTATGAGCATGTGGACTGTCTTTTCCATGTTTAATACCATCATCAATATCATTACATTCAGGAATGTTATATTCACTTCATTAACTCAGTTGTAGTTTCTTTTCTGTAAATTATTTATAATATTTACCCATTTTTCTATACGCTATTTTTCTTTTACTGTTTTAGGAGCTCTTTATATATTAAGAAAACTAGCTATCTGCTCCATTTTTTAGCAAATATTTTTCCAAGTTTTCTCCTTTGTTTTGATTGTATGATTTTTTCCCTTGACTATGAGGGCTTCCCTCATAGCTCAGTTGGTAAAGAATCCGCCTGCAGTGGAGACCCTGGTTTGATTCCTGGGTTGGGAAGATCCACTGGAGAAGGGATAGGCTACCCACTCCACTACTCTTGGGCTTCCCTTGTGGCTCAGCTGATAAAGAATCCACCTGCAATGCGGGAGACCTGGTTTGATCCCTGGGTTGGGAAGATCCCCTGGAGAAGGGAAAGGCTATCCACTCCAGCATTCTGGCCTGGAGAATTCCATGGGCTGTATAGTCTATGGGGTCTCAGAGAGTCGGACACGACTGAGCAACTTTCACTTTCACTATGAGGAAAATTTTATTTTTGTGTAGCCAAATATATTATTCAATTTCATAGCTCCTGGATTTTGTGTTATAGAGGTTCTCTCCATTTGAAACTGTAAAAATAATTATTTGTTTAGTTCTAGTGCATTTATGGTTTCACTATTTTACATCTATGTATTTATAAAATTTATTTTGCTTTATGGTATGAGTAGGGATCCAATTAACTTTTTACTAGATGCCCTTTTATTATTTCTAACATCATTACTGAGTGGTCTACTTTTCTGGATTATTTAATAAGCCACTTTTGCTGTACCAACTTGTTTGTATTTGAGTCTCTTTCTAGATATTCTGAGCCACACCACATTTCTGTAACAAACGTTTCTTGATCATGGTGTATTTAATTTATATATATATATATATATATAATACTAATAATATTTAAATTGTTGTTGTTCAGTCACCAAGTCATGTCCAACTGTCTGCAACCCCATGAACAGTGCACACCAGGCTTCCCTGTCCTTCATCTCCCAGAGCTTGCTCAAACTCATATCCATTGAGTATTTAAATATATATTTATATATATTTATGTTCAATTTTATTTGGTAACAGTTTACTTGGAAGATTTTTGCTTCAATATTCACAAGTGAGATTAGTCTTTAGTTTTCTTTTGAGTATGTCTGTGCAATGTTTTGGAGAAGGCAATGGCACCCCACTCCAGTACTCTTGCCTGGAAAATCCCATGGATGGAGGAGCCTGGTGGGCTACAGTCAATGGGGTTGTGAAGAGTTGGAGATAACTGAGTGACTTCCCTTTCACTTTTCACTCTCATGCACTGGAGAAGGCAATGGCAGCCCACTCCAGTGTTCTTGCCTTGAGAACCCCAGGGACGGGGAGCCTGGTGGGCTGCCATCCATGGGGTCGCACAGAGTCAGACACCATTGAAGCGACTCAGCAGCAGCAGCAGCAGTGCAATGTTTATTGGGTTTGCAAAACAGTGATATATTCACTTCTTTAAAAGATTATGGAAATTTTCACTCATATCTCTGAAACAGTTTGAATAGCATTAAAATTATCTAGTCTTTGTAGGCCTATCAGAATTCATCTGTAAAAAGCTTCTGGGTCTAGTACTTTTGGGGGATTAACCCTTTAACAACTATATTTCTTCTATGGAAACTGACCTTTTAAACTTTCTATCTCTACTAGGGTTAATTTTGGTAAGCGATATTTTCTAGAAAATCATCCACTCTATCTAGGTTTTCAAATGTATCTGCATAGAATTGTGCAACTTAAGATTCTTGATATTGTAGAATAGCCACTGGTTCAAGAGTGAAATCCCCTGTTATCATGTTTTAATCTGTACTTGTGCTTGCTTGCTTTTATAATGATTACATCTATTTTGTTGATTTTTTTCAAAGAAAGATCTTTTTATTTATTAGATCTATTTGGTTTTTAACTCAATTGCTTCTGCTTTTATCTTTGCTATTTCCTTCTCTCTTCTTTCTAAACTTCCTTTTCTAATTTTTGAGATAGGTATTTAATTCATTTATTATTACTTTCATTTCAATTTTTGTAAATATTTAATCTATGTATTCTCTTTCTACCTTTGCTTTAAATGTATCTCAAAGACTCTGATACATACTGTTGTCATAATCATTATTTTTAAAAGAAATTGTTTAATTTCAATTTATACTTCCCCTTTGGCTAAAGAATAACTGAAAATTTTCCAGATGGAAAAGACTTTGTGCCATTTTATTTTGTTTAAGCCTTATCACATTGTAATGTTGGTTTGCATTATTTTCACTTAAACCTTATTGATGTTTTCTTGGTGACCTTACATATGGTCAGTTTTCATGAATGTGCCATGTATTTGAAAAAAAAGAATATTCTCTTTAATAAGGGTGAAGGCTTCAATGTATATTCATAAGATCTACCGTGGAATTGTGTTGTTTATATTTTCTACATGTTTGTTTATTGCGCCCATTTGCTCTGTCTTGAACTAAGAATGGATTACAAGTCTCTTCTAAATATATTTCCATGTGTTTCTCTTCTGTATTCTGCATGAAGTTTGCTGCTGTGTTATTCGACGCAGTTATTAGTAACTCTTGTTTCTTCACTGTGAATTATGGCTTTTAGTTTTATGAAGTGTCCTTCTTTGTCTCATTGAGCCTTATTCCCTCCATGAATTTCATCTTGTCGAATATCAAGTTCACAGTCTGATTTCTTTATGTGCATTTGCCTGGTTATAGTTTTACCTACCCTTTTAATAACTGTACTTTGTTTTAGGAGTGTCTCTTACAGTATAGAATTGAATCTTCCCTTGAAGGATGATCTGAAATCCTTTCTCACAAGTAAGTAAAGATCACTTACATTTATTATTATAACTCAAATACTTGGTCTTAGCTCTTACTGTTTTCTGCTGTATTTACTATGTGTTTTTCATTCTCTGATCTCTTTTCTTTTCACCTTTCAGTTTTTAAAAATGTCAGTGAATAGAATGATTTGTGGATTTTGTTTTAGTAGCTATCTTTTCACTAATATCTTTATATAATGCCCACGATTGCTTTATTTAGGCTTCTGCCATCTGATTTGTCTGCTTTAAATGATATCTTTGACTCTCACCTTTAATCTTTGTGAAACCAAAAATGAATTTATTCTACTTTTGCATTTCTTTTAGTTTCCCCTCTTTATAGAATGGTGTTAAATCTACCTTATCAGAGCACATAATTTTTGCTGCAGACTATTCTTCCATCTTGTTCCCCTATAGTTAGATACAGGCAGTGCTTACCACCAGGCTTTTTAACAGTTTCATCATTCGTCTTTTAGTTGTACCAAAGTGGTCTTTCAGTAGATTCCTCAGGAAGGATTTATTAGTACAATACTCCTGGAGTTCTTGTCTAAAATTTTTTTTTCTGTAAAGAAGCACATGAAAAGATGTTCAACATCATTAGTCATTGCTACTGCTAAGTCGCTTCAGTCGTGTCTGACTCTGTGTGACCCCATAGACGGCAGCCCACCAGGCTCCACATCCCTGGGATTCTCCAGGCAAGAACACTGGAGTGGGTTGCCATTTCCTTCTCCAATACATGACAGTGAAAAGTGAAGTCGCTCAGTCATGTCTGACTCTTAGCGACCCTATGGACTGCAGCCCACTGGGCTCCTCTGTCCATGGGATTTTCCAGGCAAGAGTACTGGAGTGGGGTGCCATTGCTACAAATCAAAACCATAATGATGGGGGGGGGTAGCAGGGAGGGAGGTTCAAGAGGGAGGGGACATATGTATACCTATGGCTGATTCATGTTGATATATGACAGAAACCAGAATTCTGTAAAACTATTATCCTTGAATTAAAAAAAAACTATAATGAGATTCTACCACACACTCACAACTATGAAAAATTTAATATTTTGAGTCTTTGCAAGTATTGAAAGGATGTGGAGAAATTGGAACCCTTGACTATTGCTAGAGGGCTTCCCAGGTGGCGCTAGTGGTAAAGAATCTGTCTGACAATGCAGGAGACTTAAGAGATGCAGGTTCGACCCCTGAGTTGGGAAGATCCCCTGGAGGAGGGCATGGCAACCCACTCCAGTATTCTTGCCTGGAGAATCCCATGGACAGAGGAGCCTGGTGGGCTACAGTCCATGGGGTTGCAAAGAGTCGGACACACCTAAAGTGACTTAGCACGCACACATGCACACCACTGCTAGTGAGGATGTAAGATGGCTCAGTTGTTGTGGAAAGCAGTTTGTCAGTTCCTGAAGAAGTAGCATAGAATTACCACATGACCCAGCAACTGCTCGTCTAGATTTACACCCCAAAGAGTTGATAACAGGTACTCAAACAAATGTTTGTACCAAGACGTTCATAGCAGCAATGTTCACATTGGCCAAAACGTGGCAACAATCCCAATGTCCATCAATGGATAAATAGACGAATTGTGGTTATTAATGCAATGGAATATTATTCAGCCACAAAAAGGAATGAAGTACTGATAATTTTACAGTGTGGATGAACTCAAAAACATTATGCTAAATGGAAGAAACCAGACAAAAAGGTCACATATTGTATGACTCCATTTATATGAAATATCCAGAATAGGTGTGCGCGTGCTCAGTCATGTCTGACTCTTTGTGACCCCATGGACTGTAGCCTGCCAGGCTCTTCAGTCCACGGGATTGTCTAGGCAAGCATACTGGAGTGGGTTGAAGATCCTCCTCCAGGGGTCTTCCTGACCCAGGGATAGACCTGTATCTCCCATATCTCCTGCATTGCAGGAGGATTCTTTACCACTGCACCAACTGGGAAGCCCCAGAATAGGTAAATTCATAGAAACAGAAAGCAGATTAGGGGTTGCCATGGGCTGGGGCGAGGGTAATGGGGTATAAATGCTTACTCTATGCAGGATTTTATATTGATGAAAGTGTTTTGAAACTAGAGGTAGTGGTTACACAACAATGTACTAAACGCCACTGAATTGTTCATTTAAAAATACTTAATGTTATGTGAATTTTATCATAATAAAAATCAGTCTTCTTAGCTGAGTTGGATAAAAAAAAATCCTTGGTTTTCACTTTGTTNTTTTTTTTTTGGCCTGGGAGACCAAAGGATATTCTTTTTTAACCTTAATGTTTCCTTGTTTTATTAGGATATATTTCAGAGTTGACTGTTTAGAAGTAGTTTTCATACTTGGTGGACCTTGTCATACATGGTGGACGCTTTCAATATGTAGATTCAGGTATTCTTTAATTTCAGGAAAACTTACTTAAGTTTCCCTATCTATAATGAAACTGTCATTTTCTCACTGGTTCTACCTATTTCTTTAATTTTCTTGGTTCCTTTTACTTCTATCCACTGTCATCCCTATTCAAATTTATTTTCTCTTAGGTACATTATAATTTAGTCATTTCAAGATTCATTTTGTTTTCCCTTCAATTTCTTTCCTAACATCAATTCCCATTTTATAAGTTCCAGTTTGTATAGTTTGAGTTTTTTATATAGTTGAAATATAAATNTGGTTCCTTTTACTTCTATCCACTGTCATCCCTATTCAAATTTATTTTCTCTTAGGTACATTATAATTTAGTCATTTCAAGATTCATTTTGTTTTCCCTTCAATTTCTTTCCTAACATCAATTCCCATTTTATAAGTTCCAGTTTGTATAGTTTGAGTTTTTTATATAGTTGAAATATAAATTCAGAAAGTAAATAGCTGATAACCATGCCTCACTCCCCCCCCATCTTAATCCACTATCATTAAGAATCTATCACATGGTAGGTTTTATCACACCACTTACCATAAATGATGTCACCCTTTTTGCCATTTGATGAGTGTGTAGCCCAGCTTCAGAGTCCCATCATGATGTTCTGCTTTCTAGGGCCATTCCTGGTAGCTACCCTTAGCCTAGGTTCCTTCAAAGCAGGGTCAGAAACAGGGATTTGCAGGCAGGTACTTTATTTGGGTTCCCAGGTGGCTCAGTGGTAAAGAATATGCTGCCAGTTCAGGAGATATGGGTTCTATCCCTGGGTCGGAAATATCCCCTAGGAGGAAATGGCAGCCCACTCCCAGTATTCTTGCCTGGGAAATACCATGAACAGAGGAGCCTGGTGAGGTCACAAGAGTTCATGGGGTTGCAAAGAGTTGGATACGACTTAGTGACTGAGCACACAACTTTCTTTGGGAGATGGTCCCAGGAAGAGGAGGGAAGGCCTGGGAGGAGTAAAGGAGAAGGAAAATGCCAGTGCAGAGTTGTATTTCCAAGTTGCTCACCTCTCTAAGTGGTGGGACTTGTTCTTGCTGGAATCCTATAGAGTGCACTTCAGGGTTTCCATCTGAGAGATGGAAAGGGGCAGTGATCATCCACTGACTGCTGACTCCTATTGGTCAAGAGCTTCCCTGGGGAGTTAACTGCCTTGGTTGTGAATAAAAGATGGAGAGGAGAAGATGGGAATAAAGATGGGAAGGAAAATGTGAGGTAGGGCCCAAGAAGTATTTCATACTCTTTTTCTAATGACTTCCAATGTTTCAGTAAAGAAGTCAGCTGTCAGTCTTAGTGTGGTCTCTCACTTTGAAGATTTTCTGTCTTGGGTTTTCAACGGTTTCTCCCCAATATGCCTCAAATAACTTTATCAAACTTGAGCATATAGGATTAATTTATTCTTCTAATTGTGTCTTATGCATAGTCTGGAGAATTCTTAGCCATTCTCTCTTGGAATATTGAGGCTGATTCTTTTTTTTCCTCTTTGGGACTTCAATTATGTGTACAGGCCTACTTAGTTTTATTTTACTGTGCTTTGCAGATATTGTGTGTATGTGGCTTTTTTTCCTCTAAAACAAACTGAGGGTATGTGGTAAC
Source organism: Neotragus moschatus (assembly GCA_006410615.1). NCBI lineage: Eukaryota > Metazoa > Chordata > Mammalia > Artiodactyla > Bovidae > Neotragus > Neotragus moschatus. The sequence goes on from SJYA01002412.1 coordinate 41,082, forward strand.
CCTATATTGATCATATCTTTTGACTTGATAATTTTCCCAAGGTGCCATTTTCCCAACAAGATTTCTTTCATTTTGTGTCTGTGTCACATTTTGATAATTCTCATATTTCCAGCTTTTTCACTATTATTTTATTTGTTATAGTGACCTCTGATCAGTGATCTTTGGTGTTACTATGCAAAAAGATTATGGCTTACTGAAAGCACAAATGATAGCATTTTTTAGTAATGAGGTATTTTTAAATTAAGGTATGTACATTTTTTTAGACATAATGCTGCTGCTGCTGCTAAGTCGCTTTGGTCATGTCTGACTCTGTGCGATCCCATAGATGGCAGCCAACCAGGCTCTGGTGTCCCTGAGATTCTCCAGGCAAGAACATTGGAGTGGGTTGCCATTTCCTTCTCCAATGCATGAAAGTGAAAAGTGAAAGTGAAGTCGCTCAGTCATGTCTGACTCTTAGTGACCCCATGGACTGCAGCCCACTAGGCTCCTCCGTCCATGGGATTTTCCAGGCAAGAGTACTGGAGTGGGGTGCCATTGCCTTCTCTGGACATAATGCTATTGTACACTAAATAGGCTGCAGTATACTACAAACATCTTTTATATGCACTGGGAAATCAAAAACTTTGTGTGACTTGGTTTATTGTGATATCCACTTTATTGCAATGGTCTGGAATCAAACTTGCCATATCTCCAAGGAGTGCCTGTATAACTTTCCATACAATCCCAGGTTTATTAACTGCTCCCTCTTTTTTTCTTCAGTATTTTCCATTTTTCTTTCCATGCATCCAAACTGATTTTTAATTTTTTTTTGTTTCCTAGTCTCTCTTCAATTGTGTCTGATTTGCTGAATATCCACCTAATGAATTCCAAGTTCATGATGAATTTCATAGACAATGATCCCATTATCTGAATTACTTATGTGTGTTTCAAGTCTGTTGTCTTAGTCTTCAGTCATGTGGTCTTTTCTCCTTATGTGCCTAGTTAATTTTATATGTGTACCAAGCACTGTATGTAAAAAATATGTAGAAATATATAATTGGAGTCTGGGGTATTTTCTGGGGTTCTTAGTCTTCAGTGGACTCTGAATTACAATTTTTATTCTTCAGAGCCCTGTGAGTCTGCTCGAAGCCCTATTCAGCTTCTGAACCTGTTACCCATGCTTTCAGATTGGCAGCTGCATCTAGGAGAAAAGCAGCCTTTGGGGTCAGCTCATTTTCTGGGCTTTCCTCTGTTCCCAGATCTTGTTCCTATAATTTCTTACAGCTTATATAAAATGAACTTCCCAAGTTGCTCTTAACAGGAAGGGTGATCCAAACTATCAAATTTACCATTCCTGGGGTAGAACTCCCTCCTGCTGAAAAGTTTTCTCATTGTTTCCTTATGGAAAATGGATGCAGGATTCTATTTTAAATTAAGTTGATTTGGATTTCCCTGGACTAGCCAAGACAGATAATCATGGGTGGGGAGGAATTTGGGTGGTTGCTAAAGACTTCTTGGGTTAAGTGTGTCCTCTTTCGTTGTTATAGTGAAGTGCAGTTTTTAACAATAAATGACCTTCTATGGGGCTTCCCAGGTGGCGCTGGTGGTAAAGAATCTGCCTGCCAATGCAAGAGACATATTAAGAGACACAGGTTCGATCCCTGGGTAGGGAAGATCCTCTGGAGGAAGGCATGACAATCCATTTCAGTGTTCTTGCCTGGAGAATCCCATGGACAGAGGGGCTAGCCTCAGACAGGCTATAGTCCATACAGTCACAAAGAGCTGGACATGAACGAAGTGACTTAGCACACACGCACATAGATAATGACACTATCTTCTTTCTCTGGGGCCCATAGTTTCAGCTGGTTCCTTCTTTATTTCACTATTATGCCTCCAAGGGAGACCTCCCCTTCCAAAATGCCTCATTCTCTTCCAGAAGAGGTGTCTTTCCAAGACTGTTGCCTCTGGTCCTCTGCATTTCCAGCCCCTTCTATTCACTTCCCCAGTGACCAATACTGATTCACCAAGCCTCAGACCTGTTCTCAGTATTTCCTCTCAGGGTGGACTATCTCCTGGGAGAAGCTTAGTTGATATCATCTGTGTTCTGCCACCACCAGGATCATGTCACAGGTACTTCTCTTATGCTTAACCCTTGCCCTTCGCACCCTCTGGTGTGGGCTTCTGAGCTGATGTTTATTTCCCTCACTTACATATAAAGTGAAGTTTGTAGAATTTTCTTCTAGTTATGTTGTAGGACTGGGTTATTTCCTGTTGTAGTAGAACCCTGAACAATAAAAACACATATTTTGAACTTTTAGATGAAATTATTTTTTAGCTAGCCTTTTACTATTCAGTTCTAATTTCATTGCATTTTGTTCAGAAACAAACTGTAAGATTTTGATTCTTTGGAAAAAGAGACTTCCTTTGTGGTTGAGTATATTGTTAGAATGTTCTATATGCATCCTATATCCGTTTGAGTTTAGTAATCATACTGAATAAATCTAGACTTTTTCTTATTTTTAATATATCACTTTCTTGAGAATTAAACTCTATTAAAACCCATGTAGTCATTATAGTTCTGTCAGTTATTGGCTTCATGAATTTTGAGGCTATACTGTGAAATATTTACTGTATATATGTGTAAATATATATATATGTGTGTGTGTGTATGTTATGTGTGTGCTGTGTGATCAGTTGGTAAGCTGTGTCTGACTCTGTGACCCCATGGACTGTAGCCCACCAGGCTCCTCTGTCCATGGGATTTTCTAGGGAAGAATACTGGAGTGGGTTGCCATTTCCTTCTCCTGGGGATCTCCCTGAGCCAGGTATTAAACCTGAATCTCCTGCACTGGCAGGTGGATTTACAGCGTTTGTGTGTGCGTGCACGCAGGTGGATTCTTTACCACTGCTCCATCTGCGAAGCGTGTGTGTATGCACGTATGTATGTGCATGTGTGTATTCAAGTTGGCTACATCTTTGACCTGTTGTTCCCTTAACAGTATAAAATCTTTGTCTCGTTTTCCACACTGCATTAGATTTTGTCTGATATTAAAACTGTCACTGTACCTTAATGTTTTACATACTTAATGCCTCTATCTCTTGTTTTATAGCTTTTCTTTCCTCTCTTGGTTAGAAAAGTCTCCCCAGTCCTTAGGCTGTATTGTAGTCTCTAAGTTTTCTTGCAAAATTTCTCTTACTTTTTCTGTTGTTAATGATGATGTGTAAACTATGACAAAACACATTTATTGAATACATAGCTTGATTTTTAATGACACATTTCCTTAAAATTTCTTAAAAACACCTTATGCTTCAGCTTCTTATCAGTGATAAGAGCCTTCTGAGTTTCAGCTTCTGTTACTTCACTGTGAAAAGGTACAAGAAGCAAAGACATAAAAATTAGCTTGCTGTTTCCTTAGTTTCATAATGGCTGACTAAGAGTGCCCCTGTTATGTTAAATTAGGAGAAGACTTAACACGATGAAACGTTTGGGGAAGGCCACTTTAACTGTCATAGACGCTGCTATCTAAAGGAGTGCTTAGAGTGGGAATGTAAATTGGTACAGCCACTGTGGAGAAGAGTAGGGAGGTTCCTTAAAAACTAAAAACAGAACTACCATATGACCCAGCAATCTCACTCCTGGGCATATACCCAGAGAAAAACTGTAAAAGACACATGTGCCCCAGTGTTTACTGCAGCACTGTTTACAACAGCCAGGACATGGAAGCAGCCTAAATGTCCATCAACAGAGGAATGGATAAAGATGGTGCATATATACAGTGGAGTATTACTCAGCCATAAAAGGCATGAAATTGGGTCATTTGTAGAGATGTGGATAGAACTAGAGACTGTCATACACAGTGAAGTACGTCAAAAACAAATATTGTATATTATTACATATATGTGGAAGCTAGAAAAATGGTATAGACAATCTTATTTGCAAAATAGAGACACAGATGTAGAGAAGAACAAACATATGGGCACCAAGGCGGGAAAGGGGAAGTAGGATTAATTGGGAGATTGGGATTGTCATATATACACTATTGATACTGTGTCTAAAATAGGTAAGTAATGAAAACTGACTATATAGCTCAGGGAACCCTGCATGGTACTCTGTGGTGACCTAAATGGGAAGGAAATAAAAAAGAGGTGATACATGCATACGTATAGCTGATTCACCTTGCGGTATAGTAGAAACTACACAACAATGTAAAGCAACTATACTACGATAAAAATTTATTTAAAAAAGATGTGGTTAGAGCACAAGAAAAGAGGAAGGAAATACATGCACTCTGACTAATAACTAAAAATGAGCAGGGGATAGACAGGCGGGAGGAAACGTCACGGCGGAATGTAGGTGTGAAGAGAATAGAGGACAGAAACATAAAGATCAACACGCACATGATTTAAAAAGAAAGCTGATGACACTCAACGGGAGAGAGCTGATTCGGTTATGGGGATGAGAAAGGCGCATCTCAATAAAGAGTGAGAAAGGGCAAAAAGGAAGAAGCCCAAAGGCATCTACCACAGAAAAGAGCTCACGTTCAGAGTCTGAGGGAACCAGGTTTTACTTCAGAAAAACTGAAGGAGAAACATGGTTTAAATATATGAGTTAATGTTATACGGAAAACGAAAAGGGCAAGAACAAAAGGTGTGCCGGCCCCAGGAACACGGGCCCGGCTTCCCAGGAGGTCAGACTGTTGGGTGCAGTCCACTGGTGGTGCTTTGAAATGGAAGTGAAGAGTCTATCTTGTAAGATAAAAGAGATTGGGATGAGGAGATGTTTTCTCATTCTGAATTTTCAGATTTTGAAACACTTGTTTCTGTAGCTTTGATATTTTTTAGCTTTCTGGTTGACCCGCGGGTTGTTTTTGTTCTGAACAAAGAGGAAGGAAAGCTGCCTTTGCTCCCATTCATGGATCTAATTAGGCATGTTGCCCAATCTGTAATAAATCATGGGTTTAGTTTTTCTTTGCTAAGGTGGTCAGAGGCCTTCAGGCATGAGTGACTTATTAAAATGTACTCTCATAGTTGGGGATGAATGATCATCCTGGTATTGTCAATCACTCAATAATTTTATATCCCTGAAGCTCTGTTGGTGGTTTTGTACTACCCAAAGATGACATTTTATTCTCGTATTTGTTCTTAGACATGATTCACATTTTGCGATATCTAGAGCATAAGGAAATCATTCTAAATTCAGCAATCGTGCCAGTTTGACTAAAAAACTTATTTTCCATATCCACAGAAATGTTAATCAGATTCTTGTTAGAACATGTGTAAGAAGTGGTTTTCATTGTCATAGCTCCTGATGTCAGATTACTAAAATAATTTATGTTTTGTTGTGGGAACATGGGTGCACGCAGAGCCTTCCCAATCACACGACCACTCTCGGCCCACACTTCTTCATAATACACAGAAATTATTTGCATTTTGTGGTAACGAGTGAATGGCAGCAACAGCAGAACTTCAACCTGGCTGTTCTTTATTTGATTAAATATATTCTCTATTTATTCTTAAAAAAACTAATTTAAGTTAAACGGCAATAAACCATGATAATTTAGAAAACATGTTGAAACTGAGAGTGAAGAGAAATGTTCTCTACGTAAACCACACTGTAAACCATAAAACTTATTTTTGTCAACTGCTTCTTTTGACAGTGGCTAGGAATTTGACATTTCTACTACAGTAGGCAAAAAAACATGTAAAATACACTCTCCCGCATACCACATCACATCTCTATTTATATTTCCAAACTAAAAGCATTTCAGCCCCCAGAAGTGCTGAGTGTACTGTCTCCGTTTACACCAAGAGCTCTAAGTTCACCCAGGCTTTACCTTAAACGGGTGCATTTGTGTGGCCAGGCCCCTTTACCCTCAAGCCATACTTAATGGATCAGGCTTGGCTCACCAAGAGAAAAACACTGCTCTTGATACTAAAAGGTGGGGAACTGTTCATTGAACTCTGGTCAACACAAGACAAAACAAAAAGCTATTCTAGAAACCCATCTAAAGCATCCACTTATCCACTTTAGGATGTGCCAGCAGTTATTCAGCTACTTATGAAAATGAGTTTTGTGAAAATTCATGTAGTTTGAGGCTGAGTATTTTAAAACTAGAAAAGGAATCTTAAGTTACCTGTTATGGTACACATGAAAGTGACAGAAATGTGGCTAGTGCTCTGATGTCAGCTGAGATATATATTCTATACAGTTGACTAGATCTCAGCAGATTTATAATAAAAACTTCCCCTTTCCACTTCAAGATCTTAAGAAGTCAGCACAATCCAGTCTTCTCCCTACAGAAAGGGCATTTAGTTTGGGATGTAACGTTTTAAAACAATAATACAAACCTCCTGGGAGAATACCACAATAAATGTCTCAAAAACCACTCGGTTAATCCCAGGGTATAATCCGGCTGTTTTAAATTACTGCAGGGAATATTACGGGTCTTAATGACACTGTAACTGCTTAAAGCCAAAGAAAGCTAGAAAGAGAGGCCAAAAAGATGAGCTCAGAGCCAGCTGAAGTGACAACAAACATGTGGCTGTTTACTAGGGTTGGAGAGGTTTAGTCTGCAGATGTTTGTGGTCTCTGGAAGGCTTCAGAGGAATGAGTTGTTATGAAGATTTGCCGAGTTTGATGAGAGCAAGATTCTTCTTGGAGATGGCAGGCCCCAGACAGGGAGGCCCAATGGTAGAGACAGAATTTATAGATTTCTGTGGTCAGATCATACTCTACTGGTTCCACAATGTACATCAACAAATTAATATTGTACGGATGTCATTTCAAAGCCTCTTAAAGACGAGAGTCATTATTGAAGCCATTAGAGCACAGATGGTTCAAACTATATGCAGATATTCATACTTGCATTTTTGCATTATAGCTGCTTTTTTTTTTTCTGTTGAACTGTAATGAATTGTCTCATAATCTATTCCATCTTCTTGCCATTAGCAGGCTTTGAATGTTCACAAATAGGAGCAAAGAACTCATTTTCCAGAGCTTTAATCACACAAAGAGGGAATGCCTAATTCTCTAAATGAAATGGTCTGTGATCACTGAAGCAGAGATTTAATATATCACGGCAAATTAGGCAGATTTTAATAAATTACTTATCTCTCTGAATACTTTACATATGCTTAAGAAGGAACATAGCCTGTTTGCAAACAGTGAAAACCCACAGCCTATAAAAATCCTTTGAAGAAAATGACAAATAAAAAAGTAAATTAAAAAATGAAATGCATTATATCCTAGACCTCTAGAGACAATTCCTTTGCAGCATTGATTCACAGCTCCATTAAAAATATCAATTAAATCCTTCAGTGAGATTCAGTAAAAGCTAGAAAATTAACTTTCTGAGCTGCTTTTCAAGGATCTGGTTATCCAGATACACTCGAGCACTGTATAAGCTTGATGTAAATTTTAAAAAAATGATAAAAAGATACTCCTTTCAGGTCTAACTAAGCATATCAAAATCTGAATCATATTTTTAGTATTTTCTTTCTCTGCCATAAGCTAAGTTTTCAAAGTGTAAATTTCATGTATAAATTTTTCTTCTTTATATTCACACATCCCTGGATCCATATGACCATTACATGTATCTGAAAACAATACAAATATTAATAAGAAAAGCTATACTTTTTAGGAAAGAAAAACAAAACTTGGAGTGATTTAATAAGTTGGTGCCAAGTCTCATTCTTTATATTTAATTGATAGAAACTGCATGCATCAAAGAAAATGCATACTGAGCTTTAATGTGCATAAAATGGATATTAGCATTTTAAAGAGGAAGATTAACACATTAATCCAAGTAATTTTCATATATTGCTTCTAATAAAATCTTCACAGTATAAAACTCTTAATGAGGCTAATCATAGGCATTCCATTTAGTGGGACAATTAGGGGTAACATAAAAGTATTTCTTTTTCAGAGGTTTTCTAAGATTTATGCTTTTTTGCTTATTAAAAATAAAAATGGGAATTGCGTTTCAGTTCTTCATAAGGAAATGTTGAAAATGCAAATAGACTTTCTCATGTTATCATGTAGGTATAAATTATTGAGAAGGTGTTGCCCACTGTGGAGAACTTAAGTTCTCAAGGGGTGGCAGTCATGGGAAGAAGGGAATAGAAAAATAAACAAATGAAAAAGTATACAAAACATGAACACTTCAAACCCTGGTCCTCCCCGCCCCAGCTTCCCATGAATTATAGATTATATACACCAGAGTAATTATGGAAACCTCATCTAAGCGCTTTCATGTGAGCGTTTACTCAGGAGTAGGAGACGCCTCTGGAACAGTTTCTTTCAAGCCTCCAAGTCATCTCTGAATTGCTCGTAGACAGACCGTAGGGCATGGAGGGCTTCGACTGTTACCCTGAGCTTGCCAATACCTCCACCACTTGCTCTGGCATCCAAAACTAGGGAGAGAATAGCAGAAAAGTGTTAATATCATTCAACAGATTTTTCTTGAGATAAGCCTAACTGAAATAGTAGTTGAAAAGATGAAAACAGCTCTATAAAAGTCCAGGATTCACTGGTATCAGGAATCTAAGAACTAAAGTTTGTCATGTGTGTATGAATGTGTATACCCATTTCAGAAGTATGGCATGTAGGCATGTATGAATACACATTGCGTGTAGAGTTAAAACAAATTATCTGATCCTGACCTTTACCTAGTGGAAAGGCTATAGGATAATGATTCCCACATAGAATCAGAATTTTTTAGGAAGAAACAGTCTAAAAGGGATCAAGATATGACAGTGAAGAATTTGTTCTAACATACAGTGTTAGCAAATCACAGAATGACAACCCACTCTAAAGAAATTATGTGATCATAATTTGGAATGCTTATTTATCTTTCTAAGGAAAACATTCCATTTAAAATAGATTATATGTGGGACTTGCCTGGCGGTCCAGTGGCTAAGACTTTGTGTTCCAATTCAGGGGGCCCATGTTCGACCCCTGGCTGGGGAACTAGATCCCACATGCCACGAAGAGTTTGCATGCTGCCACTAAAGATCCCATATGCCACAAACAAGATGTGGCACAGCCAAATAGATATTAAAAAACAGATGATATATGAAATGAGAAAAAGTTAAAATGGCAGACCCAGAATCTTAAGGGCTATGGACTCGTTTTGAGGATCTATGAACAGATGTTGCAGGAAAGGAGATGTAAAATTTTTGAGTGTCAGTGGGCTTCTTGGGAAGGAGGCACAGCTTTCAGTGGTGTACCAAAGGGAGATTGTTTGATCATTCTCTGAGTTCAGGGGTGGCAGTGAAATGGGCTGCTGATTCAGACTCCACCCTCTGTGAACAGTGATACCTAGTAGTGATTCAAGGCCAGAATTTTGGACCTGGTAAGTCTGAGAGCCCTTAGGAGTCTATAGTTTCTTTTGTTTTTCTATGTGTGGTTTTCTTGAACTTTTAATGTGTGTGCGCCTAATTCCAAGAAAATTTGTAAGGAAACGTTCATATAAAACTTAATATACAAAGACTTAGGTAGAGAAATGAGCAGGAAGGGAGACTGCGGGAGCACAAGCGGTCCCCAGCACACAGAGGAGTCGTCACCTCTTCTTTGGGATGTTTCATGTCTATGTCTGCCAAAGCAATAAAAACCTGACTCGACTAGTGTTTTTATTTTCTGACTCTTTCCCAGAACAAGGCCACAATAGCTGTCGACATCAGGTCAATATGGTCATTTGTGGTCTTGCAGAATGAGAAGATGGTGTGTGAAACAGAACTGACTGGAGAAGAGATTAAGAATACAAAGCAGAGATAATTTTGATCCTTTTTGTCTCTTGGTTCTGTCTTTATAAGATTTAGGTTAATATTTTAATCCTGTCATCTTTTTCTTCTTTGCTTGCCAAAGTTGTGACATGTATATGTATGTGATATGTACAGTTTATAAAATTTCCCAGAAGAGGTTTATAATTTGGTTACTTGGTCTAACTTGGTTAATTAGCTGGCTTGATTCTGAATTTGGAGCACCTGACACATATCCAGGGCAAGCTTGATGGGTGAATTATGGTATAAGGAGAGTGCCTGGCACTTAAGAGGTGCTCAGTTAAGTGTTCACTTAATGCATGAATCAATGAGTTAACAAATCATTTACATTCTTCCAGCTGTGGATGGCTCTGCTGACTTAAGTGAGACTAGGACTCAGCCTCATTGCTCCATTTATTGTATAGCTCAGGCCATCCCTGATTATTATTATTAAAAGTCTTGATTTTGTAAAGTACAGTTTCTTCAGCAGATTCTAAATGTGCTGTATAAGGATAAAGAGTAGAAATTAGGCATTGGTGGGACTCACCTGGTGAGGTGAAAGTTGAGGAGTGGACTTTTTGTAAAGAATCCCTAACTCCACCCTGAATCCTGATGAGAAGCAAGTGACCAAAATGACTCAGAGTTATTAGCTGTGACTCTATCACCGGACTGTAACACTGAATTAAAGAGAAGCCTTGCAAAAGACACTATAACGATCACTCAGAATAGCATCCCTTAGCTGAAATGAGGCTTGATAGCATGAGGCGTCTATAAACAACATTAAAAACAATCCAATGGCCAAATTATTGTCACATTCCCTGACCCCTCCATACTAACAAAATGAGTAATTCCTTGTGAAACACAATTATTTTAAAATTTCTGTTGACTCAAAGGCAGGCAGAGAAGGAGGGGGATGCAAGCAGAGATTGCAGCTTCAACAGAAAGTCAGCTTGAGTTACAAAGGGTTCAGCTAGTGTGTGACTCAACATCTTTGCAGCCAGCAAAAAGGTTTTAATAAAGGCTTTGGATTCCAGCAATTGCTGGTGGTACAGACTGAGCCATACTTCCACCCGTACCATCGATATTTTGCTCGATGATGTCTCTCCCTTCCCGAAACACGTCAGCGAGGTCAACGCTAGCGATGCCAATGTCCTCACACTCCAGGTCCTGCTCATCCTCAGGAGGGTCACTGACCACAGTGAAGCGAACACTGAGGAGGGCAAGAGCAGAGAGCATCACCAGAAAGTGAGGAGGAGACCACCACAAGCGAAATAAGACTCCTGAATGGGTGTTTTTTAAAAATCACAAACTGTGACATTTCAAAGTTTTCTATCATTCCAATAAAAAGAAAATTGTGTTAGATAAATTATTCTATGAATGAGTAGAATGATTAGCGTACACCCAGACTTCACATGAACACTAATTCACTTTTCTCAGCACTGATTACCATTTATCTCTAGAATCTGAGAAAATTACTAGGCAAAGAGAAGAACCAGATGTTCACTCTATTACACAATTATCTGATCATATTTTGACATGTCTACTGTTGAGGCTAAAAGGATCAAGGGAGTAAAGACCATGGAGGTTAGGGCAGTGTTTTCAACAGAAAGGTAACATTTTCTATAGAAACGCACAACTTTAGAGTTTCTACTAAGCAGCTTAACTGTGTTCTATACATTCCGAATTATGTTAGATAAATGCTGTAGTTCTGCCCAACAGCTATATGAAATGTTTGTATTACTTCAGCAATCTTTTAACTTATAATCATAGCATCCAAGTTTTATTTTACTTTTAGACATATAATTGTAGCGTTCTGATGGAACTGATTTGAATTAGTGGCTTGTGTTGAGGCCAAACACGGATTGACCAAATGACAGGAATTTACAGTTAAGTAGTCTTTTGATATGTCTTGGCAGCATAGCTTAAACCATGAATCCTTGTAAACTACCATATTAACCATTTTCAAAATGTATCCATCTCAAATCAGACTCAAACAAGAAATTTATTTCTTAGATAACATTCTTCAGTAAAAATCTAAGTCTCTGAGACACTGTGCCTTGAAAAATATGCACGGTTAAAATCCTTTCCAAATACTTACAGGTAAACATGACAATATTTTAAAATAATTTGCTAAAAGTACTCATTTCATTTCTTTACTAAGTCCCTGCTTTTTGGATAGCAATACATTTTGTTCAGGAAATAGAAATCCCTTAAGTTGAAACCAAAGGTAATACCTATTTACACAATAACTGTATAATTGTGAAGACTACAGAATGGTCTGCAAAGTGGGTAAGATGGATATTTTATATGATGCATAACATAGAGAAATTAAGTGGTTAACAACAAAGCCCTACTGTATAGCACAAGAAACGCTGCTCAATCTTATGTGGCAGCCTGGATGGGAGGGGAGTTTGGGGGAGAATGGATACATGTATATGTGTGGCTGAGTCCCTTCCCTGTTCACCTGAAACTTTTACAACATTGTTAACCAGCTATACTCCAATACAAAATAAAAAGTAAAAAAAAAAAGATTAAGTGGTTAAGGGGATCTATTTTGGGCTCAAATTTCTGCCTTACTATTTATTAGCTGTGTGACTTTGTACAAATTACTTAACCTCTCTGATCTCAGTTCCCCTATCTGTAGGACAGTAATAATTCATTCGGCTCTTGTTAAGATAAAATTAGATGATACATTAAACAGTATCTGGAATGCAGTAAGCACTGAATGAGTGTTTGCTCTTTTATTATTATTATTTTTAACCTAGGTAGAGTTCCTTAAGCCTCTCCATTTCTAAGGGGAGAGAAAAAGGCAGTATGGGAAAAGCTTGTTTCAACAGAAAACAGAGACACCCAAATTACCCAATGGCTATATCACTGAAAAAAGAATAATGATGAAAGATACTGTCCTAAAATGAGTGTGCTCAGAAAAGCAGGAATTAGAAGTGATCTTTAATGCACATTTTATACCCTAAGACTTACATAAAAGATAGAGGCTACAAGATTATAATAATAATGTTAAGTGTTATCTTTAAATACTGTCTCATCTAAGGATAATATCTATCACTTTACAAATGCAGACTACAACCTCCACTGAATATATGAGAATTCTGAGACAAAAAAAAAAAAAAAAAAAAAAAACCCAAAAACTCTTCTAAATGCCAACAAAATTCTACTGAGAGCAAAATGAGACATCAAATACAAAAATGAGAAATTAATGTTAGGCTGAAAAGGGAAGAAGGTGCACTAAGACAGTTTAAAAACTAGTTCAGCCTTGGTTTAGGCTAAACTGGATATACACATACATGGACTCATACGGACACATCTTATCTTACCTTGAACCCTGTCAGACAAGAGAGGTGGAACACTGCTTTACATGTTGAAGAGGCTTCACTAACCAGCTTAAATGTCATCTCCTTGGATTTGCCTTCATGTTATTATTTTCTTTACTCCTACTTTTATTTTGTCTGGGCTACATGGATCTTGGGATCTTAGGCCAGGGATCGAGCCCAGGCCTGGCAGTGGAAGGTTGGAGCCCTAACCACTGGACTGCCAGGAGGTTCCCTTCACGTTGTTTTCTACTTTAGTAGCTTGTTTAGCTTTCTCTTAGTACCTACTGTAATGTATAGTTGGTCAACTTGTTGGCTGTCTCCCTCAGCGAGCTGTACATTCTATGAGTGCAGTGACTTCCTCTTATCCAGCATTTTAGTTCCTGATACTTAGGGATCATCAGTGTTTGGTGAGCTATGTGAACTGCAAAGCCAAAGTCCTAGTTGAAGACTGGCTGGAGAAGGCCAGCTTTGGGCTGGGTGGGCCTCAAGATTGAGACCTCAGACATGGCTTGCTGTCATTTAGGAAACCAGAAGACACTAAAACTCCTTAGATCATTTTCTAAAATGACACTTTTGATTCTTTCCACATTCTGAAATACTTTCTTTTTATATGAAACAGGATAGAAGAGACTAAGGGTCGCCTGTGAGTTTTACGTTGGATCTGCACAGTAGGACACTTGCAGGGGAGAAATGAAACCAAAAAGGAGCCTCAAGTCAGCATCAAAACTATGACTTCAAAGAAATAGCTTTCAGACTCCCATTTCAGTGTGTTGTCTCACTTTTAATGTGGCGCTTATCTACTTGTAAATACAGCATGGGGCAGCAAGCAAAGGTGCTGTATGTAATTCACTATATTATACAACGCACATCATTTTGTGTGTGTCAGGGAAGTTTGGTCAGACTTATCTAGCTGTGGCTGAATATGTTATCACCAGTTTACGAGAGGGATGCTGTCTGAGCAAACGCATTCTCATAATCTAGGAGGTACTTGAAGTAATGTGACCTCAAAGTATTTATAAGAAGTGAGAACATTCACTGGAATCACAACTGTCTTTCGCCTGTGGACAGATGCAATTATTTTTTTTTCTTAAGAAAATGACACTGCCTCCCACGATGGCCCCGTCCCTCCCTTGGCAGTCAGAGGAGCTCGCGGCTGGCGCTCCCAGCCCTCACTCAGCTGTCGTCAGCCCCGAGTCGGTCACTCTGCCCCTGCAGTGCCGTTTGCTGTGTATTTCTAAAATGACACGAACATTTGTGTCTCTGGGGGGCATTTAGAAATTTTAAGGGAAACAATGATGGGAGAGTGGGAGTCATAGCTATTGTGGACTTCTTAATTTTATTTTTTAAAGCTCAGTTATGGACAGTGATAACCCAGCTTGTTGACCGCAGAGGAGCAGGTGACACGGCCAGTGCTGTCTAATCACAGTGACCTGCGATGCCTGAGGGGCTGGTGGTATGTGAGGGGCCGTCAGAGACGCTGAAGTATACAAAGTAAGTAAAACCTGAGTGATTATGTACCGTCCTGGGAAAAACACCAAACCTCGAAGTAATTAACAGGGTTTTCCTACTCTTTCTTCAGAATCAAGATCCAAGGAAACAATACATGTATTTTAAGGACTTAAAGAAAAAGCCACTGTCAGATCCTAAGAGCTAAGAATTTCAGTTTCCTTTCATGAAAAAGAAGACTGGATGCTAGTTTGAAAGCTCTTTTGAAAAATCTAATGTTGTGAACATTCACTTCGCGACCTCCAGGAAAGAGATGAACTTGAGTCTCTTTCTCAGGTTGGGGGCTAAACTCAGGTAAGGCAATGAGAGGCTGTGTCATTCATGGGCCATAAAGGCAAGGAGAAGACAATGGAGAGATAAAGGGTCCTCCTCCAGGCCAAGGGGGACAAGCCAGTGAAGGGGCACTGCTGAAGCCCCATTCAGCATTCATAGGCAGCACTGAGATAATTCCTGAGACTGCATGGATGGGGTTCACGCAAATGCATGAATTCACTAAGATCATGTTCTTTTTCTTCTTCTCAAAAGAGTTTAACTTATATACTGACCCAAAATGCAAAGTGCCGTGTTCAAATTGGCCGAAAAAGATATTTAAAAAACATGAAATGATGAATTATTAAAGCGTGATAGTGATGTAAAAATGTCTGAAAGGCTGAGGAGCTATTACAAATAATAATAATATTATATACTTACTACTGCTTATCATGACTGCAGTGACTACCTACCATGCACTTAAACTCTTATGTGAGGAGCTATTCTATCCATCTAACATGTATCATCTCATTTAATCCCTACAACCACCGTATATGGAATTATTGTTTCCATTTTACAGGTGCAGAAAGTGAGGCAGACGGTGGTGCTTCAAAGCACCACAGCTAGTGACAGGACAAGAAATTATACTCCAGACACTGGGTCCAGAGCGCCCCCTCCTGGCAATCCTTGTTAGGAGCTTTACAGTCACAGTGGCAGTGGGGTACTTTATATATTAACTACACTGTACAGGTCTTTTGGTTTGCAGAGCACTGTAGGATCTTTACAGCTACTCTGTATGACAGGCAGGGCATCATACAGGAAAGAGGAAAGAGACACAGAGAGGTCACATACTCGTTCAAGGATACAGAGTGAATCAGGGAAGTTATGTTCTGCTTCCTTATCTTGTGCTTTTTTTTTAACCATACCATGCTACCTTGTATAAACCATCAGGTAATTTAGAATGCTTAAGATATACCTTCTATTAGGCATCTCTTGTTTCAGTAGTATAGCTTTCAAGATGTCTCTCTTGGCCTGGTTGTTTTCTTTATCCACGTAGATCACTAAACCAAAAAAAAAAAAAAAAAAATTCACAGGAGGCAGTCACTCAGGAATATGCTACATTAGTACCATTCTGTATTTGTATAAATACCCGTTTTTAGAGATGCGTGCCACCTCGCTTGTACGCCTGGGAAAAGAAAGCAGCGCTGGAAACCAGAATCAAATCTGAATAGTCATGTGATCTAATGTCATGTCACTGGCAGGCCTATGTGCACACTGTCAGAGAAGATACGAGCAGCATCTGAGAGTGCCACATCGCTGTCACTGCCTGTTAATGGCAGTGGCAGTCATGACAGTAAAAGCCAGCGGTCTTTATTGCTTTGTATTTGAGGGATTTACTGCATTTTCTTTCACCCAAGGAGCGAGTGATAATGATAATGTATGGCAGAGAGCTTGTCCTTCCTGACAGCCCCGGTAATTTAATCCTTCTTTCCTGCCACAACATGGAATAAAAGAGGCATCCTAGTGCGTTGGGCTGAGGGAATCCACAGGCTGACGTTTGTTCATGGTTGGGTGGGGGGTACAGGATAGACTTCTGGAGGGAGGCAGGGAGAGGCTTTCTCGGGTGTGAAGTTTGTCTGTGGGTTTTAAAGGTACATGCTGGCATGCAGGGATGTGGCTAGACTTTACTGAGCTGAAATATCAGATTAGATAACTCATCTGAGTCCCACCAGGAAGAAGACGGTGAACACGTTAAAGTAAATAAGCGTCTGCACTCTGGGAAAATGGCATCTTGGAGTGTGAACACCTCAATTTTCATCCTGCTTATTTTTTTCTCAGCTTGGCAGCCCTTCGGCCATACCTTAGCTGTGGAAGACATTTCTTTTTCAGATGCCATTATGGAGTTAAAGTCTCTGGTGACCAGATATCAATTTAGAGATTATTCCATTATCACACACAGGGTGAAATATACCACAACAATTCTAAAGCCAGGTTTCACTAGGAACAAACATATTTTATACTGAGACTGTTTCCCTGGACAATTTGAGTTCAGTCTCAAATTATGATGCTATCAACTCATTTAATTCTTGGCTCAGTTAAGTAAAAACTGAGGGCCAAACATGGTACATGCCAGGCACTGAGTTAGGCACACATGCTGGAGGGCACAAAGGTCTGTGTAGGGGTGGGCTGGTGGTTTAAGAAAAGGAAGAACCAAGGTCAAACTACAACTTTGAGCTTATTGTTCTTTGCACGATACTGTACTAGTGAATGTGGCCAATTATATAAGTTATTGTGATTTACACAAATCGAAAAAAACAAAGGGTTCTTGTAAACTTTATAAATATATTACTTACCAATGCTAAAATGTCATGCTTTTTTAAAAAAGTCATGCTCTTCCACTATGGGAAGAGCAACGGGACCTCATTTTAGCTACCAGAACCCACCTGCCAATGCAGGAGATCTAAGAGATGTGGGTTTGATCTCTGGGTGAGGAAGATCCTCTGGAGAAGGGAAAGACAACTCCCTCCAGTATTCTTGCCTGGAAAATTCCATGGACAGAGGAGCCTAGTGGGCTACAGTCCACGGGAATGCAAAGAGTCAGACACGACTGAAATGATTTAGCATGCACACCACACCACATTTTATGTCTTCTGATGGGTATTTAGGTTGTTCACCTCCTGACTATTGTAAATAATGCTGTGCTGAACATGATGTACAAAGTTGTCAGAGTCTTTGCTTGTAATTCTTTCAGGTGTGTTTCCAGAAGTATAATTTCTGAATCTTTGGCAATTCTATGTTCAATGTTTTAAAAAACATCTTTAGCACTGAAGAATACTTTGGCTACCTGATGTGAAGAGCTGACTCTTTAGAAAAGACCCTGATGCTGGGAAAGACTGAAGGCAGATGGAGAAGGGGACGACAGAGGACGAGATGGTTGGATGGCATCACTGACTCAATGGACATGAATTTGAGAAAGCTCCAGGAGATGGTGAAGAACACGGAAGCCAGACGTGCTGCGGTCCATGGTGTCACAGAGTCGGGTCACGACTGAGCGACTGAACAACGGCACTGAAACTGGTAAAAACTGGTATAGCTGGGACACGTTTCGCTTTTGCTTCATTCAGTTGACTAGCACGCTGTATTTCCTAGTCTCTTAACAAAGATAAAAACAGTGATGGCCACCATTTAGTGAGTGACATTCATGTACCACATACTACACTCAATATTTTGCTTACTGCAATCACATCTGTTAAGAACCATGAAGTCGTTCAGTTGTGTCTGACTCTTTGTGACCCCACGGACTGTAGTGCACCAGGCTCCTCCCTCCATGGGATTCTCCAGGCAAGAGTACTGGAGTGGGTTGCCATTTCCTTCTCCAGGGGATCTTCCCAACCCAGGGACTGAACCTGGGTCTCCCACAATGCAGGCAGATGCTTTACCATCTAAGCCACTAGGGAAGCCCTGGCTAAGAACCATGCTGACCCACATTTACAGACAATCAAGCAGACCTAGAGAAGCTAAGTAATTTGCCCCAAGTAACCTAGCTAGGAAGTGGTGGAGCTAGAATTTGAATCAAGGAAGGTCTGCCTCATGGCCTGCCTTCTTAACCTCACTGCTAAACCTCCATCTTCCACATGAGGCCAGAACTCTTCCTGTTGTTTAAGCTGCAACCATGCTGTTAGCACAGGCTGAAATGTGAGCGAGTTCCATCACTGTATCAAGGGAAGCCACTTCACTCTCCTTTCACGCTTTCTTAAAGGGATATTGCTTTGTTACACTTGATACCTTAACCAATTCTCTTGACTGAACACTTCCAAAAATTCCTTTTCGACAAATAATAAATGCTGGAGAGGGTGTGGTGAGACAAGAACCCTCCTACACTGTTGGTGGGAATGTAGAATGGTGCAGCCTCTATGGAGAACAGTATGAAGTTTCCTTAAGAAACTAAAAACAGAACTACCATATGAGCCAGCAATCCTACCCCTGGGCACATATCCAGAGAAAACTGTAATTCAAAAAGAAACATGCACCCAAATGTTCACTGCAGCACTATTTACAATGGTCAAGACATGGGAGCCACATAAATGTCCATCAACAGATGAATGAAGAAGATGTGTGGGAGGTGTGTGTGTGTGTGTGTGCGCACACACAGTATATATATCACATCTTCCAAATAAATACATGTATATACAATGGAATATTACTGAGCCACTGAAAAGAATGAAATAATGCTATCTGCAGNAAAAAAAAAAAAAAAAAAATTCACAGGAGGCAGTCACTCAGGAATATGCTACGTTAGTACCATTCTGTATTTGTATAAATACCCGTTTTTAGAGATGCGTGCCACCTCGCTTGTACGCCTGGGAAAAGAAAGCAGCGCTGGAAACCAGAATCAAATCTGAATAGTCATGTGATCTAATGTCATGTCACTGGCAGGCCTATGTGCACACTGTCAGAGAAGATACGAGCAGCATCTGAGAGTGCCACATCGCTGTCACTGCCTGTTAATGGCAGTGGCAGTCATGACAGTAAAAGCCAGCGGTCTTTATTGCTTTGTATTTGAGGGATTTACTGCATTTTCTTTCACCCAAGGAGCGAGTGATAATGATAATGTATGGCAGAGAGCTTGTCCTTCCTGACAGCCCCGGTAATTTAATCCTTCTTTCCTGCCACAACATGGAATAAAAGAGGCATCCTAGTGCGTTGGGCTGAGGGAATCCACAGGCTGACGTTTGTTCATGGTTGGGTGGGGGGTACAGGATAGACTTCTGGAGGGAGGCAGGGAGAGGCTTTCTCGGGTGTGAAGTTTGTCTGTGGGTTTTAAAGGTACATGCTGGCATGCAGGGATGTGGCTAGACTTTACTGAGCTGAAATATCAGATTAGATAACTCATCTGAGTCCCACCAGGAAGAAGACGGTGAACACGTTAAAGTAAATAAGCGTCTGCACTCTGGGAAAATGGCATCTTGGAGTGTGAACACCTCAATTTTCATCCTGCTTATTTTTTTCTCAGCTTGGCAGCCCTTCGGCCATACCTTAGCTGTGGAAGACATTTCTTTTTCAGATGCCATTATGGAGTTAAAGTCTCTGGTGACCAGATATCAATTTAGAGATTATTCCATTATCACACACAGGGTGAAATATACCACAACAATTCTAAAGCCAGGTTTCACTAGGAACAAACATATTTTATACTGAGACTGTTTCCCTGGACAATTTGAGTTCAGTCTCAAATTATGATGCTATCAACTCATTTAATTCTTGGCTCAGTTAAGTAAAAACTGAGGGCCAAACATGGTACATGCCAGGCACTGAGTTAGGCACACATGCTGGAGGGCACAAAGGTCTGTGTAGGGGTGGGCTGGTGGTTTAAGAAAAGGAAGAACCAAGGTCAAACTACAACTTTGAGCTTATTGTTCTTTGCACGATACTGTACTAGTGAATGTGGCCAATTATATAAGTTATTGTGATTTACACAAATCGAAAAAAACAAAGGGTTCTTGTAAACTTTATAAATATATTACTTACCAATGCTAAAATGTCATGCTTTTTTAAAAAAGTCATGCTCTTCCACTATGGGAAGAGCAACGGGACCTCATTTTAGCTACCAGAACCCACCTGCCAATGCAGGAGATCTAAGAGATGTGGGTTTGATCTCTGGGTGAGGAAGATCCTCTGGAGAAGGGAAAGACAACTCCCTCCAGTATTCTTGCCTGGAAAATTCCATGGACAGAGGAGCCTAGTGGGCTACAGTCCACGGGAATGCAAAGAGTCAGACACGACTGAAATGATTTAGCATGCACACCACACCACATTTTATGTCTTCTGATGGGTATTTAGGTTGTTCACCTCCTGACTATTGTAAATAATGCTGTGCTGAACATGATGTACAAAGTTGTCAGAGTCTTTGCTTGTAATTCTTTCAGGTGTGTTTCCAGAAGTATAATTTCTGAATCTTTGGCAATTCTATGTTCAATGTTTTAAAAAACATCTTTAGCACTGAAGAATACTTTGGCTACCTGATGTGAAGAGCTGACTCTTTAGAAAAGACCCTGATGCTGGGAAAGACTGAAGGCAGATGGAGAAGGGGACGACAGAGGACGAGATGGTTGGATGGCATCACTGACTCAATGGACATGAATTTGAGAAAGCTCCAGGAGATGGTGAAGAACACGGAAGCCAGACGTGCTGCGGTCCATGGTGTCACAGAGTCGGGTCACGACTGAGCGACTGAACAACGGCACTGAAACTGGTAAAAACTGGTATAGCTGGGACACGTTTCGCTTTTGCTTCATTCAGTTGACTAGCACGCTGTATTTCCTAGTCTCTTAACAAAGATAAAAACAGTGATGGCCACCATTTAGTGAGTGACATTCATGTACCACATACTACACTCAATATTTTGCTTACTGCAATCACATCTGTTAAGAACCATGAAGTCGTTCAGTTGTGTCTGACTCTTTGTGACCCCACGGACTGTAGTGCACCAGGCTCCTCCCTCCATGGGATTCTCCAGGCAAGAGTACTGGAGTGGGTTGCCATTTCCTTCTCCAGGGGATCTTCCCAACCCAGGGACTGAACCTGGGTCTCCCACAATGCAGGCAGATGCTTTACCATCTAAGCCACTAGGGAAGCCCTGGCTAAGAACCATGCTGACCCACATTTACAGACAATCAAGCAGACCTAGAGAAGCTAAGTAATTTGCCCCAAGTAACCTAGCTAGGAAGTGGTGGAGCTAGAATTTGAATCAAGGAAGGTCTGCCTCATGGCCTGCCTTCTTAACCTCACTGCTAAACCTCCATCTTCCACATGAGGCCAGAACTCTTCCTGTTGTTTAAGCTGCAACCATGCTGTTAGCACAGGCTGAAATGTGAGCGAGTTCCATCACTGTATCAAGGGAAGCCACTTCACTCTCCTTTCACGCTTTCTTAAAGGGATATTGCTTTGTTACACTTGATACCTTAACCAATTCTCTTGACTGAACACTTCCAAAAATTCCTTTTCGACAAATAATAAATGCTGGAGAGGGTGTGGTGAGACAAGAACCCTCCTACACTGTTGGTGGGAATGTAGAATGGTGCAGCCTCTATGGAGAACAGTATGAAGTTTCCTTAAGAAACTAAAAACAGAACTACCATATGAGCCAGCAATCCTACCCCTGGGCACATATCCAGAGAAAACTGTAATTCAAAAAGAAACATGCACCCAAATGTTCACTGCAGCACTATTTACAATGGTCAAGACATGGGAGCCACATAAATGTCCATCAACAGATGAATGAAGAAGATGTGTGGGAGGTGTGTGTGTGTGTGTGTGCGCACACACAGTATATATATCACATCTTCCAAATAAATACATGTATATACAATGGAATATTACTGAGCCACTGAAAAGAATGAAATAATGCTATCTGCAGCAACATGGATGGACCTAGACAAAGAAAGACAAATATTACATGATATTGCTTATATGTAGAATCTAAAAAAAAGAAAGAAAAAAAGAGAGACAAATGAACTTATTTACAAAGCAGAGAAAGAAAACAAACTTACAGTTACTAAAGGGGAAAAGGTGGGAGGGATAAATGAGGAGTTTTGGATCAACAGATTCACACTACTGTACATAAAACAGATAAACAATAGGGACCTACTCTATGGCGTAGGGAACTCTACTCAATATTTTGTAATAACTTATAAGGGGAAAAGAATCTGAAAAATATATACATATATATCTGTATGTTTGTATGTAATTGAATCACTGTACACCTGAAACTAACATACAACACTGTACAACTGTACTTGAAAATAAAAAATTTCCTTTTAGAAAAAACTCCAGCTACACACTGATGAGTTTGGTTCTCCAAAAGTGTACCAAGTGAGAAGTACAGCTCTCCTGCTTGTACAAATGAGGCCTTCGGGGAACTTAATCTATCCTAATGGTTCTTAGTCTTTAATGTGCATCAGAATCCCTGCAGGATGTGGTAAAATGCAGATGACTGGGCTCACCTTCAACTTCTAAATCCGTAGGTATGGGGAAGGCCTGAGAATCTGTATGTCTAACATCTTCCCAGCTGCTGGTCAGGATACCATTGAGAACCAAGGTTTAGACCCTTGGTTGATTTTTGAAATCAGTTTTTTAAATCAGCTCCTTCCCTGATTTTTGAAAAGGGTCAGAAACTAGTAAACATTTTTTCTGTGTGTTAAACATGTGGGAGACACTTCAGTTCAGTTCAGTCGCTCAGTCGTGTCCGACTCTTTGCAACCCCATGAATAGCAGCACGCCAGGCCTCCCTGTCCATCACCAACTCCCGGAGTTCACTCAGACTCATGTAGGTTACCTCTAATCAGCTTATGATCCCAAGACTATCCATTTGATATTCTGAATTAGGTGGGTTAAAAAAAAATCTATATTTCAAAACTTAAAATATCCATTAAAAAGCAATCCTGGTGATTATGAAATGAATCTGAACTCTCCAAAAGTAAAGATAATTACCTTTCATTCTCATCAGAAGCTACATGGGTTTAGGATTTGCTAGAATTTGACATAAACTTACTGAAAGGATGTGTCTCAAAAAAGATACAAACCAGTAGTCCAAATATTTGAGGTGATCTTGAATTCTCTACCATTAAAAACACAACCCACGTATACGTATAACTGATTCACTTTGCTGTACAATAGAAACTAACAAAGCATTGCAAAGCAACTCCAATAAAAAACAAAAACAAATCAGAAACTACATCCCTCACTTCTGCAAGTTGGGGAAATCCGTATTTTCTTTAGCAATGTTATTTAGCAGAAGAAATGCAGATAGTTTAATTATATAAGGGGGATTCCCAGGTGGCACTGGTGGTGAAGAACCCACCTGCCAATGTAGAAGACATAAGAGATGCAGGTTCGACCCCTGGGTCTGGAAGATCCCCTCGAGGAGGGCGTAGCAACGCCCTCCAGTATTCTTGCCTGGAGAATCTCATGGACAGAGGCACCTGGCAGGCTAAGGGTTGATAACCTTGAATCTCAGATAACTTTTGTGTTAAAGTATTATCTCCCCTCAGTCCTTATCTTTGCCAAGTTTTTCCTCCCATTAGTAACAAAATCTAAAGTTCTGCATCCTTTGCATCTTCTGAATTAAACTTTAATTGTTCCAACAGATAGACTGTTCAGTGCTCAGAGACTAAAGGCCAGATCTGTATAAGACTCATAAAAACTTTGGACGATTTCATTAATCTTTTTTCCTTCCCACTGACGACTCTCTGGAAGATGTTATTCAGCCCAGACAACATTCTTTAGATCTACCATTAATCTTATTTTTTTTAAACAAACTATTCTCTTGCTCTCTTAGCCTTCTTCAAGCAATATTTTCAAGCTCAATAAAATACAACTTTTGTTTTTGCTACTGATGTCTAGCAAGTTAATTCAACTTTGACTCTTTTTCCCCCCTATGTTAGTAGCCCTAAAAAAGATCTATTTTGTGTATGTGAAACTGGTACTAACACCTCTTAATAAAGACTGAATTAAGCTATAGATAATCCTGGGATCACTAGTCTAAACCTCTCATTTTATGTACCTAATTCAGGCCTCAGTATACAAATTTCTTCTGAGTAGATTCAAGTCATACTGCAGAGTAAAATCTTCACAAAGTTCAGTTCATCTCTCAACTGGTATGGTGTTCCAATAGGAGACAGCATGCACTAGCTGGCCTTTAAATTTTCTGTCTCAGTTAAAAAGTCAGTTTGGAAATAAAACTACTTTCATTAACATTTAATAAGATTTGGAAGATGTAAGGCTCTATTATATTGATCTTTTATATCAAGTAAGAAGTAAATGTTAAATTGTTACAATAATGAGATGAATGAGAGAAGTTATTTATGAAGCAAAGATTCAAGGAGATTCTCCTACAAGGAAGGAGATGCAAACACATTAATTTAAAAATAAGCACTTTCAATATGTCTTCCTTAAGTGAAAAATAAGCCTTCTACAAGCATAATTACTTCTCAAATTTGCTGATGATCTAGGACTTCATTGTTTCAGACACAATAGATATAAAACAGCATTAATTTGTCTCTACGCCCAAAGTACATTTCTCTTCCTTCCCACCATATAAATATCCTTATAAAATTCTTTTCAATTAACCTTGAAAATTCTATATAGTCAAAACTCAATAGGTAGAAATAGAAGCTGCAGAAAAGTAAATACTTCTAAAGAATTCAATTCTAACAGATTACTGGTTTTCTTGTTGCTATCAGGTGACTATTGATAATTCATCAGAAATACTAAAATACCAATTAGTTAGTAATATATTTTGCAGTAAAAGGAAAAACAAAAACAAAAAACAAAAACAAAAAACCAAATCAATGCCAACTAACCAACCTGAAGTGAGTGAAAATCGCTTAGTTGTGTCTAACTACTTGCAACCACATGGAGTATACAGTCCATGGAATTCTCCAGGCCAGGATACTGGAGTGGGTAGCCGTTCCCTTCTATAGGGGATCTTCCCAACCTAGGGATCCAACCCAGGTCTCCTGCATTGCAGGTGGATTCTTTACCAGCTGAGCCAAAAGGGAAGCCCGAGAATACTGGAATGTGTAGCCTACCCCTTCTCCAGCAGATCTTCCTGACCCAGGAATCGATCCAGGGTCTCTTGCATTGGAGGTGGATTCTTTACCAATTGAGCTATCAGGGAAGCCCCAACCTAGCAACTGACAAAAACCCCAAACAGACCTAGGTCATCATGTGAGACTGAACAAAATCCAGGACTTGAGCATGTACCACAGGTTTCCCCAAAGAATAACGGGCATTGCTCCTTAAGCAAATGGAAACATCTACTGTGCTGCATGGCCAAATTTCTCAATGCATAACCAACTTCTAAAAAACAATTTTGTTGTCAGTTCAACCAAACAGTCTCCTGCTAACCTTTACAATGAATAATAATTAAAAAAAGACAGAAGTGCTTTTCTCTTTTCTTGGGAGTACCTTCATTAAAATTAGTTCAGTAACAGTTTTTCATTACTAATAAATACTGTGATTATGGCTTACTTTGTTCTGATACTTTGCAGTTAAAAGATCTCTAGAAAGTGTGAGGAAGTCTTTGGAAATGTTCTGTTAGATCAAGTCAGTGACGGGAAGGAGAAATCAGATTCTTATCCTGACCACACTACTTATTACCCAAGTGACTTCTCAACCTACTTCTTAATCATAGAATGATAGAATCTGAACTGGAAGGGTTCTTAGCACCTTATTCAATAGATAAAATGGGGAATCATGAAATTTAAACACCTTGCCCATGTTCTCATAACTAGTAAGAACTGTAGATACAAGGTAGACTAGACCAGATCTCTGAAGACTCATGATTACCATCTCAAGCAATGAACATGTTTCTAAAAATGCCAGTTGCAAAACAAACAAACAAACCATGAGCATTCACAATCCTACTGGTACAACAGTATGATTGAACATATTGATCAAAATGAAATTTACAAAACTTGTGAGAAAAAAATATTGGTGGTCTGTTTTGCTAAAGATAATGCAACATTCCATCTTTCTGGTTTGTTTTAACATAGGGCTTTTGAAGAACTTAATAAGCAGTTTTAATTTATGGTCATGGCAGCCTGATAAGATTTTTTACTCCTCTCTAATTATACATTGATAACTACTATCCTTAAACTCATTCTAAAGTTGGTTGATCTAAGAATTTACAGAGTGCCTATTGGGTCTGTACTGGCCTAGCAGATTTTAATGTGAACTAGCTGATAGATCAAAGAAGGCAATGGCACCCCAGTCCAGTACTCTTGCCTGGAAAATCCCATGGATGGAGGAGCCTGGTAGGCTGCAGTCCATGGGGTCGCTGAGAGTTGGACATGACTCAGTGACTTCATTTTCACTTTTCACTTTCATGCATTGGAAAAGGAAATGACAACTCACTCCAGTGTTCTTGCCTGGAGAATCCCAGGGACGGCGGAGCCTGGTGGGCTGCCATCTATGGGTCGCACAGAGTCGGATACGACTGAAGCAACTTAGTAGCAGCAGCAGCAGCTGATAGATGATAAAGCCTTAAAACAAAAACCTGCTGGGTGTTATGAAGGGATGTGTGGGCTAAAAATGAAAAGATACTTTAAGAACTTACATCGCTCAATTAAAATCCTGAACATCTAGACACTAGGAGAGATATACATGTATATTATTAAAAAAAAAAACAAAAAACACCTATGTGACAATACTGAGCAGAAATGCGGAAAAAAATAGGACATTCAACTGTTAGAATCATATGATTAAAAAAAATAGTACTTTTATTCCCCTTGAAATATACTTTTTTATTAAATTCAACTTTAGATGCAGGTGGCATTTTTCTACTGATACTGTGATATAGCAGGAAGATCTAGAACATCTTTTTCCCACTGTTTTTGATATAACTTTAGCATTACAGTTGTCCCTTAGTATCAATGGGGGGTTGGTTCCAGGGTCCCTGCAGCTATCAAATTCCAAGGATGCTGCCATTATATGAAATGGCATAGTATTTGCATATAACCTGTGCACATCCTGCATACTTTAAATCATCTCTGGATTACTTATGAAACGTCATGATGTAAATAGTTGTGGATGCATGGTAAGTGTAAGTTTTGCTTCTTGGAATTTTCTGGAATTTTTTTCCCCAAGTGTTTTCCATTGTGTTTTAGTTCAATCTGAAGATGCAGAACCCACGGACACAAAGGGCCAACTGAATTTTAAATCTAATTTCTTAATCCTTATGCTACAGGTTTGACTTTCATTAATTATTCTGATAATACTTCCATGATTTTATGTGAACATTAAACAATTGTACTTTCTCATGTTCCTTTGGCTTCCTTCACAGATAAAAGTCTGTATTATAAATACCATACCTACCATTGCTATAATTATAGTAGACCCACTGGCCGCTCTTGGGTTTTGGAAGTGACATGGGTGTCTCTTCAGCGGGAAGACTGTAGAATCTGCACTCCACGAAGAGTCGCTGGATAGTGTCATCTGCAGTTACTCGGGAATCATTAAGGCTAAGGGCTATGATCTCAATCCGGATTTTTTCTGGTGGCTGTTTAAACAGCAAAAACAAAACACAATAAAGAAACAACAACAAAAAAATGAACAAAAAAAAATCCTTTACTCTTTTGTCACTGTCAATTTTAAATAAAACATGAAGGTACTGGCCTTCATTGATTTCTTTTTTTGGAAGGTATTGTACCCTACAGTCTAGTTAAACATGATAGATTATTCACGACAGAGAGAGAGAGAATGAGCTTCCAGTGCCCCAGGGTTTGAAGTTAACAGTGTCATGGCAATAGTCTCCTGATTTACATTTGAGGCTATAAATACCCCCTAGTAGTCCATCAGGAGTGAAGATTATGAGGTCTTCATCTCCAATTGCTTTCAGAATGACACACATCAGTTGGCCTTGTTTCAAACTATGTAGTGAAATATGAAATACATGTTTATCACTGCTTTTATTTTACTCTATGGTACCTAAGAAAGTTTTGGTTATTCAAAGATCAAAGCCTGTTGAACACTTTATAGCTATTATGCTAACATAAATAACTGTATGAATCCATATTAAGTAGGGCTACAGCTCACTCTCTTGTGTATTCTTCCATAACATATTTCATTTAACGAGTAATAAGTTTTTGAACAAAAGACAAATTTTTATTGAATTTAACATAATTTTCTTACACTTTATTATCTCATTTTTACAGAATTAATGAAAAAATATATTTGTGTAATTTTCATCTCAATCCTTATTTAAGAGATTTTAGTGTAACAAACACTATATGTGAGTCATATGTTTCCTTGAACAATAATTTAAAACAAATGATAGACTATGACTTAAAAATTAGATCATACCAAGATAATTCCTCAGTTAAATGTTTACACTGAATTTAATTTTAAATGTTTACAATTAAAAATTTGTTCTTTATTCCCCCTTACTAAATCTCTCTTTATTAAATTCAGAGGTATGCTACTGTAAATTATATAACTTAAAATAATACTAAAAATCCTGATATTAAGACCTGCTTATATAACTTTTAGGAATTCACTGTCAAATGTAAATCAGTGTGTAAATTCACTATAGCAATTACTATTTTTATATTTCAAAGTATATAATATAATTAATCAAACTGAAAAGCCTAAGTACCCTATTGTAAAGAATATTCCCATAAAGAACAATTTTCATTGCTGGCAAACCCCCTCAATATTTGATGAAGTAATTTTACCCCCTTCTTTCAAAAGACATTTTCTTTTATTATGTATTCTAAGACACTTTAACTAAAACCCCAAATCTGAATATTTCAATAAGGTTATTTTATTATTCAGTAGATTCATGGAAATTTTACTAGGATGACAGAGAAAATTCCACACCATTCTGTCTCCACTAATACAGGTACAAGGCTGCAGCTGGCAATATTACTAGGATTAGCATAGTATGATGAAATATTTAAAGGAAAATTTTTTCTAAAACCTAATAAATCAAATGACTGCCAAATGTCATTAAAGTGATGGTCTTTGACTTGAATATGCTTTTCATATTCAAATTTGAAAAGAAAGAGATGAAAGCCTGGAAAGGTTACTCGGTTTCAACTAATAACCTCAAGCCCTCTCTGTTCACGTGCATAAAAAATGAAGTTGGCTCTATTGTCTAATCTCACTTCAGAAAAGCCCTTCTCTGCTTGCCGAAGACTAACATAGTAAAGAAAACATTTTAAATATTATTTTTCCTTAAAATGTATTGTGGTTGTCAAAATAGCATACACACAAACTATTTTATACTTCTGGTTCAACTGCAGCACAATGCATAATTAAGTCTTTTACATAACTTGCAATTTGACAAACTTAGAATTGTTATGACAATAACATAAAACATTCCTGTGCTGTGGTTAGACTGCTTCTGCATTAAAGAATTAAAAGAAAACAGCTTATAACAAAGGCAAAAGAGGTGTATACATCGTTATTTTCACATTGTGAATGAGAGGAATTTAAAATCTGCTTATCACAGAATCCAATGAAGAGACAAATTAACTTTTAAATAGCAGGGAAATCAAATTTATTTAATTTTTTTTAAAACTAATAATACATTAACTGTACAATCCCCGTATGAAAACTTGTATTACTACAAGAACGAACTTGGGCTGTCAAATAAGACTATATACAAAATATAGTCTACATACTAAATAAATGTAGATACTTGGATAACAAATAAACAGAATACCAAAACCAAATAAACCAAAAGAAACCCACTATATTACCTCCTCCCTCAAAAAAAGCTTTACAGTTCTTTTTATGATGTCTGTCTGCTTTCTGACCCAGATTGTTTTTTTCTGTTTTCTTAGTTTCCCTTCCACCACCCCAGCCTCCTTAACTCTAGGTTATGTCCTTTTCAATTCTCTAACTTAACAGAGTTATCAGTTATCATTTCTTTGTTCCTTAAAGGTGACACGAATCAACCTAAGTCCAAAAAGGGATAAGTTCCAGATAGTATGTATCTAGGGAAGCATGCCCTGAATAAACAATTTCCAAACATTATAAATTTTGGCTAATCGGCCTAGCCAACTTCTTTTTCAACGTTGGAACAATTCTGGTTCTGCTCATGTCTCTGTGAATCAAAAGTTCAACTAGATGATATGCAAAGATTCTGAAGATTAAGAAGCACATCAACTGTGTAGCAGACAACTCCAACTTAGTGTAAAAAATGAACTCACGATCTTTCCTCTCCACCACTGTCATTCATCCTGATAGTTGTTATCTCAGCTGATGACATCACCGTCCACCTGGTCACCCACAACCAGGAGACCTTGGAGCCATTCTTGCAAATTTCCATTTTCACACCCACCATATCCATAGATCATTCATTCCTATTCCTTTAACTTCCTAAATATTTCAGTGGTTCACTGAATTAAGGAAAGCTGAAGATATTTCAACACTGTGTCAGCTACTGGAAATACAAAGACAAAAGAAGATGTGGTTTCTTTTCTCATTTTTATCTCTAGAGAAACTTCTTTTATGTTCTCACACGATCTGAGGAAGGAATTAATTCAACAGCTTCCAATAGTTAGAAAGTAGTTTCATAGAATAAGCAGAGAGAGAGTTTCCCAGGTGTCTCAGGGCTAAACAATCCACCTGCAAAGGCAAGAGATTCAGGTTTGATCCCTGGGTCAGGAAGATGCCCTGGAGAAAGAAATGGACCCACTTCAGTATTCTTCCCTGGGAAATCCCATGGACAGAGAAGCCTGGTGGGCTAGAGTCCATGGGGTCACAAAGGAGTGGGACACGACTTCGGGACTAAACAACAAACAATAATGACTACAGAATAATTGGGGAGAAATCAGAAGGAATCACAAAAGACAATTGGTTGGTAGAGCTGTAAGCAGACAGACGTGTGGTATGAGGCTGTTTTAGTTACAGAGGGACTATAGTCTTGCTGTGAAAGTGTTAGTCGTTCAGTCGTGTCCAACTCTTTTGACACCCCGTGGTCTGTAGCCCACCAGGCTCCTCTGTCCATGGAATTCTTCAGGCAAGGATACTGCAGTAGGTTGCCATTTCCTTCTCTAGGGGAGCTTCCCAACCCAGGGATTGAACTCGGATCTCCTGCATTGCAAGCAGATTCTTTACCATCTGAGCCACTAGGGAAGGCAGATCTTGCTGACTGTATCAGTACACACTCAAAAAATAAATGGCTCTATGCTCATGGCTGTGAGAAAGGTGAGGCCCTCCTCCCTCTAGTCTCCTGCCTGCAGCCTCAACTATTCTTCTGGTGGCAGAGTGCCTTCTCTAAAACAAATTGGGTATCACCTTTCTGCCTGGAAACTTATTACCCTATACTCTAGCCATTTCCTCAGATCTGTGGTGTACTGTTTATATTGCTGAGCTTTTGCATCTGAAATCTTCTCTATCAGACAAAATTCCATTTATTTGAAGCCCTGGGCCACGCATGTACTCCTTTTATGAGGGCATTACTCCTGATTTCCAAGACTGACTTGGTTCCTCCTCTGGGCCCGTGCCGCACTTTTCACTCACACTGGATTTCATAGATTTGTTTACATATCTGCCTCGCTCTGTAGACTGTGAATTCCTGGAGGCCAGGACCATATCTTATTCATCTTTTGCTATTTAACATCCTCTTTAGGATCTGGCACTTAGGAGGCTCTCAATAAATACTTAATGACATTGAGTCAAGGGAATGCTGAGGATCTTCTATATATTGCAAATATCTTCTCTATATTGCCAGAAATATGTGAAGCTACAATTATTAGTGCAGCTCCTTTAGCAAATATTGATTGTGTCTGCTACACTGTGGGAAGTTGGGGATTATTAACTGTTGAAAAACAGAAATCTTGCCAGTCTAGATTTTAATTGAATAATACTGTTTCAAAGACGGGTCAGTTTTGTAGAATCTAGGGGTAGGGTATTGTTATGTCAGCTTCTCTGTGTGTTTGCAAATTCTCATCATGAAATAATGGGAAAAAAAAAGTTCAATTAGGTGAACTAGAAGGGATAACAATATACTGATTCACATGACAGTGACTGAAGCATAGTGTTTCAGATGGATGCCAGAATAACGTCTGTTCAAGACCACCAGAGGAACCCACATGGTCATTTCTCTGAATGACACTCTGCTCATACAATAAGTTAGCTAGCCAGAATGGGCTTTGGGCCTCTCAGTACTTCTCAGTACATTTTCTCTCCTGTTCACCGGTTACCCTATTAGCTTCCCTAGTTAGCCAGATGTCAGCAACAGCATACAAGAAGAGCATTTAAAATTTCTGATTGTGGTGAGCAGCAGTAATAG
Organism: Neotragus moschatus; assembly: GCA_006410615.1. NCBI lineage: Eukaryota > Metazoa > Chordata > Mammalia > Artiodactyla > Bovidae > Neotragus > Neotragus moschatus. Next base: position 73,707 of record SJYA01002412.1, read on the forward strand.
AAATCTCTCAAGTAAGAACTGTGTGCAACTTCCTTTCAGCTGTCTGTATGGATGGACACTATACTTTATGTGATTGAATGATCTGGAAATGTGATGACAGCTTGTATTACTCTCAGAGAAAAAAAAATTAGAGTTCTCATGATTTTGGCTCAATTCCACTCCTGCTTCCTGACTGATGCTATAATTCTCATTTTAGGCCATATTTCGCTATAGTATTTACTTGTGCTTTTATTGGCAGGCTTACATTTCTTTTTTTTAATGTTTTACTTCAGAAGATCATGCTGAATTCTTCCTCTGGTTTCAACAATCATAGCAGCCACACTGGGGTTGGATTGTTAGGCTTCTAAAAACTTAATTCAACTTGACAGCTCTTAAACACAGTATTGCTTAACTGAGAATGTCCTCTGATAAAGGTTTGGAACTTGTTTCAGTCAGTTAGATTTAAATCTCACTATTGCAGGAGATTGTATGTGAGTTTTATTTCAGTCTTAATTCTTCAGCAAACAAGCATTTCTTTAACTTTTTAAACTATAAAGAAAATAATTTGACATGTTCAAGTACTCAACATCTTAAACAGATTTTACTTTTTTGCTATATCTGATTTAAATCTTTTTGTTTTTATTGTGGGAGAAATAAAATATCTCAGATTCAGGGAAAAGTGCCCCCTCCCAATTCCTTTCCCGTCCTTTCTTGTTTCCCCAAGAAGTAACCACTATCCTGAAGCTGATGTGTATCATGTCCAATCATGCTTTTATATTTTCTACACTGTATGTATATATCAATCAACAACTTATTGTTTTCTGTTTTTAGATTTTATATGAATGATACCATCCTCTATGAATTATTCTGCAATTTTTTCACTCAATGCTATATTTTGAGATTTATGGTTATAATTGAAATCTAACTCATTAATATTACCTGTTGTACAGAATTCCACTTATATTATATATGTAATTAATTTCTAGTCTATTTCTCTTCTAAACTGTGGTGTTGGGACTCTTGAGAGAGTCCCTTGGACTGCAAGGAGATCCAACCAGGCACTCCTAAAGGAAATTAGTACTGAATATTCATTGGAAGGATTGATGCTGAAGCTGAGACTCCAATACCTTGGCCACCTGATGTGAAGAACAGACTCACTGGAAGAGACTCTGGTGCTGGGAAAGATTGAAGGCAGGAGGAAAAGGGGACGACAGAGGATGAGATGGTTGGATGGCATCACCAACTTGATGGACAGGAGTTTGAGTAAGCTCCCGGAGTTGGTGATGGACAGGGAAGCCTGGTGTGCTGCAGTCCATGGGGTCGCAAAGAGTCAGACACGACTAAGCGACTGAACTGAACTGAGTCTCTTTCTCTACTGATGAACAAAATGTTTAGAATTTTTTGCAATTAAACCAATGCTGCACTGAATATCCTGTTTTCTTGTGTATGTAAGCGGTTCTCTGAGAATTGCTGGGTGACAGATATAAGAAATTTAACAGGATTATCAAGTTACTTTCCTAATGGTTACACAAATTTACATGAGTATTATTTTATTGTCATAAAAATGTTATGTGAATGTGTGTAAATAAATTCAAATAAAGCCTATGAAGAACGTGGTACTTTATAATAATCAAGACAAAATGGAAATGGAAGGTTATGAATCTATGTGACCTTTAAGAATAAAAGTTTAATTGAAGTGAGGTCTAAGACAAGCTCAAAATAATTGGTTCAAAAAGTCAAACTCAGCATTGGGACTGACAGAGCCATAAGTAAGTAGAGTAGGTAGGAATGATTAATGATTAAAGATGATTCTTATAACTTGCCTTCTTCAGGTTGGGGGTATGCACAAGCACCTCAGAGCCTCAAAGAGAGTCCCCTAGACCTCATACTCGGAGAAGGCAATGGCAACCCACTCAGTATTTTTGCCTGGAGAATCCTAGGGACAGAGGAGCCTGGTGGGGTGCCGTCTATGGGGTCGCACAGAGTCAGACATGACTGATGCGACTTAGCAGCACCAGCAGCAGACCTCATACTAGGCTCCAGAGCTTCCACTTATTAGTAATCAAATCCATTCTTCATGCAAGTTTTGGTTGAAAAGTCTTTGATTTTAAAATTAATAATAGTTCTTTGGGAGAAATACGAGTAAAGAAGAGCACAAACTGTTAAGGTGATAATGTTTTTAACAAACAAAACAAAACAAACTCAATCCAGTTTTCATCAGTGGCAGTAACCTTTCTTTCATCATATGTTCTGTTAAAACATACTGTGTTGAACAAATAATACAAACAGTAAAAACTTCAGTGTTGGAGATCAAAATGATGCTGAGGTTAAGAGTGTTTATTTTTAGAACATTGTCTCCTTTATATACCATGAAAATTACTGTATCTATAATGGTCAGCAAATTACAGAAGCTCGTTACCACATGTTCTAAAGCAATGGTTGGAATATTTTTTCCTAATACACCTGAGGGATATGACACATCTCCATTATTAACTGTGGCTTACTACGGCAGTACTATGAAGAAGGGAAGAATTTTTTAAATGACCCTCAATTTCAGGTGATTTTGATATGCCATTCCACTTTAACCATCATTGAGAACAGATGTGATAAAACAGTGACTCAATTTTGGCTGCTTACTAATACCACTTGGGGAGCTTTAAAGAAAATTCTGATCTAACTGATCTGAGTGGAGCCTGGGCCTTGGCATTTAAATGTGCTCCCTAGGTGGTTCTAACTTGTAGCCATGGTGAGAAGCACCACCTTTCCCTAAAGAGGTGGTTGTCAAATTTTAGCATATCCCAGGGCAACATGGAAGAGTCGACAAGGCAGATTGCTGGGCTCCAGACTCAGAGTTTCTGATTCATTAGGTCTAGCGTGGGGTCCAATAATCTGCATCACTCACAAATTCTCAGGTCATGCTGATGCTGCTAGTCTGAGGACCACACTTGGGAAATCCATGGCTCTAAACCAGAAAAGACTCACCCTCTATTTATTGACCCTCTCACTTTGCCGACTAAGGTCCATCTAGCCAAGGCTATGGTTTTTCCAGTAGTCATGTATGGATGTGAGAGTTGGACTGTGAAGAAGGCTGAGCACTGAAGAATTGATGCTTTTGAACTGTGGTGTTGGAGAAGACTCTTGAGAGTCCCTTGGACTGCAAGGAGACCCAACCAGTCCATTCTGAAGGAGATCAGCCCTGGGATTTCTTTGGAGGGAATGATACTGAAGCTGAAACTCCAGTACTTTGGCTACCTCATGAGAAGAGTTGACTCATTGGAAAAGACTCTGATGCTGGGAGGGATTGGGGGCAGGAGGAGAAGGGGATGACAGAGGATGAGATGGCTGGATGGCATCACTGAGTCGATGGGCCTGAGTCTGAGTGAACTCCGGGAGTTGGTGATGGACAGGGAGGCCTGGCTTGTGCTGCGATTCATGTGGTCGCAAAGAGTCCGACATGACTGAGCGACTGAACTGAACTGAAGACATTTATAGATAAGCTTCTACAACTCATATTAAACTATTCTTTAGTTATTAGTTAACATTTTAGTACAGAATTAGCTAACAAATTATTCCCTTTTTAGAAGTAGGCTATGTATATGTGCGTGCTCAGTTGCTTTAGCTGTGTCTGACTCTTTGTGACCCTATGGATTGTAGCCCACCAGGCTTCTCTGTCCATGGGATTCTCCAGGCAAGAACACTGGAGTCAGTTGCTGTGCCCTCCTCCAGGGGATCTTTCCAACCCCGGGATCTGACCCACATCTCCTGAATTGCAGGTGGATTCTTTACTCCTGAGCCACTGGGGAAACCCAGAAGCAATCTATACTCATCACTAAAAATAATTCAACAATAAAAATCCTAGAAAGTAAAATATCAAAGTTCCTCATTTCCTCCCATTCCCTAACTTAGGAGTTGGTAGATGCTTCTTTCCTGTAAAGGCCAGATAGCAAATATTTTTTGCATGGCAGGCTATAACGGTCTCTGTTGGCAATACTCTACTCAACTCTTGTACATGAAGAGGCCACAGACAACCTGTATATGACGGGTGTGGTGTGTTCCAATAAGACTTTATTTACAAAAATAAGTAGAGGGCTGGATTTGACACATGGGTTATAGTTTGATGACTCTTGCCCAGACCCATGTCCCAGAGATACTGCAGTACAATGTTTTGATTATATATTTTCAAACATTTTCTTTGATTGTGCGTGCTCATGTCCGACTCTTTGTGACCCCATGGACTGTAGCCCACCAGGCTTCTCTGTCCATGGAATTTCTCAGGCAACAACACTGAAGTGGGTTGCCATTTTCTCTAGCAGGGCGGATCTCCCCAAACCATGGATTGAACCCATGTCTCCTGCTTCTCCTGCATTGGCAGGTGGATTCTTTACCACTGAACCACCTGAGAAGACTTTCCTTTGCTTACATGAACCCCAATGTTACATCTGTATGCTCATATAAAAATACATAAGCAGGTATGTACAAATAAATCTTGTTTGCTTTTAAAATGGAATCATCAGTGATATAATTTCTTACTTATTAGTTTGACAAAAAATGTGATGTCAGAAAACAGTAATTTTCACACATTATGTATAAAAGCATTTCAGCTGGAAATGTTTATATTGTCAAAAATTGATAGAAACCAAAGGGTCAATGAAAAGGCACTTATTTAAATAAATAAAAGTTTAGCTATACAATGTAATATTATGCACACGTGTAAAGAAGTATATACAGTATATACTATATATACTGCTATATGTAGTAGTACATAGTTCATGGTATATCAGCAAGAGATAATTAAGTTGCAAAATATTAAAAATAATTTTAAAAGCAACTAATATCAGGAGAGTAATACAATATTTTTAGTTATGTAGCTTAACCTTCTATATGTAAAACAGTGGGAGGAGTGTACTTTACCCACTGATAGGATATCATATTTGATTCTGAAGTGACTTAATCACTTTTAATACAGGAATGCCAACAGGAGTGAATCGTTTTATGCATTCTGTCCTTTGCAAAAGCTTTAAAACATTTTCTCTGGACATCACTACTGTGATTGTCTGGGAATGCCTGCTCACTTTGTTCAAGAGAACTTGGCTTCCAGGTGGAAATGCATTTTAATCCGATTGACTATGGCAGCTTTTACAAAACTGCTGTTAGGAATGGAGAAAGATGTAAACATGCATTGCTCAAAAAAGAGCGTTACTGTTTTAGCCTGTGATTTCTCATTCTCACCTGTGGGCACACTTTAAGAAATCTGTGAGCTGAAGGCAATGCATTTAGCTGTGAAAACTGAATGATGCACTGCTTAAATGGTAAAAATTATAAATAATGTGAAAGAAGGATTATAATTTTTTCCTTAATGCCATCGCAGATGCAAATTTTCGGTTTTGATATCTATTTTGAGGACCTAAAACAAGGCTTTTAATCAATGTATTATACATTAAATTGATACTGTTAACTTCTGATTATTCAAATTAATAAAATATTCATAGAGAAATGTCCAAAGTTTTACATTTCTCAGACTCCCTCCCCACCCCTACCCCCACTAATTATCATGCCTAGAAGCTTTTTAGTAAAAGCAGCAGTCATCAGGCTGACGGAATCTGACAGGCCAGCAAGGCCCAATTACACTGGTGCTCTGTGGCACTTTGATGTCCTGGAAATGAAGAGAGATAGGGGCAAATTGGGTAGCACATTATGTTAATGACTTGATTTAATCCAGCCACTAAACTTTATGTAGCCTGTTAAAAAAGATGCTAACACTAATTATGCCACTTTGGAAAGGAAAGGAGGGGACAAGCATTTCGTTCTGACAAAGTGAAGCTCATAAATGTTGTAAATGAAATGAAACAAAATGAAGTAATCTATGATTAATTATACATCACAGACATGAAGAAAAGAGAAGAACCGAGTTATATGTCTAAGTCCTGGGAAATCTGTTAGATTCCTTTTAAGGATCGACATTTCTAAAAAGTAACTATGAGCTGTCAGATTCTGTAACATGAAAAAAAGAAACTGAATGATCTTAAATTGCTTACATAGTACAGGCCATGACTAAAATTCAGAGTGTAATTGGCATAAATGATTTTTATCTAGGACACTACTTTTAGTCTCAATTTGGTGACATTATAGCTATAGGTAAAGGCAATTTAAAACATTTCTACACAGTGGAGATAACCACAGAGTAGGGTTAATTACCTTTTAACTAATCTATGTGCCTCTATTTGTCCTATTGATAACAAGATCTTTTAAAATGTGATGTAAAAGTGTAAGCTCCCCCAAAGCAAGAGGCTTATTTCTCTTACTGCTAAATTCCCAGTCCCTAGAACAAGGCTGGGAACACAGTAAATGCTTACTGACTCCACCTAATTAATAAGTGAGCGATCATCCTCCTCCCTTAAAAATTTTCACTGGCTGCTCACAGAAGTTCAGGATAGACTTCAACTTCCTTAGCTGATATACAGAGGCCTCAATGCTCTGGACAGGCCTATCGTTTCAGCATCTTCTCCTGGGGCTCCCTCCGTATGCCCTAGGTTTGGCCCATCTTAAAACCATTCTGACTCGGAGAATAAGCCATGTTCTCTGTGCTCTCTCAAAGTCTCACACTTTTTATTCCTCTGGGCTATAACGGCTCTCCTTTGCTTTCACTAACTCTTAATCACCTTCCACAGTTGGCTCAAGCTTCACTGACTCTAGCAAGCTATCCTTGATGAGGGTCCCTCATGCTGAGTTAGGCACCCTTCTTGAATGTTCTCAGAGCAGTTGTGATCCCAGTCTCCCAGCAATGACCTCTGCACTATAATTGTATTTCCCCTACAATTTTTGGAAGCCACGGATTGCTTCCTGTATGACAGCAGATGCTAATGAATGAAGAACAGTTGTGAGAACTAAAGGAGATACTACATATTAGCCATTCAGTAATACCTTCCCTTCCAAAGAAAGCTATTATAATAGTGTCCTGAGATTTCTGTCTGAAGCAGTTCTTAAAGAGGAGATGAAAGAAGAAATTAAGGAGCCACAAAAGTTTTTACACTTAAAAAGTGAGTATCAGCAGTGGGACAAAATGACATTCTGTGTCTCCTGGTTTCATGCGCTGAAAAGGACACAGCATTGCTTCTGTAGGATTCCTACCCAAACAAGTAAGTTGAATTCAATAAGGGGAGAAATCACACAAATTCAAACTGAAGGACATTTTACAACATAAATGGTCTGCATTCTTAGAAAAAGTCAATGTTATGAAAGACTAACTCAATGGAAGGCTGAGGAACCATTATGGATTGAAGGAGGCCAAAGGGGCATGACAACTAAATGCAATGTGTGATCTAGATTTGATCCTGGACCAGGTTAATAACTTGCTATAAGTGATAATATAGGGACAACCCACAAAATTTTACTAAGAATTGTAGATTAGATAATAGCATTGTATTATTATTCTGAAATATTTAGGGATAAAAGGGCATGATTTCTGTAACTATCAAATGATTCACTACAATTATGTATGTATGAATGTGTGTATATAATGCATACATACATAAAAATGTATATAGGAGAGAGAATAGAAATGATTAAAAAGAGTGTAGCAAACATTAACAACTGATGAATCTGAGTGAAATGTATTCAGGAGTTCTTTGTACCACTTTTGCAATCTTTATAAAGAAAAAAGTTCCATGACTGGTATTAAATGACTTGCAAAAGGAGTATACAGAAAAATTGGTGCAATCACTAGAAAATGCTGTATTTCACCATTATGATGATCTCCTGAGTTTTGTTCCTGTGTTCACAGATGTTATACTATTTTACTGTATTTGTTATATAATTTAATAAAACTAAATTTCACCTATTAACATAAGGTACTGGTCAGTACCTTCTACTAAACATAGAATTTGAAAAACCACATGGGAACTTGATTAATGGCTACCAAGGCATAAAGCATTGCTTAGAATAGCTGGTTGCTTGAAACAATAATTCACACTTCTGAGATGGCATCAAAAATCATTATAGGAAGTCGCATTTTGGTAGTGAAGGCTGTATTAGGCTGTAGCAGAGTAATACAAATTACTTCTCTGGAAGTAATATCCAAAGGAAAAATATATGTGTACATTAGAATTAGTTGACTAGTTTAGAGGAATAGCTCTTTCATTAAACTTTTTGTTAAATTACATTCTTTACTCTTAGTTAAGAGCACTGTACAATTGCACTGAGATGCTAACAATGCTGTCAATATATACATGATTCCGTTGAAAAATCTGATAAAGGATTTCTCAACCTCAGCACTACTGACATTTTGGGCCAGAAAGGTCTCTGTTGTGGGGCCTGTGCTCTGTAGCATGTTAAGCAGCAACCCTAACTTCTATCCACTAGATGCCAGTAGTAGTCCCTCCCAGGGTGACAAACAAAAATACCTCCAGACATTGCCATAATGAATTCCTTGCGTGGTAAAACTGCTCTGGGTTGAAAATCTCTGGTCTGAGATGATAAAATTTTAGATAACATTTCCCCATTCTTTGAAACTGACTTTTAGATGATAAATACAATGTTTAGAAAATAAATTTAACTGTTGCAATGTCTCCCTCATATCGCCTAGATAAAATCCAAAATATTTAGTCTTCTCCATCTGAAACCTTCTATCCTGTTCTGCAGAAAGGTTGCCCTAATTAGTATATTCTTATTTCTGAAACATACTGTGCATCCCCTGCCAGCACTAGCATGCACGTGACTTTGTGCTTGCTGCCATGTATCCCCATATTTGAGATGTTACAGTCAAAGCGGACACTGCTTTTCACTATGTGACTGGCTACAGTTGAATGGGTCAAAGGACCAAAACTGATAAACATGGATCCAATCCAGAGGCTAGACATAGCTGATCAGATCTTTCTCTTTGGGCTTGGGCATTTTGTGGGGCTATCTTTGGGCAAGTGAAGCAGAAAAAAATTATCTTAAAATGAGAAAAAGCAGACCCAAAATTCACAAGAAAGAGGGTGGGTGAGCAGATTACGGGCATATCCTTAATGAAGTCTATTGAAAAATCACTCCAAATTTCTCCTTCCTCTGAACTTCCTTAATTACTGGCATGACTACCATCAAGTCATCTTATTTCAAGGTCTCACTTTACTTATTTGGAAAATGAAGGAGATGGGCCCTGAACAGCTTTATTCTTTAGCTCAAATATCTACTAACCATTGGTGGTATTGTCTCCTGATTGTTTTAGATGGTAATTTAACTGATGATTTAATACTTGGCTTTTCATGAACACATCTTCCCAATTAGTATAATGTTTCCTGAGGGCAGGGCCAGAATGCTCTATTTACTCCCTTATGGAGACATAATTACCAATTACAGATGGTGAATCCCTGGGAATCACTTAGTTATAATAAGAGAGATGGGTGCTGTTTGTAAATCTGCTAGAGAAGTAAATCCTTTGGTACTAGTCCCTTAGGCCCTAGGACTGATTCAGTATCTCATACTTTTATGTTCAAAGGCTAAACCATGTAAGGTATCCAAAAATCATGATGAAAGTAAGCAGAGTCTTGCAGAACTACTAAGAAAGAAGTGTGAAGAATGTGAGAAAGAAATATCTGAATCAAATTTGCAGGCTTACTACTTTTAAATAAAGTGTTCTTAGTAAAATGATGTGATGGTTAACTTTATATGCCAAGTTGACTGGGCCATGAGGTATACAAATGTTTGGTCAAACACTATTCTGGGTATGTCTATTAAGGTGTCTCTGGATAAGATTTAACATTTGAGCTGGCAGACTGAGTCAAGCGGATTATACTCCTTAATGTGGGTGCATTAGTGTGTGCTCAGTCGTGTCCAACTCTGAGAGCCCATGGACCCCTGCCAGGCTCCTCTGTCCATGGAATTTTCCAGGCAAGAATACTGGAGCAGGTTGCCATTTCCTACTCTGGAGGATCTTCTGATCCAGGAATGGAACCCATGTCTCCTGCACTGGCAGGCATATTCTTAATCACTGTGCCACCTGGAAAACCCTAATGTGGTTGAAAGTGAAAGTGCTTCTGTCTCACTCATGTTTGACTCTTTGTGGCCCCATGGACTGTAGCCCGCCAGGCTCCTCTGTCCATGAAATTCTCCAAGTAAGAATACTGGAGAATTCCATATATCAGTATGCTATACATTAAATGATGTTATGATAATTAACAGTCATATAACATGATAATAAAACTTTGGACAGATGAAGTATTTATCAATCATCTGTTTGTATTTCTCAATCACAGAAACAATGGGTTTCTCTATTTTATGGAGGCACCTGTGACATCTGAAATGTTCTGTTCTACGAGTTTGTTCAGTGGAGAGATTAAGCTTAAAAATGAGATTTTAAGAGTTGAAATAAGTATTGCAATTCTTAAAACAATAAAGTAGAAATTCTATTTTTTCTTTTATTTTTTTAAAGGGGAAATTCTAAAAAAATTAAAGGAATACAATCATTTCAGGAAAATTAACTTGGATGAATAAAAAAGCTAAAACTTTACTTACATTTACTTTATAAAACCTTTTTTCTCCCCGACAATGAAAAATGCTCTGGTAAGTGGGATACTTCCTATGTAAATTAAAGTATAACTTTCTTTTCAAAACTTCAATTTACATATATGCTACTTTTCAGCAATCTGCTACAAAACAAGCAAAGTATACGTACATAAAATTAATTACCTTCTGCTGCTGCTGCTGCTGCTAAGTCACTTCAGTCGTATCCGACTGTGTGCGACCCCATAGACAGCAGCCCATCAGGCTCCCTGTCCCTGATTCTCCAGGCAAGAATACTAGAGTGGGTTGACCGTTTCCTTCTCCAATGCATGAAAGTGAAAAGTCAGAGTGAAGTCACTCAGTTGTGTCCAACTCTTAGCGATCCCATGGACTGCAGCCCACCAGGCTCCTCCATCCAGGGGATTCTCCAGGCAAGAGTACTGGAGTGGGCTGCCATTGCCTTCTCCTAATTACCTTCTAAGAAAGTTTAATTTTTTGGTGGAATGAAATAACTTTAACAGTTTATCAGTGACATATTTAGATATGAACAGTCTATGAATTTACATATGTAACTTACTATAGTTTTAAAGGCACTCTCATATTTTGGAAATTCTTTAAAGTTCAGACTTGATTTACTATATCTTTGTATAGTGGTTCTGCAAAGGAGTCAGAGAAATCAACTAATCTGAACAAGTAACTACTGAAGCTACAGATGGTAGGTACACTAAAACATGTAAGCAAAACTAACACTTAAATGTTATGGCCCACTACCTAATGAAAGTATAAATAAAATTTTCTTATACTAGATAATTACTTGGATAAGATTATGATAATACATAAAATTTTTTCCAGAAATATTCTTCCTTAAGATTTTCATATATGAAGACTGATAAACTATGAATGAAAAGCAGCTTTATTTCAGAACATTTTTGGTTTATATCAGGTTACTGACCTGTTTAATATTCTTGGAGATAGGACCTGGAATAATACACTCATCACTGTCAGAAGCTGATCTGTCTTCATCTGTTAAGAAATAAAATTTTATTGGTTTAAATCTGTTACACGAATTACATTTGTACCCTGTGAAATGGAGAGAAATAAGCATACAAGGATAACCATAAAAGAAAAATATGATAATCATGTCTGAAATTTTTTAGCACTGAAGATAATTAGATTTACATTACAGTTTAGTACTGATTCCTGGAAAAGATCCTGATGCTGGGAAAGACTGAAGGCAGGAGGAGAAAGGGACAACAGAGGATGAGAGGGTTGGATGGCATCATCAGCCTGATGGACATGAGTCTGAGCAAGCTCCAGGAGATGGTGAAGGACAGGGAAGCCTGGTGTGCTGCAGTCCATGGGGTTGGAAAGAGTCGGACAAGACTGAGTGACTGAACTGAACTACATTTTAGAAAAGAGAAAAGGAAATAGAAATATTGCTTGTTCAAGTATAAAATTAAAATAAAAATTTTTTAAAGAACATGATAATCATATTTTCCAATAGCCTAACCTAAACTATTATGTAAAAAATAAAGTTATTCCTACTATTTAACAATATTTTTAGAAGTTTTACAGTTTTATTGCAGTAAAGTTGACATATAATAAACTACACAAATTTGTGTGCAAAATTTGTATTTACATTTTGGAAACATGTATTTTGACAAATATATAATTCTGTGAAACCATCACCATAATTAAGATAGTGAACATGTCTATCACCCCCAATATTTCCTCATGCCCCCTGTAAAGTTTTTCCTCCTGCATCTTTCTATTTCCATTCGTCCTTCCCTAGGCAACCACTTAAATGCTTTCTGTCACAATAGATTAGTCTGCCTTTTCTAGATGTTTATATAAGTGAAATCATGTTGTATGTAAGTTGCCTTTCTTTCTTCATTTAAAAAAAATCAAGTCCTCTAGAATAACCCAGATAATAGTACTGAACCCAAAGAGAATATAAAGTCATTTAAAATATATATTTGGAACATGGTCAGCAACAATATTTGCGTTCCATTGTGGTGCTCTGAGTTTGCAATAAGAAGATGTGCAACAATTCCACCTGACCACACCTGATGAGACTAAACTACATCCCATCATTTCTGTCAAGAAACAGCTATCATGAAGCAGACTCATGATTAAATGAAGATGTTCTATGAGGAGTGAACAGATGAAACAAAGCAGAGTCAGGGAAATAATGGTAATTTAAAAAAGGAAGTCACCTTCTGGTTCCAGTTCTTCAGTTATTTCTGTTTCATCTTCGGAAGAAGTCAAACTTCGTTCTGCAAGCTGACCCTCAGACAGTAAAGACACATCGTTGTCCTTTCCTTGCTGCATTTTCTCAGTCTTCTCTTTTACCTTATCTACACTGCTTTCCTGAGGAACCTGAAGAAGCAAAAGCACAGTGATATATTGTTGCTTATATCACATTTATAGCATTCTTGCTGAAGCCCTTGAACAATAATAAAGCAAGTAAATATAATAGCATGCACTTTATATTCATGAGAAAATAATCACTTAAGCTGCACAAATGAAAATATGCAGATAAATTAAAATCCGATTACAAACTAAATATCAAAAAGCATTAATCTCAAAATGAATTTTACATTATATTTTAATTTGTATGTATAGTTACTACCTACTAATGTCTGCATGATTATAACTATTACACTGGTAATATGTTGGGCCTTTCTATTCCAAGGAAGTCATATAGAACAGGATCAATGATATTTCTTAAAAAAAAAAATTTTTTTTTTTGGTTTTTGGCTGCCCAGGGTCTTCACTGTGGCACATGGGGCTCTCTGTTGCTGCATGTGGGCCTTCTCTAGTTGTGGCAAGCGGAGGCTACTCTCTAGTTGTGGTGTGCAGGCTTCTGGTTGCGGTGGCTTCTCTTGTTGCAGACCACAGACTCTACAACGTGCAGGCTTCAGAAGTTGCGGCTCACGATCTCAGTTGCCCTGCAGCATGTGGGATCTTAGTTCCTGGACTAGGGATTGAACCTGTATCCCCTGTATTGGAGGGGGATTCTTAACCACTGGACCACCAGGGAAGTCCCAATGATCATGACAAAGTATTTAAAAAAGAAACCTTTCAAGATAATTTTAATGTAAACACATACCTCAGGAATACGTGAAACAGTTGGCATATCAATTTCTTTTTCTGGAATATGTTCCACTTCTGGCGAAATTTCCTTCCTATCTTCAGGAAGAGTAGAGGTCTCCTTATATTAATGTGAAAATGTGCATATATGTTATTTTCTATTTTTTGTTAAATCCTAAATCATCCCAAGAATTTTTCACACAGACATACATACACACTTAGCATTTACTCTCTTAACAACTTTCATATATAACATACAGGAGTATTAATTATATTTATCATGTTGGACATTACATCCCTAATACTTATTTACTTTACAACTGGAAGTTTGTACTTTTGACTGCATTCATCCAATTCTCCCTTCCCCATCCCCTGCTTCTGGCAACCAGAGATCTGATCTCTTTTTCTATGAGCTTTTTAAAATTTATTTTTCATTGGAGGATAATTGCTTTATAATATTGTGTTGGCTTCTGCCATACAACAGTGTGAATCAGCCACAAGCACACGTGTCCCTCCATTCTGAACCTCTTGCCAACCCCTGCCCCATTGTAACTCCTCATGGTTTTCACAGAGCACCAGGCTGAACACCCAGTGCCCATACAGCAGATTCTCATTGGCTATCCATTTAACACATGGTAGTGCATGTATGTAGTTTTGAAGTATAACTGACCTGTATTAGTTTTCTGTTAAGATGCACAGTGATCTGATGCTTCTCTACATTTCAAAATGATCACTGCAACAAGCGCAGTGATTAGGCTGAGTCAGCATAGAAAGATACACTTACTGTGTTCCCCATATTGTACATTTCATATCCATGACCCATCCATTTTACATTTGGGGGTTTGTATCTCCTCATCTCTTTTGTCTATTTTTTCCTTTCCCTCAACCTCTCTAGCAACCGCATTTGTTCTTTGTTTCTGTGACAATCTATGACTATGCTTCTGTGTTGTTATGTTTGTTCATTTGTTTTGTGTTTTTGGATAAGGTCTCTTTCACCTACGTGCAGACTGAGAAGAGAAGGGGTCTAGGTCTGCAGCTTGACTGCTGAGGAACTTCAGCATTTAGAGATATGCTCCAGGTGAATGAGCAGAGTAAGTTAAGCTGGAGGAAAACTAGGAAGGCATGGTATTCCAGAGGCCAAGAGGGAAAGGAGCAAGTATTCCACTGTGTCAAAAGTTACTGGGAGATTAAGAAAGGGACAGGGAATTGATCACTGGATGTAGCAAAGTGAGAGTCACTGTGACCTTAGCAAAAGTGGTTTTAATGAGGAAAAATTTTACTAGTGTGAGCAAGGAACAATTTGAGGAAAGGGAGACAGAATTAAGACAACTTTTTGAAGAGTTCTGTTCTGTTTTGCTTTATGGTAAATGGGGAAAGAAGACTGGGGACAGTATTGCGAGAGAGACATGGGGCCAACAGAAGATTCAGATCAAGAGTAAGATTGTTTAACATTTACACACAGTGCCAGTTACAAAGGTAACGTTTTACAGGAAGATGTGTTTTATATCTGTTTCCCTTTAATCAGGTAGGGTATACTATACATTTATTTCAAATATTTGTTATGCGGGGTTGGGGGGGAAGCAGTGTTCTGAATGTTCACTACTTACATAATGCTGATGTGGTGTGATATCCATAAAAGATACCTTCTTATCTTTAGTTGTTAAACGTCTTGGTTTAGGTGTTGGTGCCTAAGATAAACCAATATGTCAAACTGAGTATAATGAACATACTTTTCAGATTTTTTTTCTCTTTTATGTAGCTATTTATTAAGGAGTAATAATAATAATGTAGGAATAATAATTTTATAGGAAATTCAAAGAAACTGTTACTCACTACAATTAGTGCACTAACAGAGGATGCTGGAGGTAGTCTTTGAACAACCTCTGACTCTTCTCTGTGTATGAAATTTCCTAAGTCTTCAGTTGTTATAGAACCACTTGGTGGAAGGTAAGCAAATTTCCATTTCAATATAACATGAATGGTTCCGGCAGGATGCTTTTTATGATCTGTTAACTCAAATATGCCTGTCAAATTACAAAAATAACTGTAATTAATGCTAGAGGGAAGTTTTATTACCATAAGAATTAAACAACAGCAAAAAGAAACTACCCACAACTTTACAAATAAGTTTAGGTTTTACTCACAACTCAAATGGCTTAAGAGAATAAAATAAGACAAAAGGATCTATGACAGGTTCATTTCTCAAGCAGACTGCTTTTTAAAAGTTAAGACCTCACAGATAATACCTATTCAAAGAGGAGAAAATTGGCTTATAAATATTTTAATCCATTGAAATTAAATTCAGAGATTCTTCAGAATTTTTAGCCTTCTTCTAAGATATTATCTGGGTTATAGCTCAAATAAGAACCTTCATTTTTGACTTGATATTCTTGTGTCTCTGTAGAAAAATACATTAAAACTTCAAAATTTATATATAATACATAATAATGTATATATCCTAAGGAGTCCTTACATTACTACATTATTCTATTATAATTTTAAATACATTTTACTGGGATCTGTTAAATCATTCCAAATTAACAGCAGCACAGCAAAAAATGTCTATAAAATAAACAAACCATCCAAAACATAAAGTTTTATCACCTAGCTGAATATGTAATACTGAGTCACACATTTTAATCCTTATACTAGAGTTTTCAATATGAAAATCCCTGACTTGAAAAAAACAAACCTATATATTTATTTCAAGCATAACTTTTGTTTAGGGGTATCCTTTACTTGGTTCTCAAGTGTTTGACACTTCTTCTAATGGCTGGTTAGGAAAAACTAAACAATAACTCTAGACTTTAACTAGAAAAAAAGGATACAGGTGGAATATAGGGAGGTGAGAAACTTCTACTATACGCACAGGTGAGACTTACAGAATGGCTGAGTAAAGAGATCAGTAGATATTTTCCACAAAAAGCAATGATAACACCACATAAAATGGTCAAAAAAATTCATTTAAGAACTTCAGAAATTGATCAAAGGTATACAACAAATTAAGAAGCACTTGTTCAAGAAAATCTACTAAACCTCAGTAAGAACAATAGGAGTCAGAAAAGGCCCTAGTAAGTTACTTGGCAAATAGATGGGGAAAAAATGGAAACAATGACAGACTTATCGCTGCAGATGATGACTGTGGTCACAAAATTAAAAGACACTTTCTCCTTGGAAGAAAAGCTATGACGAACCTAGTGGTTTAGTCGCTAAGTCGTGTCCAACTCTTGCAACCCCATAGACTGCAGCCTGCCAGGCTCCTCTGTCCATGGATTCTCCAGGCAAGAATACTAGGGTGGGTTGCCATTTCCTTCTCCAGGGGATTTTCCCAACTACGAATTGAACCCGGGCCTCCTGTATTGCAGGCAGATTCTTTATTGACTAAGCTATGAGAGCTACCTGACAAACCGAGACAGTATATTAAAAAGCAGAGATATCACTTTGCCAACAAAGGTCCATATAGTCAAAGCTATAGTTTTTCTAGTAGTCCTGTACAGATGTGAGAGCTGGACCATAAGGAAGGCTGAGCACAGAAGAACTGATGCTTTTGAACTGTGGTGCTGGAGAAGACTGTTGAGAGTCCCTTGGACAACTAGGAGATCAAACCAGTCAATTCTAAAGGAAATCAACCCTGAATATTTACTGAAAGGACTAATGTTGAAGCTGAAGCTCCAATATTTGGCCACTCAATGGACATGAGTTTGAGCAAACTCTGGGAGATGGTGAAGGACAGGGAAGCCTGGTATGCTGCAGGTCATGGGGTCACAGAGAGCTGGACATGACCTAGCAACTGAACAACAAGAAGCTACTTGTCCCTGGCTAAATGTGAGACTTATAGACTATCTAAACATTGAACGCATTACCTAAGCCATACATTGACCCATAGGCAAAGGCTGGGAGCCTGACAGCTCAAGGTGTTTGAACACAACTTTCAACAACCATAGGCTGATCACTAAACTATGTTCAGGCTTAAAATGAAAACAAAAACTTAGCAGAGATATCAGTGGCTATAGCAAGCGAAACAAAACTACAGAACTGGTACAGGCCAAGTCACCAAACAAACAATAACAGCAACAGAAACCCTGTGGAGGGTTAGAATCTACAGATTCTAAATACAGTGTTCTAAATGCCTAAATTTAAACAACAGCAAAAAAAAAAAAAAAAAAAATTCATAAGATACACAAAGAAACAGGAAGGATAATGCTACATACACAGATAGAATGTCACCCAGAGATGCTTTCTCAAGGTATCCAGATGTTAGACTTAGCAGACAAAGACCTAAGAGCAGCTATTGTAAATACATTCAAAGAGCTAAAAAAAAAAAAAAAAAAACTTTAAAGAATTAAAGGAAAGTGTGATGACAATGAATTATAAAACAGAGAACATAATAAACAGAGAAATTATAAAAAAGAGAACTAGAATATATAAAATATGGAATATAGCTAATATTTTAAAACTATAAATGGAGTATAACCCTTAAAAATGACAAATCACTATGCTGTATACTTGTAACATATTATACATCAACCATAACTCAATAAAAACAGAGAGAACTAAAAAGGAGTTCTGGAGTTGAAAAGTATAATTACTGAAATGAAAAAATTCAATAGAGGGGGTTAGTAGGAGATATGAGCTGGCAGAAGACTCAGTGAACTTGAAGACTAATTAATAGTGAATATCCAAGCTGAAAAGAAAAAATGAAGAACAATGAACAGAGCCTCAGAGATCTGTAGGACGCCATTAAACATATGAATATATGTGTAACAGGAACCTAAGAAGTGGAAGAAAGGGCAGAAAAAAATAACTGAAGAAGTAAGGGCAGAAAACTCCCCAAATTTGATACCTAACAGTACTCTATTCATAAAGAAGCTCAACAAATTATAAGTAGAAAAAAGCACATTAGGGATCCACAACTAAACACATCAGAGTGGAATTGTTGAACGCCTTCCCATCCCCCACAAAAAAGAAAGAAAATCTTGAAAATTGTATTATGTATTAAGGAATCATAACAAGATTAACAGATCATTGTTTCTCATTAGAAACAATGAATGCCAGAATCAACTGTCCAATATACCCAAACTGCTTAAATAAACTAAACCTGACAACTAAGAATATGATATCCAGCAAGACTATCCTTCAAAAAATAAAAGCTACATATAAAAACATTGCCAGATAACAATGCTTAAGTGAATCACTGCCAGCAGACCTGACTCACAAGACAAATTAGAAGAATTTCTTCAGGCTAATAGGAAGTTATACCAGATGGTAACTCATATCAATATGAAGAAACAGAGGTGAATAAAAGTAATTACATAGGTAATTAGAAAAAGTATAAATACGTTTTTCCCTCATTTCTTAACTGATTTAAAAAATAATTGCATAATTATAAAATTATAATCTTGGAGATTTAGAATATATAAAGATAAAAAATACATGAAATAATAACACAAAAGATGGAGAGGAAATAGAGCTATTTGGAGTAAGAAATTGACACCAGACAGTAACTCAAACCCAAATGAAGATATAAATACCAGAGATGCTAAATACATAAGTTAATATAAAAGTCTCCTATAATTACATATATTCTCCCTTCTCTTAAAGGCCGTAAAGTTATATAAAGCAATAACTAACATTGTACTGTTGGGTTTATAACACATATAGGTATACCATGTATATATATATACACACAGATATATGACAACAATATCACAAAGGAAGGGGGAGGGAATGGAATTATATTGGGGTAGATTTTTCTGATTTTTAGTGAAAGTTATTAGCATTAAGTTTAAGTGCATTGTGTCACATTGAAGTGCATATTGTAATCCTTAGAATAACTATTAGGAAAATAACTACAAAAATATAATATTGTAGGTCCAAAGTTTAAGATTATCTTAGAAGGCTAGAAAGATTAGTTATAAATAGATCATATCAATAACACTGAGGAATAATTTAGGTCTTTTTTTTTTTTAAACAATTTCATGGATTCAAGAAATAGGCTTACCTGAAATACATCTGTCATGTGCCAATGAAATCAGAGGCACATTGACTTTTCCTATGTAAATATTCTCCTGGGTATCACTATCATCAAATACATAAAAACTCAGAGACTCTGACTTAAGGTATCGATCCAAATCCATATTCATTGGCACTGGGAAACACATATGATCATCAAACTGTGGATCATTGCTACTGGGAATGATGGCTGTGTCATGGTCTGCAAAATCAAAAAACTTGTACACAACATATGGGTGTGGCTGAAGGTGGCTTGCTCGGGACTGCAGGTGGTTGCAACATTTTATTGTAATATGAAGCTCATTTAAGTTGCCATCTGTGGAATCAGTAGAACTGAGCTGAGCAGTTTTGGGTGCTTGATGACTTAACTGGAAAAACATACATATTTATATTACAGTAGTAATACAATGAAAAGTAAACCGCAGCTACCAACCCCCAAACACAATAATTTTGTAAAAGGACCAAAAGACTGCAGATTTTCACTTCATAGCGAATTTCTCAGTAAAAGACTCTTGACACTTACTCAAAACCAATATTCTCTAGAACCTGTATACAGACGCTGTTAGCAGCAACCATAAAAGACTGAACATACATGTAGAGACTGCTATTAAAACAAACAAAAATAAATAAAGCCAAGAAAGTAGTCTGATGTTTTTTAATTCTATTTAATGCTTAACAAGTAAAGTGAGCAGACAGGTTCAAAGAAATGTTCCCTAGTTTACAATTTTATTAAGAGCTAATCCTTCAACTATTCCAGTTATTCTGATCATATCTCATTCTTAAGTGAGAACTAATGAACTTGATGGTACCCACTCAGAGAGACAATTTTGTTATATTTGGGTTGGCCCTCATCCTGAACCAATGGGATTTGGGGATGCAGATACCTGAGGCCAAGGAACAAGGGAACAGAGTGAGAGATAAACTTTGGAGGAGTAAAATCTTGGTTGGAGGGACTTTTCAGAAGAGAGATGAGCAAAGGGAGTTATCAGGCAGAGTTGGAAGCTACTCTATAGCCCTCTATGGAACTATTACTCAGGCAATTGGTGCACAAGTACTCTAGCGAACAACTGCCTTGACGAAATGCTAAGCCTTTTGTAGCCAATGTGATCTGGGACAAAACAATGCAGTGTTGCAGTGTCAGAGAACTCTCCACCTCCTATGTGGGGACCCCTCTTTCACTGTATTTTTGAATCTGGGTTGAACATCTGGAACTTTTGATTCTAGAGAAGCTTATAAGAGAAAGAAAACAGAACTGAAGTCATAATCTCCTTAGTGGAGACATCTGGTGGTATGGATAGGGGAAATCTGAGAAGGGAATCACAGTACTGCTTTCCCAGGGCTAGTGTGCATCCAGCTATAGAGGGCTGAATGGAATGATTTACAAAGTACCCCTTCTGCTTCTCCCCTCAACCCTACCCACACAGGCTGAAGTTCCACAACTAAATGGCTCATTCAAATCATAAACTGGAAGTCTAAAACTCTTCAAATTACAAAAATTAATAAATCATGTGGTTTCACTATTTCTAATTCCCTTTTTCATAATGGCATTTCCCAAGGTGTGCTCTGAAGAACATTAATCCAGAAAGATGACCGCTGGGACATGGATGCCATTTTTTAAGTTTGGGAATCAATGTTATATTATCATGGTTCTTTTAATTGAAAGCTATAAAAACTGATTTCACCAAGCAAATACAATGAAAAGAGACTTTAATATAAAAGCATGCATAGTCACTCAGTCATGTCTGATTCTTTTGCAACCCCATGGACTGTAGCCCGCCAGGCTCCTCTGTCCACGGAATTTTCCTGGGAAGAATACTGGAGTGGGTTGCCATTTCCTTCTCCAGGGGATCTTCCGGACCCAGGGACTGAATCCATATCTCTAACATCTGCTGCATTGGCAGGTGGCTTCTTTACCACTGCTCTACCTTGGAAGCCTTTAATATAAGGCTATAGGGCTATTTCACCAAACTGTGTAGTAGAAATGTGGTTGTGTCTTAGGAAGGGAATGGGATTGGAAAACTATAGGAATTTACTCTTCATCTAGTTCTTCATTTTTCTCTGTATGTTTGCTCATTTTTCTCTTTCTAGAAACATTTTCTTTCCTTTGCAGTTTAACATGGTGGCAGATGGCTGCCCTATAGCTCCCAGCTTCCCACATTTCAGCTATGGAGAGTCTTACTTTCTCTTGATCTCAGAAAGCAGAATCTGATTGGCTCAGTTGGAGGCAGGCAGCTATTACTAAATCATTAATTATAATTTGGTGGAGTGGGAGAGAGCAGGAACATCAAATGTAAAGCTGGCCACTTGGGGCCCAGCCCCATGGATAGGAAGAGAGGGCAGTTCCAAGTGAAAAAAGAGAATTGTGCCTTGAATAGACATTCCAAAATATTTCTACTATATTCTATCCCTTTGTTACTTAAGTGTATACTTCATGCTTCCTCTTGAGATTTGAGTTATACTCAAATCTCAAAAGAAGCCCTAAAGTCAAGGGTCTTATTTAACCTTGCTCAATTCAGTCTTTTCTGCATTTATTGGACCATGGAATTCTTCTGGAAATAAGACTGTTAAGACTTCATGAAACACAGTTTGGAAAATGCTACTCTGAGGAATTGCTTTTAAACCTCTAATTCTCAGTAAAAGAATATTCATTTTATATTCTACTTTACATTTCAGAAAGCTACAGGTTTCTGAAACAGCTTGGAAGAAGTTGGAAACGGTTAGAAAAAAAGAATAACTGAAACTCCAAGAACAGCTATTCATTTCTTTAACAGCAGAAATTGTAATGAAAGTTACAATTGATGTGTAATATTAGCATTGCAATTCTATTTTTCAAAAGTGTCCTGAATAGTACAAGGGAGTTCCTTTGGGGTGACAGATCAATTCTGTATCTTGATTGTGGTAGCTGATACATGATTATATACAAATGATAAAACTGCATTGAACTCTGCTTCTTCCTACATAAACATACACACACACACACAAATAATAGTGTACATGCATACAAACATAAGTGCATGTAAAAACTTAGAAAATCTGAATAAAGTCTATAACCTAGTTAACAGTACTAGCCTAGTTAACAGTACTGCACCAATGTCAATTTCCTGGCTTTGATACTATACTATAGTTACATAAAATATTACAACTGGGAGAAGCAGGGTGAAAGCTACATGGGACCTCTGTACATTTTTTCTACTTCCTGTTAAGTCTATGATTATTTTGACATAAAAAGTTTAAAAAAAAAGCCACTTGATGGCTGTGAAAGAAAGTGATTTCAGTTTAAAGCATGGTAATATAAAGAAATACTATAAAATTTCCGTGTCATAAAAGGGTTGTAAAGTCAAACAAGCCTACCCATTGCATTTGCTCTGGCCCCTTAAAATTTGATGTTATGTATCCCAAAGCCTTTGCCCGTTCTCGATAAAGCCGAATCGCTTGATCCATGGGAACTCTTAATCGGAACCAGTATTCCACTGTGCCAAAATTGGAGATGTCTCCTTTAGTTCCTACAAACCAATACATAATTCACTGTTAAAATGGCCCCATAAATCAAAATATATACCAGTAAAACAAACATCAATGGTATTAGGCGTTAAAAGTATAAATTTTATACTGAATAAAATAATATATGACTTGCACAGATGGTATGTGACTGGCAAATAACAGAGAAAAAGAGAATAAGTTACTTCTGCAAGTATGAGTTTCACTGTGTGCTAAATATTATTAAAAAACAATGTTTGAGGTAGTTCAATTCACACTATTTCAATCCTTCTAACATGTAAAAAATTTTTTTCTGATGCTATTTTTTTTTAAACAAGCTGCACTCAATATAGTCTGACAGATACAATATGAAACCTTAAAACTATGAATGTGATATTCCACATTATAATTCAGATTTCAAGAAATCTTTGGCACCTTCCTAATTTTTCTACTGTACCATAAGTACAGAGGAAAACACCATACCTATTGCCAAATCTATACTGTACGTAATATACCCTTGCACGTCTGCCCTGCACATTTTCAGTCCTTCTCACAACTCTGCCGCTCTTTATCTCTCTTCCTCTGTAACGACTTCCTCTATGGCTCCCGGGAGACTGGAGAGCTTCCTGCTTCCTTTGTAGGAATTGGGGACTATGTCCTCATTAGGGCACTGACTGCCTTGGCAACTGTCACTTCACCAGTTTACTTCTCTAACACACTAACTTTTTGAGGGCAGGATTTTTTGAACCACGTAAATATATTATCTATGCAATCAATAAAATAAAACCCCTCCCTAGAACCTAAGTCACCTTCTTTCTTTCTTGAGAAGGCCTCTTTGCTTGGCCTCTAGGATCTCTTGGTTATACTTGGTTTATCTCCTGGTTTATACTCTCGGTTTATCTCCCTCTTCACTGGTGACTCCTTAGTTTCCTTTTGCTGGCTCTTCCTCTTCTTCTTGAATGCTAAATTTTAGAGTTTCCCAAGGCTCAGTCTTTGGTCCCTTTCTCTTCTTTATGTACAGTTACTCTCTCTGTGAAAATATCTGGATCCAAGGCTTAAAATATATTCTGTATGCTAATGAATCCCACTTTTATATTTCTATCCCTGACCATCAGACTATTATATCCAACTGCTCATGTGACATTTCCACTTGGCTGTCTAATGGGCAGGTCAATCTTGTTCAGACACTAATTCTTAAGTTTTCTTAAGTCTGTTCCTCTCCCTGACCTATTTCAGCAAATGGCCTCATCATCCTCCCAGGTGTTCACACCAAAATTCTTACCTTGTCTGTTTCTCTTGTTTCTCTATATTCAGTTGATGAACAAGTGTTTAAAGAAGAGTTCATCAACCTATACTGAATATGACTATGTCTTATCACTACTTTCATTACTATTATCTTAATCCAAGCCACCATCCTCTTTCCACAGATTAATGCAATCACCTGAAAATGGTCCTATTTTCCCTCTTGGCCTGTATAGACTATTCTTGCCACAGCAACCAGCATGGTTCTTCCAATATCTATGTGTGTTGGACTTCCCTGGTGGTGCAGTGGATAAGAATCCACCTGCCAATGCATAGGACATGGATTCGATCCCTGCTCTGGGGAAGATTTCACATGCTGTGGAGCAACTAAGTCCAAGTATCATAACTACTGAGGCTGTGAGCTCCAATTACTGAGCCTGAGTGCTGTAATTACTGAAGCCTGTGAGCCTGTGCTCCTCAGCAAGAAAAGCCACCTGCAACTAGAGAGTGGCCCCAACTTGCTGCAACTAGAGAAAGCCAGTGTGCAGCAATGAAGACCCAGCACAGCCAAACAAACAAAAAAACAAAAAAAAAACGTGTGATCTCGTAACTCACCTTCTCAAAACTATCCAATGACTTGTATCAGTCAGAGAAAAAAAGGCCCAAACATGACCCACCAAGCTCTAGAGCATGATCTGATCCCTGCCTACTGCTTTGATGTCATCTCTGCTCTAGTCACAGGCCTCCTCGATGTTCTTCCAATTGGTCGGGTTTGTTTTTCCCTCAGGCCTTTGTACTTGCTATTTCCTCTGCCTGAAACAAGCTTCCCCTGGATGTTGACATGCAGCTTTTTTTTAAAAAATATTTTTTAAAAGTGTTTATTTATTTGGCTGTGGGTCCTAGCTGTAGCACACGGGTTCTCTAGTTGTGGTGCATGGGCTTAGCTGCCCCATGGCTGATATGGATCTTTATTCAGGTCTCTTTATCAATGTCATCCTGTAGGGAAGTCCTTATCTCAATAAGCAACCTTCCATCTCTCTCTCCAGCCTCTTGCTCTGATCATCTTTCTTCATATCTAAGGATAGGTATATAGTTTTACGGCCCATCTTCCCTTCCAGAAGATAAGCTACAGGAGGGCAGGGGCTTCATCTGTCTTATTTATCACTGATCACAGTATTCCCAGTGCTCAGTAACAGGGATAATGATATGCTCTTTAAAAAATATTTGATCAACATACTATTATTAATGTTTAATCAAACAGATATCAACATGGTAAATAAACATTTATACTAAGAAGCTTTAAAAAATTAACACCCATTGCACTGACATTATCAATGACATTTAAGAGTGCAATCAACAGGGGGCAGCTGAATCAGAGAACACTGTCCTTACCCTAAAGGCACCTTGAATCTGTGAGAGAAGATACTAATGTGAAATGCCTTATTAAACCAATCAGGAATTCAAACAGCCAAAGTCTGTAAGACTGTACTCACCAACCAAACTTGCTGTGCAAAATATTTGACCATTTTTTTCTAGAATTTCATGGAATCTCAACTGACAAGCTGCGATTGTTTCATAATCTGTGCTGTAAGCTTGGTGGACCTCAAGAGTGACAGTATTTTTCTGAATGTACTGTAAGAATAAATCATTAACATGAACGAGGTATTGAGAAGTAAAGTTATATTCTGGGTGAAGGCCTCGAACTATGGGAGTTGTCTGCAGTTCAAAATCATAGAAAGCGTAGGTACAGAAGGTGACAGGCTCTTTATCCCCAGATGCCTGTAAAACTTCAGAAGAAAAGGTTACTTTGTTGATATGGATTTCAAATAGGTTTTCGCCTCGTTCTAAGTGAATGGTTTCATCAAATTCATCAACTGAGTCATCTGGCATGATTTCTGGCTTAAATTTGTACTGCTTGGTGCCATAGGCAATGTCCTTTAATTGGGCTGCAAGAGAAGACACACAATTTAGAGGTTTTAAGATGTTGACATGTAAAGATACAAAGATACATAGGAAGTGGTGGGAAACCTGAGGGCTTGCAGTGTATAGTCCTAATCAAATTCTACAGCTACACTGTTTTACTGTAACTGAAACTGTGTTTTAAGGAAATCTATCATTTATTTTGACATCATTTAGTTTAAAAATTACAGCTTAAGTGGTAATACAAGGTATATCAGGGAAAAGGAGAAAGAAAAAAAAAAGGCCTTTGAATGAATAACTGAGGTAAATATTTAGATTCCACTTGCCCCTTTGGTTTGGCTCTATTATCTTCTCTCCTTTAAAATCAATTTCTGTTTCCACTACTACCTTCTTGTCAGTTTATCCAAATATATATTTTTCTACTATTGGGGATGATGGATATGTTTATTATCTTGATAATATGATGATAGTGATATTTATGGTGATAGTTTCACAGATGTATATATATGCCAAACACCCAAATTGTGCACTTTAAATATGTGCAATTTAAAGTATGTTCATCCAAAGAAATGAACATTTTTAAAAGTTGTGGTATGGTTGGAAATTTAAATATTGATTAGAAATTTTATGATAGTAAATAATTATTGTTAATTTTTAGGTATAATTGTATTGTTATTTTTTAAGACCTCAGTTAGATTCATCCTGAAATATTTATTGATGAAATGATATAGTATCTGAGATTTGTTTCAAAAGGATATGGGTAAGATAGAAGGGAGTTGGGGATACAGATGAAAAAAGACTGGCTATGAATTGATTGGCTATGTGATAAGTACATCAGAGTTTACCATACAATTATTTCCACTCATATATGTTTGAACTTTCCCATAAAGAGTTAAATTTTTTAAAATAATAAAACCATTATGCTGGGAAAAAAAATGAAGTATGTTCATTATAATTCTATAAAGTTGCTCTTAAAAAGTATATATATCTTTCTACATAAGAACATTCCCTCACATCATATACAAAAATAAACTCAAACTGGTTTAAAGATATAAGTGTAAAACCCGAAACCATGAAACTCCCAGAAGAGAACACAGGCAGAACACTCTTTGACATGTTATAGCAATATGTCTTCTGGATCTGTCTCCTAAGGCAAAAGAAATAAAAGCAAAACTAAATAAACTGGATCTAATTAAATTTAAAAGCCTGTGGATAGCAAAGGAAACTACTGACAAAACAAAAAGATAATCTACTGAATGCAGGAAAATATTTACAAATGATGTGACCTACAATGGGCTAACGCCTCAAATATATAATATGAAAAAAATGAAACCCAATATGAAAAAAACCCAAAAAACTTCATTAAAAATGGCAGAAGACCTGAACAGATAATTCACCAAAGAAGATATACAGATGGCTGACAGGCACATGAAAACATACTCAACATTGCTAATTATTAGAGACATGCAAGTGAAAAACCACAATGAGATATCACCTCACACCTGTCAGAATGGCTATCATGAAAAAGTGTACAAACAAGAAATGCTGGTGAGAGTGTGGAAGAAAGAGAACACTTGTATGTTGTCGGTGGGAATATAAACTAGTATAGCCACTATGGTAAGGAGTGTGGAAGTTCTTCAAAAAACTAAATAAAAACAACCATATAATCCAGCAATTCCATTCCTGGATACATATCCAGAAAAAACAGAAACACTAATTGAAAAAGATAATACATGCACCCCAATGTTCACGTTGTTGTTTAGTTGCTAAGTTGTGTCTGACTTCTTGCAACCCCATGGACTGTAGCACGCCAGGCTTCCCTGTCCTTCACTATCCCCCTGAGTTTGCTCAAATTCATGTGCATTGAGTTGGTAATGCTATCTAACCATCTCATCTTCTGCTGTCCCTTTGTCTTCAATCTTTCCCAGCATGAGGGATGAGGGTCTTTTCCAGTGAGTTGGCTCTTCCCATCAGGTGGCCAAAGTACTGAAGCTTCAGCTTCAGCATCAGTCCTTCCAATGAATATTCAGGGTTAATTTCCTTTCTGGTTGACTGGTTTGAGCTCCTCGCAGTCCAAGGGACTGTCAAGAATCTTCTCCAACATCACCATTCGAAAGCATCGATTTTTTGATGCTCAGTCTTCTTTCTGGTCCAAATCTCATCTCACATTCGTATATGACTACTGCAAAAACCATAGCTTTGATTATACAGACCTTTGTTGGCAAAGTGATATCTCTGCTTCTTAATACACTTTCTAGGTTTGTCATAGCTTTCCTTCCAAGGAGCAAGTGTCTTAATTTCATGGCTGTAGTCACAGTGATTTTGGAGCCCAAGAAAATAAGATCTATCACTGCTTCCACTTTTCTCCCTTCTATCTACCACCATAAAGTGATGGGATCAGATGCCATGATCTTAGTTTTTCTGGATGCTGAGTTTTAAGCCGCTTTTTCACTCTCCTCTTTTACCCTCATCAAGAGGCTCTTTAGCTCCTCTTTACTTTCTGCCATTAGAATGTTATTATCTTCTTAACTGAGGTTGTTGATATTTCTCCTGACAATCTTGATTCTAGCTTGTGATTCATCCAGCCTGGCATTTCACATGATGTACTCTGTATATATGGACTTCCCTGGTGGCTCAGACGGTAAAGCATCTGTCTACAATGTAAGAGACCTGGGTTCGATCCCTGGGTTGGAAAGAGTCCCTGGAGAAGGAAATGGCAACCCACTCCAGTACTCTTGCCTTGAAAATCCCATAGACAGAGGAGCTTGGTGCAGGCTACTACCCATGGGGTCGCAAAGAATCGGGCATTACTAAGCGACTTCACTTTCCTTTTCACTTTCACTCTGTATATAAGTTAAATAAGCAGGGTGACAATATACAGCCTTGACGTACTACTTTCCCAATTTGGAACCAGTCTGTTGTTCCATGTCCAGTTCTAACTGTTGCTTCCTGACCTGCACACAGATTTTCAAGTCAAGAAGCTACAATTAGAACTGGATATGGAACAATAGACTGGTTCCAAATAGGAAAAGGAGTACATCAAGACTGTATATTGTCACCCTGCTTATTTAACTTCTATGCAGAGTACATCATGAGAAATGCANACCTCATGCGAAGAGCTGACTCATTGGAAAAGACTCTGATGCTGGGAGGGATTGGGGGCAGGAGGAGAAGGGGACAACAGAGGATGAGATGGCTGGATGGCATCACCGACTCGATGGGGCCGAGTTTGAGTGAACTCCGGGAGTTGGTGATGGATAGGGAGGCGTGGCGTGCTGCGATTCATGGGGTCGCAGAGTTGGACATGACTGAGTGACTGAACTGAACTGAACTGACTTGCAAACAGGTTTTTCAGGAGGCAGGTAGGGTGGTCAGGTATTCCCATCTCTTTAAGAATTTTCCACAGTTTGTTGTGATCCACAAAAAGGCTTTAGCATAGTCAATGAAGCAGAAGTAGATGGTTTTCTGGAATTCCTTTGTTTTCTCTGTGATTCAATGAATGCTCATAGTAGCACTATTTACAACAGGCAAGACCTGGAGGCACCTAAGTGCCCATCAACTGATGAACAGATAAAGAAGATGTGATATATACATATATACACACACACATATACATATATATAATGGAATATTACTCAGCCATAAAAAGAATGAAATTCTGATATTTGCAGCAATGTGGATGGACCTAGAGAATATTATACTTAGTGAAATAAATCAGAGAAAGACAAATAGTATATGATATTACTTATATGTGGAACCTAAAAATGATACAAATTAATATATATGTAAAGCAGAAGCAGACTTCACAGATATAGAAAAAAGCTTGTGGTTACCAAAGGGAAGAAGCAAGTAAAGGGACAAACTAGGGAGTATGGGATTAATAGATACAGACTACTATGTATAAAATGGATAAGCAACAAGGGTATATTGTATAGCACAGTGAATTATAGCCATTATGTCGCAACATCTTATAGTGAAGTATAATCTACAAAAATACTGAATCATTATGCTGTACATCTGAAACTAATATATTGCAAATCAACTATATTTCAATAAAAAAACAAAAAGATATGTCTCTTTCTAAATAGATGTTTCCCCCAGGTTACATCCAAATTTCTAAAGAGTGATGTCTACTTGTGTCTCCTATTTCTCATGCTACAGACACTCCTCCATCTCTTGCGAAAAGCATCTGCTTTACTTTTCTTGTGAAACTACTCCAGAAAAAGTCACCAATAACCAACTGATTTCTAGAGTGAATGGACTTTGGTCCTGTGTTACTTTGGGATTGGAATGAAAACGGACCTTTTCCAGCCCTGTGGCCACTGCTGAGTTACTTGATTTCCTGTGTTACTTGATTTCCTTGCTTAACTGACAATGAAGACCACATCCTCTTCTGTGAACTTTTGTGGGATTCCATGTCGTCATCCGCCCTGCTTCTCCTCCTACCACTCTTCTCATCCTTTAAGGGTTTCTCTGCTGGTTTGCTTGGAGAAGGCAATGGCAACTCACTCCAGTACTCTTGCCTGGAAAATCTCACAGACAGAGGAGCCTGGTAGGCTGCAGTCCATGGGGTCACTATGAGTCGGGTACGACTGAAGGACTTCACTTTCGCTTTTCACTTTCCACTTTCATCCATTGGAGAAGGAAATGGCAACTCACTCCAGTGTTCTTGCCGGGAGAATCCCAGGGTCAGAGGAGCCTAGTGGGCTGCCGTCTATGGGTTCACACAGAGTTGGACACGACTGAAGTGACTTGGCAGCAGCAGCAGCAGCAGCTGCTGGTTTGCTAGGCTTCTGTTTTTATCCATTTTTTAGTCTATGTTTCATGAATAATTGTATCCCTGTTTATTTTTTAATTAATTAAATTGAAATATAGTTGACTTACAATCTTGTGCTAATTTCTGCTGTATAGCAAAGTGACTCAGGTATACACATATATACATTCTTTTTCTCTACAGTTTATCCCAGGAGACTGGATACAGTTCCTTGTGCTATACAGTAGGACCTTTTTGGTTTTCCACTCTAAATGTAATAGTTTGCATCTACGAACCCCAACCTCTTGGTCCACCCTTCTCCCCCCACCCCTCCCCCTTGGCCACCCCAAGTCTGTTCTCTACATCTGTGATTCTGTTTCTGTTTTGTAGATAGGTTTGTTTGCATCATATTTTAGATTTCACATATAAGTGATAGTGCATGGTGTTTGTCTTTCTCTTTCTGACTTAGTTCACTTAGTATGATAATCTCTAGCTGTATCCAGGATGCTGTGAAAGGCATCCTTTCGTCCATTTATGACTGGGAATTACACCACTGTATCTATGCACCCCATCTTCTTTATCCGCTCCTCTGCTGATGGACATTTAGGTGGTTTCCATGGCTTGGCTACCGTGAATAGTAATACTGTGAGCACAGGGGTGCGTACATCTTTTTGAATCATAATTCAATCTGTGTTTATGCCTAGGCGTGGGACTGCTGGATCATATGGTGATTCTATTTTTAGTTTCCTGAGGAACCTTCATACTGTTTTCCACAGTGGATGCACCAACTTATATTCCCACCAATAGTGTGGGAGGATTCCTTTTTCTCCACACCCCCTCTAATATTTGTTATTTGTAGACTTAAAAATTTTTATTTATTTGACTGCATGAGGTCCTAGTTGTAGCATGCAGATCTTCAGTTGCAGCATGTGGGATCTAGTTCCTTGACCAGGGATTGAATTTGAGCCCCCTGCATTGGAAGCACAGAGTCTTAACCACTGGACCAGGGAAGCCCTGTTATTTGTAGACTTTTTGATGATGGCTCTTTTGACTGGTGTGAGGTGGTACCTCACTGCGGTTTTAATTTGCATCTCTCTAATAATTAGTAATCCCATCCCCTTTTATAACTTTTGTTACTATCAATATACTGAAGACTCAATATTTCTATTTTTAATTGAGATTTTTTTTTTCCCTAAATAATAGACTCACACATTAAGTGGTTTGCTGAGCTCTCTATCTAGATACTCTCTAGGCACATCAAACTTAATACACCTAAAGGAGAATGACTCATATTCTCTTCTAGTTATTTCTGAACTTTGAATTCCAAGTGAATGTCGTTAGCCTACATCCAGGTGCCTAAGCTGGATACCATGGAGTCACCCTAGGCTGTTCTTTGTCTTTGGGCTCCCCACATCTGTAGGGTTACTGCTATTCAAAAATATTTCTACATCTTTAGCAAATCTGTCCCTGTCTTTTCCATCTCCATTGATGCTACCTTACTTACACCCAGAGTGCTTATTACCTAGATTATTAATGGAGCCCAAACTTCTTCATTCCTTCAAATTTTACTCATTCTTCCCAATTCCTATAGCATAGTCTCCAAAATGTGGTTTTGTGTACTACTTCCTACCCAAAGATTCCTTGGTGCTTGTCTAGGTTAATAAGGTTCAAACTCATTCAGGTGGAAAACATGGCCTTCAGCATTTGGTCTTTCCAGTTTTATCTCCAGGTTTTCCTCCTTTACCAATCCTGAGTCCAAACTGATGAAATCATATGCAGTTTCTCAAATCAATGGTGGTGCTTCACATTTAGGGCATTTTTACCTGCCTCATCTACTGCCTGGAATGCCTTTCATTGCTTTTATTTAGTGGTGAATTCTGTCATCATTAAAGACTCCCACTGTGCAGAGTCATCCCTGAATCTTCAGATATAAACAGGCATTCTCTCCTCAATGTTTCCTAGGTAGCTTTTTCATTTTCCTAACTTCACACTCTTCACAGTAAAGCATGTCTACTTACTTGTTGACATCTTGCGAGTTTGAGCTTTTTTCCTATTTGTATTCTTACTGCCTAGCACTTTGCTTAGGATATGTTAGGAACATGAGCATGTTTATGGAATTAATTAATCAATGAATTTAGGAAACAAATAAAATATATTGCTAAACACTTAGTGACACTTGAAAGGAATCAAAATCTCAAACGATATGACCTTCCTGTTATTCATGAAAATTTCATGCTCTTTGACTTTCAGAAACCCTGTTCAGTCAGATAGATTATTTATTGAATTCTTCTACTTAGAGCAGTGGTTCTCAGAGTGTGGTCTGGGAACCCCTGGAGGTTCCTGAGGCTGTTCTGGAGGTCTGTGAGGTTAAAACTATTTTTAAAGTAATACTAAGATGTTATTTGCCTTTCTCATTCTTATTCTCTTACAAACGTATAATAGGGTTTCCCAGAATCTACAGGATGTGTGATATCATAACCAATTGACTATAGAAGCAGATATAAAAACCCAGCTGTTTTCTATTAAGACAGACACTAAAAAGACTTGCAAAAATGTTAAACAATTTAAAAAGTTTAAAACAGTGTCACTCGTCTGTTTTCTTGGTATGAAAAATGCAGCTTTTAAAAAACAAATACTGTAATTTATGTTAAATATGTAATGGGTTTATTATTATTTTAGCATGAGAAATATTTTTAAAATTTCTCATTTTTAATTTCTAATATGATAAATATCTTAAGTATAACCCATATCAACTCATGCCTTTTGGATTCTCAGTGATCTTAAGAGTGCAAAACTACTGTTGGCATAGATCACTGAATTTTAGTGCTGCATGGCAGAGAACATGAAAGAGAGACAAAGTATTTATCATTGGAGAATTTATATACTGTAGTCATAGAGAATATGCAAAACTGCAATAGGTGAAGAATACTTATATAATACAATCTCCAAACATTTTTTAAGTACAGTTCAGTTCAGTTGTTCAGTCGTGTCTGACTGTTTGCAACCCCATGAACTACAGCACGCCAGGCCTCCCTGCCCATTACCAACTCCCAGAGTCCACCCAAACCCATGTCCCTTGAGTATGTGTGAGCAAAAGTGGTAAGTGCTGAGGTAGTCTTTTTCAAAGTATAGTCTTACCCTTGTTTCTGAATTGCTTGGAATTATTTCTAAATATACAGAATCACAGGCTCCAGGATCTCTAGGAGTAGGACCCAGGAAGCTACCTATGAAACAAGTTCCCCATGTTATTTTGTTACTTGCTGAAGTCTGCAAACCACTGTGGGGGCATTTCAAGGAGAGGGGTGGCAGGGAGTAATGGGAGCCAGCTTCTCGACACAGGCATGCACTGAGTTAGAGTTTCAAGTGGGGAAGGGTTCTATCTTGGAGTCAGAGAAGAAAGGAGGTTCAGGTGGAGCAGACAAAGGCGTGGTGGTGGGCCAGAGTGAGACAAATCTGACCCACAGCAAGCAGACTTGTTTGGCTGAGAGGCATGAGGAATTAGAAATGAGGTGCTTAAATTTAGCCTGTGGTACTTTATGAAGTACTCTGAAATCTTGCCTGTGACATCAAATTTAAAAAGCAGTAGGGAATTCTTGAGTAGAGAAGTATCAGATAAAATCAGCCTTTCTGGTAAATTACTATTATCATTAATAAATTGGGGGAAAAAAAGAGTAAAAGGAAATTGTTAGTGTACACTTGGATGACATTTTCAACTGTTGTAAAAATCCATTCCTCTAGTTACCATGGACAAAGAACTGTGCACACTGTACCTTCTAGTTTCTGGATGCGTGCAGCCCGGTTATCAAGAAGATGAACATACTGTTCCACTTTAAGTTCATAATCTTGCTGCAGATTTTCCATCTTCTGGGTCACTGCCTCAACTTCCATCTAAATAAAATACAGGTAACAAGCTTCATTACTTAGGATCTGTTCCATTAAAAAAAATTTTTAAAGCAACTATGATTCAAGCAGTTTTTAGATCTTGGGGATACCAGGAGCTGTAAACCACTGTTTCCTGACTTCAAAGAGCTTACAGTTTAGAAAATTATGCTTCATGATGTTCATTAATCAGGAGTGAAATCCACACAACTCTGGATTCCTTTTAAGGAGTGATATTCCCATTAGTTAAAAAGCTAATATAAACATGGCCGTGGCAGGAGCTTAGGAGAAACTATAACTCAGCTGCAGAGTGTGCTAACACTAGTAAAGGGGGAATTTATCACCACAGTTCGCGCTAAAAGCAAGGACTTAGAATTATTTGTTTTAGAACTCTTTAGTCTAAGTATCCAGTTACAAGGCTAAATTCCCAGCATGTGGTAACACATGACAATAGATTATAATAGACGATAGTAGATGATACTGTTTTAAAACGCAAATCATTAGTGGAATATTATAGGAAACCTATCTTCTGGATTTAGTGCACTACAGTACCTGATAATCTTTATTAATTTTATGTTGCATAATTAACATGTTTCTTGTCTTTTCAAGTTCTTGCACTGTTTCTGCATGAGTTGCTTGCAGCTCTTTCATGGACCGTTCTAGATCTTTATTAATTTTACTGTCTACTTTTTCTAAAAATGAAAGGTCTCCATTTTTTTGTGATTTTTGAGCCTAAAACAAAAACATGTTTTATTACCAAAACAAGAGTTTCTAAAATGTAATTGTGAATTAACACAGATACAGCAAGAAATCATTAACTGAAAACAGACAGATTTTCATTTTCCATTAGGAATAAAGCAGTCCTGATATAGAATACAATATTTGGATAGATATTTGGAACAATTACAGAGAAACAGAAAAACAGTTTATCACTCCAAGAGGCAAAAAAAACCCCAAAAAATCAAGTACATTTATTTCTGTTTCTTCATTTGATTAAAATCTACACTGTGATGACCTGAAAGAAAAGAAATGTATTTTCTTGTGTCTTCTTATAAATAACAGAATATTCTAGAACTGGAAAATATCTTCTGGTGACATGTATAATTCAATATTTTACTTAAGATAATAGGGTGCACCAAGGTCTCATAGGACAGAAAACTGTTGATTAGTTTTACAGTGGGGCACATAAAAGCGAAATGTTTGTTACAGTTGGAGAAAGTGCTTTAAACATGAGTTTTTGAGGTCTACTTTAATGTGATTTTGATGTCATTATGAAATATGTATATGCTATAACTAAATGTCACCTGACCACTTTCCTGAATAATTCATTCTGCAGATAAGGGTCATCATTATGCTGAAACACTTATATGTAGACATGAAATTCATGGTGAAGTTTAGAAAGTTACCTTTATAAGAATGAGAGCTTCACTCAATTCATCAGCATTAATATCACTCTCCTGCAAAAGACAGAGTAAGTAAAAGCTCACAATGAGATATTAATGGAAAGTACAAGAGATATTCCAACTACACAGATTACCTTCATGGAACATAAGCTGCAAGATACCATGGATTAATAAACTAAGTGGTATATTTGTATTCTGTTGCTTTCTGGTAGTGTTTTCTTGACGTATAAAGCAGTTATATAAAAATTTGGAGTTCATTTCCTAAACAAGAAAATGGTTCACCTGGTCGTAAAACTTCATGCGGTTTTTAAGTTCATCAAGTTGTTGCTTTTGTTCCAGGTACTGTAACTGGAGTTGTCTATTTTCTTGACTGATTTTTTCATTTTGGTCTTAAAAATAAAATCAACACAATTAGAAAGTTAAGTGAGAAAGAGGTAGAAGAACACATTTTAACTTAATTTGTGATACACATCCAGCTTGAGCTAGTATTGTTCTGGCCAGAGAGGAAATTAAGCTAGCACCTTAGACAAAGGCAGCAGGGGAGTGAGGAAGAAACGCACACTATCATGTGTCCACCATATGATTCACTGGCTTATCAGAAACTTAAGACTGAGGTTCACAGTATTAATATAAGGAAATTGTGCCTCTGGGACTTCAAAGGAACATACTATCTAAAATACCTAAGAAAATATGTTTCTAAATCTATGACTTTTACTTACTTATTAAGGGTCCTGAAAGGCATGCAAAAAAAAAAAAAAAATTGTGCCTTTTAGTGTTTTTAAAATCGACTTCCTTGAGTTATCTTTCCTCCATTTATCATAAGGTCTTTTTAAATTAAAACAAGATAATTTCTCTGGTAATAATTTGGATCCATAATTATTATCAAGCCCATTTTTTAATAACTCTGTTAAGGTGTGAGAAATGGATTCTCAACCAGTGCATGCTAATATCAATAATAATTCATGGGCATTCTTTATTCATTGAGTTCATGCTATTAATTAGGACATGGACTCAGAGCTATCATTATGGGATGGAGATAGGTTACCCTTGCCCATGTGCTTATTCATCAGGACCCACAAACTGGGGTATAGGGAAGAGCTACAGAAGATAGCAAATCCATAGAGTCGAAATTTTTACTCTTCGCCTTAAATATGCTTAACTTAAAAAAAAGCGTAATGGCTAGTTAACAAATCTATCCTTCAGTCCTATGTTCTTCACTAGAGATTGTTGTGGTGGTCAAGTATTCTCCTTTGTTGTCTCCGTGTGGACTGACTCTAAACCACGTCATTCAAAGTGTCTCTAGTAATTTCATCCTGCTCACGGAGATTTATGGTTATCATAAGTCCTCAACTCAAGTTGTACATTTTTGTTTCCTTTTCTCAAAAAAAAAAAAAAAAGGGAAATCAACATATTTGCCAAGAATTTCTTATATGAATACGTTTGCACACTGACTGCACTTTATACAAAAATGTTTGACTTTCATAAAGCTTCGTGTTCCAAAGACAAATGCTACATATAAGTAAAAACTGTAAATCACACAGTTAAGAAGAAATGGATTAAATTAGAATATTTTTAATATGACATATTTCTGGCAAACGAAGTAAGAAAAGTTACCCTAGGGAATGTAAAACCATTTAAATATCAAATATGTAAATATTTTTCTTATTGATGAAAGGTTAAAAGGTTATCCTAGAGTACAAACTGCTACTATTCAGTGAACTAAATGAAAGAATTTTCCAATGTGAACAATACTTGAAAAATTTTAAGGTAAAGCTCAAATATTTATGTCTAAACTAAAAATTAGGATTAATAATAAATGTGAGTCATTATGAGATCAGTTTGCTTTTTTGGTTAGAGAGTAAAAGAATAATGTGAAGCCCTTTATTTGATGTTGATTAGGTTAAAACAAAATCCAGATTAGGAAACAAAAAGAAGGTAAATGTAGTGAGAAAGATGTAAAACCAAGGTCCTGGGGATACTGTAATTTCCTTCTCTGGCCAGTGAAAGGTTTAGGGGTTCTGAGGGGGACCTGAAGTGTAAGGACTTGACTGCTCCATCTGGACTGCTCCATCCAGATGCCGTGTATATTACTTCTATGCTCTAGTTTTTCTGGTCTCTCAGCTTCTCAGAGCAGGGTGTATGTTACTGGTGTAAATAAACTTATTCAAATGTTCCTTCCTTTACTGACTTTTGTTTCAACAACCACGTCCCCACTTCACTGGTTATTTTTAAAACCAAGGCTTTATTAGTGTGAAAATAATTTATTAATGGGAGAAGGTATTACTGAGTAACAACAACTTTCTCTCTACAGAATTTTATGTAGAATTGTCTACTATATTTTTCCTTTCTTAAACTGTTTATTGGGGGATATAACTCCTGGAACTTTAAAAGTACGGAGACGTTATAGTTCAAAGAGGAAATAGACTTGCTGAATTATAATATGAAAAATCAAAGCACTCTGTACAAGATGAAAAATAACCTCCTTACCTTATGATTTGACAAAAGCAGGTTAAGCTAAACAGCATTTTATTCAAATGAGATAACATTTCACTCTTTTAAAATTATGTTCTTCGAGCACACCATTAATAAGCAGAGTGCAGAGAACAATTCAACTAAACAGTTTTCAGAGCTCCTTTGTGCTAATATCTTCAGCTGTGATCAATATAACCATATGTATTATGCTGAATTATGCATTTCAGCTAAAGATAGAAAGGAACTTTCAAAAGCAGGCCCTTAAACACATGCAGTTAATTTAAGCATTAACCAAATGCAAACTGCATTTACATATCCTTTCCCCACATATTCACACAATCTGAAACTAATTTGTACCTTGAATAAAGAGGTGAGTATTCTCTAAAAATAATTTGCCAGTTAGATGAATGACTACAAGAAGCCAGGGAAACATCTTCTGGCAGAGAACACTTGATACACAAGAAAGTAAATGTGTGAAGAGACTTCAAAGTAAAACGAAACAATTTCAAAATCTGTAATACAAAAAGGAATTTTCTAAATATTAAAAGATTCCCTTAAATAGACAAATTCAATTTTTGGTTTAATACTTCCTGGAAAAAAATTGTTTAAAGGCTGTATTATTTTTCTTATAATCTATCTGAACATTTTCACAAAGAAACAAAAACTTGAAACTAGTAGAACTGTAAATTTCAGGTATTCAAGCAAAAATAACTAAAATAACAGTTGCACTTAAAAAAAGATTTAGTTCTAGCAATTTTTCTTAAGCAAATAATTGGATAAATGTGTAAAGATCTGTGCAGAAAGATGTTCATGATACTTAAAAAAGCTGAAGCTGTTTAAAAATTCATCAATAGACGGCTGTTAAACTGTCCATGGCAGATCCTCATACTGGAAAACTATGACAGCCATTATGAATGATGTGGATTTATACATGTACTTAAAAAAAAAAAACACATTAAATTACATGTATACATATAGAAACAACTCTGGAAAGATATATAAATAATAGTGATTATTTTGTGGGTTGTGGGATTGAGTGACTTTTAAAAAAAACTTTTTTGTTTATTGGACTCTTCTTTTTAAATAATGCACATAAGTTATTTTCATTATTTAAAAAATCTGAAAAGACTTAAGAACCAGTAAAAAAAAAAAAAAGANACAGAAGATAGCAAATCCATAGAGTCGAAATTTTTACTCTTCGCCTTAAATATGCTTAACTTAAAAAAAAGCGTAATGGCTAGTTAACAAATCTATCCTTCAGTCCTATGTTCTTCACTAGAGATTGTTGTGGTGGTCAAGTATTCTCCTTTGTTGTCTCCGTGTGGACTGACTCTAAACCACGTCATTCAAAGTGTCTCTAGTAATTTCATCCTGCTCACGGAGATTTATGGTTATCATAAGTCCTCAACTCAAGTTGTACATTTTTGTTTCCTTTTCTCAAAAAAAAAAAAAAAAGGGAAATCAACATATTTGCCAAGAATTTCTTATATGAATACGTTTGCACACTGACTGCACTTTATACAAAAATGTTTGACTTTCATAAAGCTTCGTGTTCCAAAGACAAATGCTACATATAAGTAAAAACTGTAAATCACACAGTTAAGAAGAAATGGATTAAATTAGAATATTTTTAATATGACATATTTCTGGCAAACGAAGTAAGAAAAGTTACCCTAGGGAATGTAAAACCATTTAAATATCAAATATGTAAATATTTTTCTTATTGATGAAAGGTTAAAAGGTTATCCTAGAGTACAAACTGCTACTATTCAGTGAACTAAATGAAAGAATTTTCCAATGTGAACAATACTTGAAAAATTTTAAGGTAAAGCTCAAATATTTATGTCTAAACTAAAAATTAGGATTAATAATAAATGTGAGTCATTATGAGATCAGTTTGCTTTTTTGGTTAGAGAGTAAAAGAATAATGTGAAGCCCTTTATTTGATGTTGATTAGGTTAAAACAAAATCCAGATTAGGAAACAAAAAGAAGGTAAATGTAGTGAGAAAGATGTAAAACCAAGGTCCTGGGGATACTGTAATTTCCTTCTCTGGCCAGTGAAAGGTTTAGGGGTTCTGAGGGGGACCTGAAGTGTAAGGACTTGACTGCTCCATCTGGACTGCTCCATCCAGATGCCGTGTATATTACTTCTATGCTCTAGTTTTTCTGGTCTCTCAGCTTCTCAGAGCAGGGTGTATGTTACTGGTGTAAATAAACTTATTCAAATGTTCCTTCCTTTACTGACTTTTGTTTCAACAACCACGTCCCCACTTCACTGGTTATTTTTAAAACCAAGGCTTTATTAGTGTGAAAATAATTTATTAATGGGAGAAGGTATTACTGAGTAACAACAACTTTCTCTCTACAGAATTTTATGTAGAATTGTCTACTATATTTTTCCTTTCTTAAACTGTTTATTGGGGGATATAACTCCTGGAACTTTAAAAGTACGGAGACGTTATAGTTCAAAGAGGAAATAGACTTGCTGAATTATAATATGAAAAATCAAAGCACTCTGTACAAGATGAAAAATAACCTCCTTACCTTATGATTTGACAAAAGCAGGTTAAGCTAAACAGCATTTTATTCAAATGAGATAACATTTCACTCTTTTAAAATTATGTTCTTCGAGCACACCATTAATAAGCAGAGTGCAGAGAACAATTCAACTAAACAGTTTTCAGAGCTCCTTTGTGCTAATATCTTCAGCTGTGATCAATATAACCATATGTATTATGCTGAATTATGCATTTCAGCTAAAGATAGAAAGGAACTTTCAAAAGCAGGCCCTTAAACACATGCAGTTAATTTAAGCATTAACCAAATGCAAACTGCATTTACATATCCTTTCCCCACATATTCACACAATCTGAAACTAATTTGTACCTTGAATAAAGAGGTGAGTATTCTCTAAAAATAATTTGCCAGTTAGATGAATGACTACAAGAAGCCAGGGAAACATCTTCTGGCAGAGAACACTTGATACACAAGAAAGTAAATGTGTGAAGAGACTTCAAAGTAAAACGAAACAATTTCAAAATCTGTAATACAAAAAGGAATTTTCTAAATATTAAAAGATTCCCTTAAATAGACAAATTCAATTTTTGGTTTAATACTTCCTGGAAAAAAATTGTTTAAAGGCTGTATTATTTTTCTTATAATCTATCTGAACATTTTCACAAAGAAACAAAAACTTGAAACTAGTAGAACTGTAAATTTCAGGTATTCAAGCAAAAATAACTAAAATAACAGTTGCACTTAAAAAAAGATTTAGTTCTAGCAATTTTTCTTAAGCAAATAATTGGATAAATGTGTAAAGATCTGTGCAGAAAGATGTTCATGATACTTAAAAAAGCTGAAGCTGTTTAAAAATTCATCAATAGACGGCTGTTAAACTGTCCATGGCAGATCCTCATACTGGAAAACTATGACAGCCATTATGAATGATGTGGATTTATACATGTACTTAAAAAAAAAAAACACATTAAATTACATGTATACATATAGAAACAACTCTGGAAAGATATATAAATAATAGTGATTATTTTGTGGGTTGTGGGATTGAGTGACTTTTAAAAAAAACTTTTTTGTTTATTGGACTCTTCTTTTTAAATAATGCACATAAGTTATTTTCATTATTTAAAAAATCTGAAAAGACTTAAGAACCAGTAAAAAAAAAAAAAAGATAAGGAATGCACTAGTTGCATTAAAATAATTTAGCAATTGTTGTTTTAAAAATTTATAAGAACCCCCAGAATTAATCCAACAGCAATAAATAGGTTTTCTTAACAACAACAACAAAAAGACCACTAAGATTCTATCCTCTTAAGAGTTTCTTTCCAGAGAACAATGTAAATGTGAAAAGATGAGAGTTTGGAAATTTTGATATCTAGGGAAGAACAGAAAGCAAAGGAGAAAGGTTTATTTCATTTCTCTTTCTTTTAGTACAAAAAGAGAGGAAATATAGAGAATTTCTACTTTGGTAGAAGACTTTATTGAGCAACTACTAAACAAAGCACTCTGTTATGTATAAAATGCTACACATTAAAATCAGGAACTATATATCTTTGATGTAGAAACTTAAAAATATCCTCCCAGTCAGAAATCATGTCACCATTTTATTCTACTCACAATCTCCTAGAAAAAAATTCAGAAACCATCTGCCATCAAATTTAACCACTTGGTAAATATAAATACTGCATATATATTTCATTGAGATTAAGACCCCATTGATTACAAGATGTGCTCCAATTTCAGACTTCTTAAAATGCTAAAAAAAATTAGATCATAATTTAAAAAAATGTTATCACCTTTTTAGTGATGGTAAAAAGATGCTTCCCAAATTCAGAGATATTAAAATAGGGAAAAAAAAAATCTTTCTTAGAGTTAACAAAATATGGCAGTGTGATCTAAATCAATATATAGAATACTGCCTAGATATGTAATTGTTTTTTTTTTAACTGAGTCTGTATTAAACATTTAAATGTTCTCACGCAACTGAATTGCAAATGTTCAAAAGGAGCAACCTTAATCAGTGGGTTTATCTAGCAGATGAGCAAACACATACAACACTTGGAGCAAATAATTCACTTTGCTGGTTGTGCATTTGTGAGTATACGTGTGTATAAGATAGCAGAGCAGACATCTACTTTAGTTATAAATTATTTTACTTCTATGAGACAAGAAGGGTGAGATCTGGGACTCATAAAGTGTAACTTATTAATAATTATTATTTTAGCAGGGACATCTTGACAAGGCTTCTGTATTTAAGTTCTCTGTCACAGAGTAGAATTTGACATTTCACTGTTAGAGAGGTCTTCCTTGTCTGCCAGATCAAAAACAGCAAAGAGAGACTTCCGCCCTTCTCGGCTGTCTTCCACTGCCATTTTTTTCCCCCTTTGCACTTGCCACCACCTGATGTACTGCATATTTATTTAATTACTATCAGTTTCTCCCTCTCAAATTTATCCTGCATGAGGACTAGGTCTTTGTTTTATTCCTTGCTGGATCCCTGGAACTTAGAATAGTGCCTAGCACATACTGGTGCTCAATCAACACTTGTTGAGTTGAATAAATTTAGGAAAATTAAACAAACTAAAGACAACCTGAACAAGAGTAACTCTGAGGAAAACTAAGTTGTTTGGCATGTATGCTAAGCTGAGTAAATGGAACTTTGCAGCAATCACTAAACTCATAAAAGTGAATGACTGTTCATACAGGCTGTGTCCCCAGTACACAGCAAGGTGCCTGGCAAAGCAACAGGCACCATAATGAGTACTTATCAAGTCAATGAATAACGATGAATAACATGCATGTCCGAAATGAGTAAGTCAGTAGTCATTTCATATGTACCTCTTTCAGT
This sequence comes from Neotragus moschatus, assembly GCA_006410615.1. NCBI lineage: Eukaryota > Metazoa > Chordata > Mammalia > Artiodactyla > Bovidae > Neotragus > Neotragus moschatus. Next base: position 117,779 of record SJYA01002412.1, read on the forward strand.
TTTTAATCTGTCAAGGATTTCAGTTTTGTCTGTTAAATCGGATTTTAAGGCTGTCTTGAGTTGAGCAATCTGTATTTTCAGCTGCTGTTCCTTTAACTTCCATTGCTCTTCATGGGCGGCACTGAAGGCACTGCAAGACACACGTGACAGGCAGGGAAAGCTTGGAAATCAGCGTCAACCGAAAATAATAAAGAGAAAAGCTTTTAGTGGCACAGAGACCACTGTCATCATGTCTTAGGAATTAAGTAAACATATGCTGGTCTGCTGCTGTTGAAACCAAGGCGCCTTTCTCAGGCTGCGGTTAGGGAACATGAAAGAGTTTGTGGGATGAGCAAAGGAACTGGCCTTAATTTAGAGCTCTAAAGCCAGAAAAGTTGGCAGTGTGCAGCTTTTGTGGGACTACTAAAGGAATTCAGATTACTGTACATAGTCCAAAGGAATCCACAATTCCAAACCTCAGCAGTAGACCTCAGACAAAACCATCCTCTCCCACGAATGCACCCTTTTAATAACAGAGAAAAGGGACTCTCCACCTGATCGTTAATTCTAGAGTTTGAACTTTTTTTAAAGAGTCTGTGATAAAAACATATCCACAAAATACTGGTCACAAAATGATGGCGATTCTGATACTAAACAGCAATGATCATATAGTTTTTTTCCTAAAAAGCAAACAGCAGCAGGCTAAGAACAACCAGTTTTACATTGTTACACATGATTGGTGAAAACCCAATGACAGCACCTTGATAATAATGTTACAGATAGAATTATTATTAATAAAAGTAGCAGTTTAAACTATCATAAAAATCTACTAATGATCAGACACAGGGCATTGGAAGAATCAGCTACAAAATAACCAAGTAGTATACAAAAGGTATACAGTAAACATTTGTTTACGTCACTGGTTTCGAACACTGGTGCTAGGTTAAAAATGCAGATCCTGGAGCCCAGGAATTCATAGTTTTATAAAGTTCCCCAGGTGATAACCAGGTTTTGGAAAAACTGATCTTGATCTGCATTTCAGCAGAAAACTATTATCTGTGAGGCTTGATATGACTGAATAATTATCAGCAGCTTTGACCCTTCTACTTATTTTTAAACCCAGTAAAGGAAGCAAAAATTTACTAAATCTGGCTTTGAACTGATGATGAAGTAAATGGAAAAGAAACTTGTTACTGAAAATTGCTGAAACTTGTTACTGAAAATTGCTGTAAATATTGCCCCCAGCTAGTCTGAGGTTTTATTCCGAAAGAGATACTTTTCTGGGAGGCACATCTTTCAAAAGAACAAAAAACTGTGTATTTATTTTACACAGTTTGAATGTTTTTATTGCATTTAAAATAACATGACCTTAAAAATAAATAGAATTCTAGAAGTTTCTCTAAATATGACATCTGTTTCTTCTATCAGTGTTCTCATTTCATATATGGAACCTTAAAAAAATCGATCTGATATATCAATGTTTTATGTTAATTTTATCAAAGGTAGAGTTACCTAGGTTTAAATGAAATCCAAATATGTACTTTAAATACTGAAGTAAAGAATATACCCTTACATTTTCATTTTTTTATACAAATATATTTCCATGTCTGGTCAAATTATGTATACCAAACACATACAGATATATGTATATACCTGAGTGTATATGTGTGTATGCACGTGTGTGTGTGTTTTATATTATTAAAAACATGTACTACCCGGAAAAAAAATTAGCATGATGAAATAGGCACAACCATACATTATATCAGCCACTAAAAATTAGAAACAGTAGTGTTCCAATAGCATTAGTACCAGCAAAAAGATCACCAACAGTTAATCTGGCAGAAACATCAGAAGCTGTATGTGTTTAAATTAAGAACAATTTAGCAGCCTGGTTTTTCCAAACCCACAAAATACTAGTGTAAATCAGCATAAGTCACTCTGAATTTAGTCCACTGCTATCTTTCCTCTAAATTTAGGACTACATTCCACTGGAGTTTCATGAGGAATTCCTTTTGAATTTACTGTATTCCTCTATGCTTGGAGCCATCTGTGTAACTATAAATGGTAAACCACATCTGGCTCCATTTTCTTTGTAGAGGCTGTGTACATGATTAAATCTGCATATGTGAACAGTCTTTGAGAACCCTTTATTCATGAAAATGTTTTTGTATATTGCCTACAGTGACAAGTGAGGAAGGGATAAAGTTGGTCTTTGTGCACATTTCATTGTTACATTATGTTGGTGGAGTGATAAAGAATCCATTTGCAATGGAATGCCCATTGGTTCCTGTGGTCACTGGCATGTCCACTGGCAGTCATGGGTCAGCATACTGTAAGTACACACCCTTGATCAACAACATGGTAAGATTTTAAAAAAAGAGCTGAAGAATTTACCTCCACCCTAAAGTCTTTTTTCTTACAGAAGGAATTCCTTTTATTCCAATGCTCCAGGGCATCGTAATGTGAGAGATAGGGAAGAATAAGCTCTAATCCTCCATACGGAAATCCATAGGTACCTTAGTTAGGAATAATGGAAATTAAGTGCATATTAACATGGGGATATTAACAAAGGAAACATGATTGCCCCATGTACCCAATTTGATTTCTGAGAAGCACAAAGTGCTCACTTAGGATCATATGAGCGTCCATGTTTCTTAGAAGATTATAGGGGGTCAGGTGTTTGATTTACAGAAATAGAACACAGAGACTCTATGAAGCAGCGTGCCCTTTAATTTTGGATATCAGATGACTATCACGTTGTAAAAACTTGAATCATTCAATTCTTAAAATGGTTAGTATCGTCTTCAGAAAATGGACCAACTCTTCTTTTAAATATGCATTGGATTAGTGTCTCTCAGGAGTTAATATCTTAAAATCACCTTTAAGAGAATCCCTGGATTCAAAACTCAAATTGGCTGAATCTGAATTGAATGGTGTTGGGGACGAGGGACAAGGGCAGGTGGGGAGGTTTCACAGGGTGGGTGAAACCTCCATTTCACTGTTTTCAGGTTACTGATATAAATTATAGTGGAGGGACTGTCGCATTTATCAACTGCATTACCCTAAATCTATATACTAACTTCAAAAATGGGACACAGCTTTACTACATTATAGTATAGCTTTTCTCTATGACCAAATTGAACGATTTAATTGCAAAAAATTTTAATGAACATGTCTTAAAGTTATACTCATTGCTTGGCAAAGTATCAAAAATGTTATAACATATTAAAAATGGCTCATACCAAATACTAGCATGAAGATTTCATCTTACCAGATGATTCTCTAATATGTCATATGTCAAGTAATAAACACATTCAAAATACCATTTGAAAAGGAAGATGAGAATGCAATCTGCACATCACATTTTTCTACTGAAAACCAGCCAATTCCAAATAACAAACAAATGCTCTCCTCTTAAAAACATGCTATCACTATGGCTAACCAAACAGAGAATATATGTAGTTTGTGATGAGCCTTACTTATTGGCAATGATGAATAACACTGCCATGAAATCCAAGAGCTGTTAAGAATCCTGGGGAGGATGTTGATTTTTGTAGAGTTTTTTCAACTATGCTTCTGAAAACACATTATATATTTAAAAAACTGTATTAGAGAATTTTATAGTCCTACTTACTATCATGTGTGCTTGCTGGATTTTGTCCCTAAGTGACATTTTTTTTTTTGACACAAATGTTTTGACACTCATTATACCTATTTACTTCTACACACTTCACACAAAATTCAAGTATAAGCAGCATAATGAAGTCTGTTTTTAATGTGACAGGGAAAAAAGTTTGCTCAAGCACAAAACACTAAAATAAAACCCTCCAAAGTCAGATTTACACTCTTAGATCACCTTCTAATCTGGAAAGATAAATTTCATGATGATAAACTCTGAGAAAAACATGCCTTTCTTAAAATGTCATTTATGTGTTATTTCCAACAAAGTTTAATGTTTTTTTATTATAAGAAAGTATATTCAGTAAATTCTCACATTGAAGGGGAGTAGAAAATGTAAAAGTAATGACCAAATGGCACTTACATTCATGTATTAAGATCATGCTAAATTACTTGAAATTATAAGATGTTAAGATAAATATTTATAAATTAATAAAACCTTCAAAATGTATAAGAGTTCTATTATTTCATGAATGTTTCCCTTTTCCACATATAATTTTCCATTGCAATTAAAATCATAGATAGATATAGGGGGAAAAAAATCAAGTTTCAGATTCAGAAGAAATAGATTCTAGTCTTGTACTTGGGTTTCACCAATGCTGAAACTGACTCTGTACAGGTTTCTTAATTTTTCTTATCTTAATTCCCTCATTTATAAGATATGGGGATAACATTATTTTCTTTGCCATATAATATGGTGATTGTATGATCTATACAATGAAATTTTAAGATTTCAAACATACAACTACTAAACAGGCATATATCAATATAAACTGATGCATTATTCTATACAGACAGATAAAATAGGATAATAAATACTTTACATAAAATTAATCAGGGCTGATGAGAGTGGGACCAGAACAAAGCACTAGGGCCATATGATCTGGAAGGGGGTCCAAGGTAAATTCCACATAAATACTTTTAGCCAGTCTGTCCTTGCTGGGGAGCCCAAGATGATACTCTGATGTTTGAATTTGCTACTGGTAACCTTAAATATAATGAGCCACTGTGCAAAGATAATTAACACTAGGATAAGCAATGTAGGTGATACTCCACAATGACGCGTAACACTAATTTAGGTATCTTCTCAAAGTAAACCAAAATAAAAGCCTCTCCTTACTACTTATTTAATTTGTAAGATGTAAATTTAGCTTACAAAACATATCAAACAAAATCTAGCTAAGTTAAAGCTATACCTGTAGATCAGTAGCTATATCTGTATATCTGTAGCTATTTTCTGATGTTTCAGAATGTGACCAATTAGAAGCAACTGTTGAATATCAGCTCTAACATAAATATATGTCAATATATATAAAATTTACTTACATGTAAATCTGTATTTATCATTTACTGTATCATACACTGAAAAGACTTATAAGTACACACACGTGTGTATCAATTAAACAGAGTTGTGGAGCAGAATTTTGTTTCTAACATTACTAGAAAGGATTGATTTTTAAAATACCATAATTATGAAGCAGATTAAAAAAAAAAGGAAAGCAGCTCTCTAAAATACATGTTTATCCTAAGAACCAGAAAAAACAATCACCTTTGCTTCTCATCAATGGAATCAGGCTCAGCTAACTGGCTGGTAGCTCAGCAGAACAAACAAGGGCTTGAAGAGACCAAGAGAGGTTCAAATATGATCTCTATTACTTCATAGCTTTAAGAACTCAGGGAAATTTATTTAATTCTATTTTATTTTCAATTTCTCCAAAGTGGGCATTAATAATACTTACATTTCCAAGTTGTTGTAAAGAATTTATAACAATGCATAAGCAGAGTATTACAGTGCCTGCAAACTTGCAGTCTGTGTTCAAGAAATGATAGCAGTTGTTACTGACAACAAAGTGATATGGTTTTCTTAGTAACAGACTGCTGTTCAGGTTAAAGAACTTATTACCAATCTCTTAAAAAAGCTTATTTTTCTTTTGTTACATGTATAGATTTCTTGCAATCAGCTGTGGCTAATTCTTTCATCAATATTAGGTTTTATGACATTCAGTGTTTTGATAGAAAAGATCTCAAATAAGAGAAGGAGAGAACACATGGAATCATGATTTACCTGTTATAAAGTTTATCATAGTTTTCCTTTAAAAGTTCCCGCTCCTTTTCTAAATCACTAATTCTATCCTGCAGCTGAAATGAAAAGAAAATTACACACTAAGTATATAAAACCACCTAGGGATTAAAAAAAAAAATACAAGGAGACAAACATGTTTCAGTCTTGATTTCTACACTGCAGCCGTGAACTAGGCCATGTATATTGTCTGTATCTAATTTAGCATCAGTTTTTTTCCAAGTTGTTAAGTAAACATGAAATTAATATTTCTGTTTTAATTTACTAAGAACATATATACTGCTTTATGGCAACATGTGCCAAAACTCAATAAAGGATGTGTTAAAAGCTTGCTATTAGGTTTGGGGAAACATAATATTTTTTTACTCTCCTCTCTGATGGATTCCGTCATTATATTCATTTTGTATAAATTTCCAATTCCCCCCTCCCAAAATTAAAGGATTAAGCTTTTTTTTGGCTTGTGGTTCAAACAAATTGTGTCAGTCACTATTTACTCTGAACACACAATTTCTCATGTTACCTGGAATTTAAAAAGAAACAGTAGTACATCTTTCAGATGACTAAACAAATTAAACTGTATACCTTACTTTATCCCAATGTATAAATGAATAATATTTTTAGAAATAAATGTCAGCCAATAATTATATATTGATAACTAAAATGTAGCTTCTGAATTTATTTCTAGTATTTCAGTTTAATTTACCAGTATATTTTGATGTTACAACCTTTTCCCATGGATAAGAGTACGCTTAAAATTCATTCCCTTCTCAAAATTCTCTTTTGATGCCAGTATAAGACACTGTAAAAGATTCTTCCAAGATGATAAGAGAAAGTAGGCATCTTATTTCATTTCCATTCTCTTTAAGGACAAGGTTAACAGACTACAGAAAGATTGTGCTAGCTGGGAAACATGAGAAGCAACATGAATAGGAAGATGAGTTTTCAAACAACTTCTGAGAAAAATAATTTCTCAAAATTGCTGACATTGTACGGCAGAACATTCTCCTCCATAGAGACAGATATATTTCTATAATTGTTCTGACATCTCAAATGACTAATAAACTGTTAAGACTGAGACAGTTAAGTTCCTCAGGTAATCTGGTATCCGTTTAAAAATGTCATGGTTAAAAAAAAGAGCCATGGTTTTCCTTTCCTCACGGATCCTTAATCCTTTAGATACACAGTGGATCTCAGCACATTTCTAAGTACTGTTAAGTACCGATTTGCCATGCACATATTACTGGGTGTGTTCAAAGTGCCATGGTTGTAGTTTAGGATTATGAAGTCAATATAATATTTAATATGTCTCTATTTGACTTTTTCAAAACAATCACAGACAAGTTTTAATGCAACGAATGGCTAAACATTTTAGCTTACCTCTTCTATTCTTCTTTCAGAAAATGTCATGGAACGTAACTGTTTCTCAAGACTGCAGCATTTCAAACGTTGTTCTTTAAGTTGCAGATTTAGCTTATCTCCATTTGCCATTAAGGCATCATGGCTGATCCGGAGAGTTTTTTGCTTCTAAAAAACAAAAAAGAAAATCCTTTCAAAACTATTTTTGGATTCTGCTTTGAATGAATGATTACCATTCCAAAAAATGAATTTACTCCAGACGTTCATGTTACACAGTTTATTCTTTATAAACAGTTTATTACCAACATTGTATATGTGCTACTGTATTAATATGCTACTACACAATGTATAATGTCTCCATACAAGGTAGTCTTGGCCAAAGGGTTTCATGAGGAAGAAAATATTTTAGTACAGAGTCATACAATGCAGCCTGGTTTTGTCCTTTATTTTATTTTTCCCTAGTTTTTTGACTTGTTGATAGTGACCAGTGAGTAACTTAGTTTTAGCAGATAATTTTTTTTTTCATCTCACTGTGGGTACAGTGGTTGGAAATGCTTTCTAAAAAATGCTGCTGCATGGGTTAAAAATAAATTCTGATCACAAATATTCAAACTGAAAAGATTTGTTGCCACACCAGATAAACAGCTTTGGAAGGTTAGCTTCTAATTTTAATACAATTATGAATTTCAATTTTGTAAAACAGATACTGAAGTCTTCATTTCAAAAACTGATCTACTTATGAATATGTTTTAAATTCAGTTTTATATATTTAAATGCCACATACTTCTTTTAGAAACAAAAAAGGTGATTACACTGAAGTCTTTTCATAGTCTATATGACCATAACACATAATGCCTCCTCTGCTAATTTATCATTAAAGTTCTACTGAAGTTCTTCAATTTTTTTAAAAAAAACATGGATATTGAGATCCTTGAGTTTAATTTTTGTTAATCTTGGTATTATTATAGAATACTATCTTTAACTAGCTTTCTTTGGGCTACCTCAGCGAAGCTGTTGGTCTGAACCTCTCAAATCTCTACCCAACATCAATCCCAAAAGAGGTATCTGTGTTATCAAAGACACTTGCTACTCATGGTACTAAACAAATATCTACAAATACCTGGAGTCACTGTAAAATGGAAATCAAAACAGTCAAAGTGATAAATGAATGCAGAATCACTCTCTAATTTCTTTCTTAATTCCTCCTTTAGAGATGGCTTTCAACTACATGTATTTTAAACCTCCTTCTCCCAACTATCTACTGATAGCACTATCAATCCCACTCTCTAATTAATTTCTCTTTCATACATGCTCATATTTTTACGGAAGGCAATGTATTACTTGACATTTAAAGAGGTTACTGCAGGATGGAAAACACTATCCAGAGTATGGTTGAAAATATTTACCTAATTCAACAGTGAATTTAGGCTTCAGATGACCCTATGCTTTGCATCAATTTACTGCTTTCCTTGTTTCAGTACTTCAAACAAAGCATTGCTTAATATGAATTCTGCTCATCTGGAATGCTTTGGAGTTCATTAATTCCAGAAACTATATTAATTATGCAGTGCCAATAAACAGGAATGCTCTGATGGCACATTCCTGTGGGGCCACAGTCCTTGTGAAAATAACCATTGGGACAAGAGTACCACGTACTGTCAACCCTAACGGTGAGGATTTAAAACAAATACACTGACAGGAGACGTGATGGGTATTCAAATATTTTCTGAAACTAGTAGTAAAAAAACAAAATATCACATATCAAAATAAATTTAACAAAACTTGTTATTAACCTATTCTAAGCACTGATCTATCTTAGATACTTCATAAATATATGGAACTGAAGATATATACAAATACATCTAAAACTTCACTGCTATATGCCCATATGATTTCAGATAAAAGGACTGAAGAATAAATTTTCTTGACATGAGATGATTTATGAAAATGTGTTTATTATTTTAAGATGACACAGGTATTCATAAAAAAATCCAAGCAGTTATTTCTTCAGTTAATTAAGTTATAAATAACTAACCATATCAGAAGGGAAATAATACACACTTGAGAAAAAAAAGAGCAATTTTTAAAAACTACTTTTTAGTGTTATGACCATTCTACTTTAAAAAAGTTTGAACACTATTTTTGAACCTCTGTATCTATACATCATCCTAATAAAATAATTTATCACAGTACCTCTTGAAGCTGAATAAATTTTCCTTCCATTACTGAAAGGGCATTGCTTTTCTCCACTAGTTGCTTATGAAGCTTAATCATTTCTACGTTGTCCCGAATGTTTGACCTTCAATGATGTATTTAAGAAAACGACAGAGACAGAATTAAAAATGCAAGACAAAAGGAAAAAAAAAATCTGTGGTGAGACTATAATTTTTCATTGACTGTTACATAGAAAAAAATTTACACACATGCTTATCAGTCATTGAGGTTTCTAGTTTATTATACACTCAGGACAGACTTACTGTTTAAAACCAACCAATAATCATTCTTGAACTTTCATAAATACATAGACTCTCAGAGTTTGAAGGGAGCCCCATATTTGATTTTGTCACTTCTACACAGTATCATTTTATAGTGTCCTGAAAGATGTACAAGAGGACATCTGTCTTTAGCACAGCCATCATTCCACCACCAAACTTCAGGTTTATTTTAAGGAGGACTATGATATTATTTTTCTCTAAATGGAAAATATGCCATACAGCTACTCATCTTTCTACAACTCCCTCAAAACAAATGGTATCATAAGATTATCATTTATTGGCGTTTCCTCCTGGAGTTCAGACTTTTCAAAATATTTCCAAAAAAAAAGTGACTTAGCATTTTATACTAATAATGCCCAAAGCTGGCATTTAAATACGTTGCAGATGTGCCTGTAGCTGTAAGAGATCATTTAACGTCCATAGGGTATATAGAAACTCTATATGCTGCAATACTAGTTTGTATTTTTCCTACTGAGATTAAAGCAAACGCAGAATTTAACAGGAAGATCTTGTTAAAGGTTAATCATAGATCTAAATGAATACCTGTTTTCAAAAGGCATTTATTTTCCTGACAGAGAAAGAAGTTTCCTTAATTTAATATGTTTTACATTCAAAAATATTTTTAAAATTGTGAGGCTTGGTTTTAGACTTCATTTTCTAAGAAAAATAAACACAAAAATCTTAAGTTCAGAAAATATTTCAGTATTTAAAGTAAGTAATTTTACTTCCAAAACTTATCTAGTATACACATATTGGAAAAATTGTCACAACGCCCTACTGGAACCAGAAAATGGACTACAAAGCTCACACATCTGTAAACCAGCTGAGGACTTGAAATACTTAATTTTCCTCTTTGATATTTGAAAGTTCATTGTATTTTGGCATTGGACAGTTAGTTGTCCTCACACAGAAGATAAACAAGTCCAAGAACCTGGATCTTGCCCAGAGTACAGTCTTAACACAATGTTAAAATAATTATGTGTCTAAAACATGTTATCTAGTAGTTCCAAGCATACATTCAACAGTACACTCACCAATATTCCCCTCAGTATTATTTTTACTTACTAAAAAAATAATAATAATATGAAGGGAAAATATTTTTTGAATAGGTCAATAGAAAATAGCATATTTTTTTCGTATTTAAAAGTCAAAATTAACTTATCTGTTTTCTCCAGAATTACTTGGTTTGACTGCTCAACAGTGAGTGACATTTACTATTACAGAAGGATAGAACATTGTTCAAATAATTTCAATCTCTACTTATATTTTCAGCTGTAATTCATCTTTTATTTTTCTTGTTTTTAAGCATGTTAATATTTTCAAGATTAAATATATATGACATATGTATGAATAACAACTAGTATGTGATGACATTAACAAAAAATTAAGTCCCAACAACCCATTCAGCTTCATAGGGTCATATAAATAGCAGGTTTTAATTTTGAATTTTTTTTGTAAGAAAAAGGCCAGTAAGTATCTTAGAAAAAACTTACAGTGGTCTAATTGGTAGATGCTTTCTTGAATATTTCCTAAAGTCCTAGGAGTTTAAACTTTTCACAGTATTGCCAAGAAAGGTGACTTGGTGTTTTATACTAATGATGCCCAATGAGTAGGCACAAATACAACAGAAGTAGTATTTAGAAAACAATGATAACAATGTGGTACTTTAAATAAAAAAATCAGTTCATTACAGAGTACACGTATTCTGAAACAACATAGCATTTGGAAGTCTTTAATAATTATTCTAAAGTTTTAGGGGCTCTATACATAAATGGCTGGGGCTTCCCAGGTAAAAAAAATCCACCTCCCAATGCACGAGGCTTAAGAGACACAGGTTTGATCCCTGGGTCTGGAAGATCACCTGGAATAGGAAGTGGTAACCCATTTTAGTATTTAGTATTCTTGCCTGCAAAATTCCACAGACAGAGGAGCCTGGTGGGCTATGGTCAACGGGGTGGCAGAGAGTTGTATACAACTGAGTGACTAAGCATGACAGATAATGGTTATCATTATGATGGGATATTTCTGATGGGGACAGTGAAAAGGAAAGATCACTTGCTATTAAGCTGAGAGTGAAGAGTCGATGATATAAAGTGCAAGAAAGTTAAAAGCAACACTATGATGAATGCGGCCTGGTCTTCAGAAAGGTGTACAATGAAAAGTCATCTCAGATCTGCCAATCAACATTTTTACACAGATGAAATACAGTAAAAGAATGCGGGTGTATGTGAGAGAGGAAAGAGGGAAGGAGATGTCACGGAAAGCTGACAAGGGACGTGAGAAGGATACTCGAAGGCAAGAGGGAGCTAGAGTCCTTGCTAAGTGGCTGGTCCTAGACCTCTGCCTGCAGAGGAAGGCCTCAGGTTGGTTTTCTCTGAGGAGCAGAGACAGACAGGGCTAATTTTACGAACAATATTTTAAGTGACCACCATATAATATGTTCCTGCCCTGTTCTATGTGCTATGAAGGGAACATGAAGTCTTCAGGATGATGACATTTGAACAGAAAGAACAATGCATAGAAAACATGTTCAGATGAACTCAGACGGTCATGCACCAATTCATACATGCTGCATTATATGTGGTGAAATGATCTGCAAATGGATATCAAGCACACTAATTATGTGCTTTGTAAAAATAAATTTCTCATATTTTTCAACAGGGATTTTGGAAAAAAAAAAACAAAACCTCTACAAAATTAAGTTGGAAAATGTGGTTTCTTTTCTTTTTTTTGTAGACATTATTTAGAATTATGATCAAATCTTTTAAAACTATGAGAAGAGCTGTTGGCCCATCGCTAAGATTAAAAACAAACTAAAATAAATTAGATCTTATGTTGAAAAAGGTAATCCAGCTCTCAAACCTACGTGCCAAGTTTCTCTCATATAATTTGAAACAGTCAAGCAATAAACTCTGGAAGAGAAATTTCTAATGGAAGCCTTGAAAACACTTGACTCCAGCTCTGCTACTGGGTGCCATAATAAATCCAGAAACTTAAAACCTCAAATATACTGGAGAAGGAAAAACTTTCAGTGGTGCGATGTAATGTATAGTCTAATAGGAAAGCTTAAGAAGCCAAAACTTTGCTCCAGTGAAAGTTTCTAATACTTCACTTCCTAGGCACACAGTTCCTCCCCGCCTTTACACCCGTTAACATTTCTTTCTTGGCTACAGTACGGATTATGAATGCTAAAAAAAAAAGCTTCTTGATTATTTGACGCAAAGATGTTATAATACCATTTTTAGCACCATTTAGTAGGGAAGGTTTTAGAATACAAAAGGTAGGCTATGAAATTCTGGAAAGTTATTAGGTAAAATATTTATGAGATAGAATGAAAAGGTTCTTTTTGAGAAATAGTGTAAGGCTGACTTAATTTGGAGGATAAACTTGAAAACAATCTTAGAATTCAAAAAAACTCCAAAGTTTTTTTTTTTTTTTTTTTTTAATAGTGGCAGGCAGACAGTCTCTAAGCATATAGGTCATTCCTGGCTCTTATTAGGGAAACACATGTGTGCTAAGTCACTTCAGTTGTGTTGGACTCTGCATGACCCATTGACTGTAGTATGCCAGGCTTCTCTGTCCATGGGATTCTCCAGGAAAGAATACTGAAGTGGGTTGCCATGCCCTTCTCCAGGGGATCTTCCCGACCCATGGACTGAACTTGTGTCTGTCTCCTGTCAATAAGGGACAGAAATGGTATGCACCTAACAGAAGCAGAAGATATTAAGAAGAGGTGTAAGAATACACAGAAGAATTATGCAAAAAAGATCTTCATGACCCAGATAACAACAACGGTGTGATCACTAACCTAGAGCCAGACATCTTGGAGTCCAAAGTTAAGGATGCATCATTACGACCAAAGCTAGTGGAGGTGATGGAATTCCAGCTGAGCTATTTCAAATCCTAAAAGATCATGCTGTGAAAGTGCTGCACTCAATATGCCAGCAGATTTGGAAAACTCAGCAGTGGCCACAGGACTGGAAAAGGTCTTCATTCCAACCAAAGAATGGTAATGCCCAAGAATGTTTAAACTACTGTATTCGTCTCACATGCTAGCAAAGTAATGCTCAAAATTCTCCAAGCTAGGCTTCAATAGTACATGAACCGAGAATTTCCAGATCTTCAAACTGGATTTAGAAAAGGCAAGGGAACCAGAGACCAAATTGCCAATATCCTCTGAAAAAGCAAGGGAATTAAAAAAAAAAAAACTACTTCTGCTTCATTTGACTGTGTGGATCAAAACAAACTATGGAAAGTTCTTCAAGAGATGGGAATACAAAACCACCTAACTTGCCTCCTGAGAAATCTGTATGCAGGTCAAGAAGCAACAATTAATACGTCATGGAACAACGGACTGGTTCCAGGTTGGGAAAGGAGTACATCAAGGCTGTATATTGTCACCCTGCTTATTTAACTTATATGCAGAGTATATCATGAGAAACCCTGGGCTGGATGAAGCACAAGCTGGAATCAAGACTGCTGGAAGAAACATCAATAACCTCAGATATGCAGATGATACCACCCTTATGGCAGAAAGCGAAGAGGAACTGAAGAGCCTCTTGATGAAAGTGAAAGAGGAGAGAGAAAAGGCTGGCTTAAAATTCAACATTAAAAAAACTAAGATCATGGCATCTGATCTTATCACTTCATGGCAAATAGAAGGGGAAATAATGGAAACAGTGACAGACTTTATTTTCTTGGGCTCCAAAATCACAGCCAAAAAACTCAATGACATTACTCCTTGGAAAAAAAAGCTATGACAAACTTAGACAGCATATTAAAAAGCAGAGACAGTACTCCTCTGGCAAAGGTCCATCTAGTCAAAGCTGTGGTTTTTCCAGTAGTCAGGTATGGATGTGAGAGTTGGACCATAAAGAAAGCCGAGCGCTGAAGAACTGATGCTTTGGAACTGTGGTGTTGGAGAAGACTCTTGAGAGTCCCTTGGACTGCAAGGAGATCAATCCAGTCAATCCTAAAGGAAATCAGTCCTGAATATTCATTAGAAGGACTGGTGCTGAAGCTGAAGCTCCAATACTTCGGCCACCTGATCCAAAGAACTGATGCATTGGAAAAGACCCTGCTGGGAAAGACTGAAGGCAGGAGAAGGGGACGACGGAAGATGAGATGGTTGGATGGCATCACTGACTCGATGGACATGAGTTTGAGTGAGCTCTGGGAGTTGGTGATGGACAGGAACGCCTGGTGTGCTGCAGTCTTACGGGGTCGCAACTGAACTGAACTGTCTCCTGTATTGGCAGGAGACAAAGGTAACAATAGAGTATCACTCCTGAATAGAATTACAGGAGGTTACTAGAAAGTGAAATGGAATAAGCTTCACTAAAATAGCTGAGCAAACTCAATCTGAAAGGTCATGACTGTTCAAAACTGCAACTTTAGTTCATAAAAATAACGCTCCCTCATTTTAGATGCATAAAGGAAAAAGTCTGTATGTGTATGCTTATTTGCCTGTGGATTGCATCTTTCTTGTGGTGTTGGGTCAAAACATAAATAAGAACTCAGTATTTTCTTATTCTCAAACAGGGAATGGAAGGGGACAGTTATATAGGCCTTTCTACATGGACATAATCATACTCTTCGGAAAATAGAGGGAGCACTCCCAAAGACTGGTTGGGGACAGGAAGGACCCAAATCCTGGCTCATCTTCTTAAGGGACCATTTTGAAGTTCAAGTTTGTGGATTCTGACCAGTAATGAGAATTTGAGACTTATATTCAATATATCAAAAAGCCCAATGAGAAATGTAGACTTACTGGCAATTGAGTTTTACAAGTGAACTAAAAGCCTTATAGTTTTCACTTTTTGATAGCAAATCAGTGCAAAATTATAGGCTATGTCACAATTATCTTGAAATGATTAGCATAATACAGGTTTTGGATTAAAAAAAAAAAAAAACCAACAAATTGATTAGAATCACAGGGTCCCTGGGGATAAAAGCAACTGTTGTTTTAAAGGGTGGAAAACCACTCACTCATTTCAGCGTCTTCATTTCACAGCTGAGGTAGCTAACTGAGGCTTAGAGAAGTAAAGCATTCTGCCAGTTTCTACATGAGTGAGCCAGGTCTAAGAGGTAAATTCTTCCTACTCGTGTGCTTCCTTCCTCTGAGATGTTCCTAAGTTTTAGCTTTCCTTCCACTATCAAGTACACTCTAATACATTAGTTACTATTAATTTTGATAATTTCTGTGGTTTAAATAAAGTGCCTGGGAAACATGCCGAGCAGCTATCACAAAAATATCTTAGGTAACAGTCATAATAAAAAACATGGGGATAAAAGACATGGTATTTGAGCTTGATAACTTTTCACTAGGCAAATTCTAAGGTACTCAAAACACCAGTAGGAACTTGTTGGATATGTTTTTTAAAGATGACTGATCACCTCTCTGTATCAGTGATGTTGGTTGTCCCTAGCCCCAGTTACCCTTCCATCCGAGAGCCAGATATGCCCTCTAAATTAGAGGGCTGAGCAACTGGACAAATCCAAATGGAAGGGCACTCTGCAAACAACCATCATTAGTGGTCTGGAAGACTAGGGAACCTCTTGAGAATGAGGGAATCCTAAAAAGTTGTGATGATTAATTACAATACATGGTCCTTGGTTGGATATGAGATTAAAACAAAGAAAAACAAAAGAAAAATAGTGATTAAAAACAAAATAAAAAATAAAAATAGCTATCAAGGCCATTAATGGAATAATGGGGTGTTCACTGGGAGGACTGATGCTGAAGCTGAAACTCCAATACTTTGGCCACCTCATGCTAAGAGTTGACTCACTGGAAAAGACCCTGAGGCTGGGAGGGATTGGGGGTGGGAGAAGAGGACGACAGAGATGAGATGGCCGGATGGCATCACTGACTCGATGGACATGAGTTTGAGTGAACTCCAGGAGTTGGTGATTGACAGAGAGGCATGGCGTGCTGTGATTCATAGGGTCGCAAAGAGTCGGACACAACTGAGCGACTGAACTGAACTGACTGTATCATTCATTGCGAAATGTCCTGAATGTGTGATAGGTGTCCTGTGGTTATGTAGGAAGATATCCTTGTTCATAGAAGGTGATTAGCTGTGTAGAGAGGGTGGCATGATATATGCACCTAACTCTCAGAGAGAGAGAAGACACAGGGAAGGAGGGCAGTGGGCCTGTGCCTGAGTGGGCAGAATGCAGGATAGGCTTTGTCATTCACAAACACACCAAAAGGTGAAAGGCATGTGTGTTCAAGGTACTAATTCTTGCAACTTTGCTGTAGGTTTGCCATTTTCCAAAATGAAATGCTGGGGAAGACCTCTGAGCGCCAGGAAGTAATCCGTGTCTGTGCACAGCTGGAAAGATGGAGCCCTGAAAGCCAAGCTGCTTTGTATACTGCACGGCTGCAAAAAGTCTCTGTGTTTTTAAGATCCGAGAGTGTGCCGTCAACCAAAGGGAAGAGGACAAATCAGAGTTTCTGAAACATTTATGGGTTAAATTTCTTCTAGTGGGACATTACAGGACTTACATGATTTTTAATTAAGAAGGTAAACATCCTAACATTTACTTAAAAAAACAAAAAACACTTAGTACAAACTAGTTACACATTTGGTAAGAGTATAAATATTTGGGGAGTTGAAAAAGTCAGTAAAAGGTAAAATCAACCTGATTTTAATGTTCATGTACATGTGTTCACTGGTTACTGCTTTGCATTTAATTTAAGACGGCCTTTTTAATAAGCAGAAAATGTGCATTTTTATATTGTTTAAATTTTAATATGGATTTTTGTTCAAAACAGCACAGACATTCAGGC
The DNA here is from genome assembly GCA_006410615.1 of Neotragus moschatus. Lineage (NCBI taxonomy): Eukaryota > Metazoa > Chordata > Mammalia > Artiodactyla > Bovidae > Neotragus > Neotragus moschatus. The sequence goes on from SJYA01002412.1 coordinate 135,162, forward strand.
TACTTGTAAATGATACAAGATTTTTTGCTAATGAGGCATTATGTAGAACATATGCAAAAATCACAACTCAGTCTTCCAAAATAGACCACAATAACAGGAAAAAACATGATTTTAATAAAAAAGAGCAGTACTGGGCTTATACTTCAAAGCAATTAAGGGCTTTGGATAACCAAAAGTTTATGTCAAGCTGATGCCAAACCAAACTGGTCTATTAAACACATACTACGAAGAGTTTCTGTAATATTCTATGAAAAGGCTCTTTGCCATAAATATCAGGCACCACACTCTGAAGATTACAACTACTTTAGGTTCATGTTTGAGAACAAGGAGTCCAGCATTCAGATCAGACTTCTAGAATTTCAAATCTGAAATAATGTACCCGTGAAAGAGAAGTTTAAATATGTTTTCCATTTTGTGATTTTTCTCTACAGTAAATTATACCAAGTCTTATATTCTCCCCAACATTTTTCAACAGTTTTCCATTAGTCTCAAAAAAAAATTGCTGTTACACATAAAATTCTGAGTTATGTGTAAACATATAAGAAAAAAAAAGACTTGAAGACCCTTATTTGAAGTCATTTCTTCAGTTTTCAACAACTGTATCTCAAGAAGCAATATGTTATTCACCTTCTTAGAAGAAGGTACCCTTCTTTCTAAGCAAATAACCAGTAATTTTCAATTTATAAAATATGTGAGGTAGGGTGTTAGTTGCTCGCTTTCTTTGGTCTCTGCAACAAAAGTTTCTCTTAACTGTAATACTCACTTTGTCTATCCTTCACATTAAGTGACAAAAAATTGGGGTGAATAATACAATCCTCTAAAGAAAGCCTTAGTTTACTTTGTAAGGAAACCTTTCTCTGTGTATATGCTGATGTCTCCTGCTGACAACACGTATACTGGAAAACATGCAGATCTGTCTGTTACTCTAGTTCTGCTGTTATCTAGTCCTAGGACTGAAGAACTCTTGGATTTCCCTTTCAATTAACACTAAACACTAGTTCTCAGATGATCATATCCCTTTGGAAGGAGGAACAGTCAACGTAGGGTCAATCTTACCCTTTGGGAATTTAAGAAACATAAAAGAAATTGGGATTTCCTGGTGGCTTAGAGGTAAAGAACCTGCCTGCAATGCAGGAGACATGGGTTCGATTCCTGATTTGGGAAGATCCCCTGGAGAAGGAAATGGCTATCCATTCCAGTATTCTGGCCTGGAGAACTCCATGGATAGAGGAGCCTGGCGGGCTATAGTCCATGGGGTTGCAAACATGACTTAGCGACTGAGCAGGCATGCAACTGAGAAAGTAGTTTGATAACCTTGTATTCAGCTGTTGAGGAATGGCTCCAAGCTTGGGCCTGGACTAATGCACAGTTTTTATATTNCTGGAATCAAGACTGCTGGAAGAAACATCAATAACCTCAGATATGCAGATGATACCACCCTTATGGCAGAAAGCGAAGAGGAACTGAAGAGCCTCTTGATGAAAGTGAAAGAGGAGAGAGAAAAGGCTGGCTTAAAATTCAACATTAAAAAAACTAAGATCATGGCATCTGATCTTATCACTTCATGGCAAATAGAAGGGGAAATAATGGAAACAGTGACAGACTTTATTTTCTTGGGCTCCAAAATCACAGCCAAAAAACTCAATGACATTACTCCTTGGAAAAAAAAGCTATGACAAACTTAGACAGCATATTAAAAAGCAGAGACAGTACTCCTCTGGCAAAGGTCCATCTAGTCAAAGCTGTGGTTTTTCCAGTAGTCAGGTATGGATGTGAGAGTTGGACCATAAAGAAAGCCGAGTGCTGAAGAACTGATGCTTTGGAACTGTGGTGTTGGAGAAGACTCTTGAGAGTCCCTTGGACTGCAAGGAGATCAATCCAGTCAATCCTAAAGGAAATCAGTCCTGAATATTCATTAGAAGGACTGGTGCTGAAGCTGAAGCTCCAATACTTCGGCCACCTGATCCAAAGAACTGATGCATTGGAAAAGACCCTGCTGGGAAAGACTGAAGGCAGGAGAAGGGGACGACGGAAGATGAGATGGTTGGATGGCATCACTGACTCGATGGACATGAGTTTGAGTGAGCTCTGGGAGTTGGTGATGGACAGGAACGCCTGGTGTGCTGCAGTCTTACGGGGTCGCAACTGAACTGAACTGTCTCCTGTATTGGCAGGAGACAAAGGTAACAATAGAGTATCACTCCTGAATAGAATTACAGGAGGTTACTAGAAAGTGAAATGGAATAAGCTTCACTAAAATAGCTGAGCAAACTCAATCTGAAAGGTCATGACTGTTCAAAACTGCAACTTTAGTTCATAAAAATAACGCTCCCTCATTTTAGATGCATAAAGGAAAAAGTCTGTATGTGTATGCTTATTTGCCTGTGGATTGCATCTTTCTTGTGGTGTTGGGTCAAAACATAAATAAGAACTCAGTATTTTCTTATTCTCAAACAGGGAATGGAAGGGGACAGTTATATAGGCCTTTCTACATGGACATAATCATACTCTTCGGAAAATAGAGGGAGCACTCCCAAAGACTGGTTGGGGACAGGAAGGACCCAAATCCTGGCTCATCTTCTTAAGGGACCATTTTGAAGTTCAAGTTTGTGGATTCTGACCAGTAATGAGAATTTGAGACTTATATTCAATATATCAAAAAGCCCAATGAGAAATGTAGACTTACTGGCAATTGAGTTTTACAAGTGAACTAAAAGCCTTATAGTTTTCACTTTTTGATAGCAAATCAGTGCAAAATTATAGGCTATGTCACAATTATCTTGAAATGATTAGCATAATACAGGTTTTGGATTAAAAAAAAAAAAAAACCAACAAATTGATTAGAATCACAGGGTCCCTGGGGATAAAAGCAACTGTTGTTTTAAAGGGTGGAAAACCACTCACTCATTTCAGCGTCTTCATTTCACAGCTGAGGTAGCTAACTGAGGCTTAGAGAAGTAAAGCATTCTGCCAGTTTCTACATGAGTGAGCCAGGTCTAAGAGGTAAATTCTTCCTACTCGTGTGCTTCCTTCCTCTGAGATGTTCCTAAGTTTTAGCTTTCCTTCCACTATCAAGTACACTCTAATACATTAGTTACTATTAATTTTGATAATTTCTGTGGTTTAAATAAAGTGCCTGGGAAACATGCCGAGCAGCTATCACAAAAATATCTTAGGTAACAGTCATAATAAAAAACATGGGGATAAAAGACATGGTATTTGAGCTTGATAACTTTTCACTAGGCAAATTCTAAGGTACTCAAAACACCAGTAGGAACTTGTTGGATATGTTTTTTAAAGATGACTGATCACCTCTCTGTATCAGTGATGTTGGTTGTCCCTAGCCCCAGTTACCCTTCCATCCGAGAGCCAGATATGCCCTCTAAATTAGAGGGCTGAGCAACTGGACAAATCCAAATGGAAGGGCACTCTGCAAACAACCATCATTAGTGGTCTGGAAGACTAGGGAACCTCTTGAGAATGAGGGAATCCTAAAAAGTTGTGATGATTAATTACAATACATGGTCCTTGGTTGGATATGAGATTAAAACAAAGAAAAACAAAAGAAAAATAGTGATTAAAAACAAAATAAAAAATAAAAATAGCTATCAAGGCCATTAATGGAATAATGGGGTGTTCACTGGGAGGACTGATGCTGAAGCTGAAACTCCAATACTTTGGCCACCTCATGCTAAGAGTTGACTCACTGGAAAAGACCCTGAGGCTGGGAGGGATTGGGGGTGGGAGAAGAGGACGACAGAGATGAGATGGCCGGATGGCATCACTGACTCGATGGACATGAGTTTGAGTGAACTCCAGGAGTTGGTGATTGACAGAGAGGCATGGCGTGCTGTGATTCATAGGGTCGCAAAGAGTCGGACACAACTGAGCGACTGAACTGAACTGACTGTATCATTCATTGCGAAATGTCCTGAATGTGTGATAGGTGTCCTGTGGTTATGTAGGAAGATATCCTTGTTCATAGAAGGTGATTAGCTGTGTAGAGAGGGTGGCATGATATATGCACCTAACTCTCAGAGAGAGAGAAGACACAGGGAAGGAGGGCAGTGGGCCTGTGCCTGAGTGGGCAGAATGCAGGATAGGCTTTGTCATTCACAAACACACCAAAAGGTGAAAGGCATGTGTGTTCAAGGTACTAATTCTTGCAACTTTGCTGTAGGTTTGCCATTTTCCAAAATGAAATGCTGGGGAAGACCTCTGAGCGCCAGGAAGTAATCCGTGTCTGTGCACAGCTGGAAAGATGGAGCCCTGAAAGCCAAGCTGCTTTGTATACTGCACGGCTGCAAAAAGTCTCTGTGTTTTTAAGATCCGAGAGTGTGCCGTCAACCAAAGGGAAGAGGACAAATCAGAGTTTCTGAAACATTTATGGGTTAAATTTCTTCTAGTGGGACATTACAGGACTTACATGATTTTTAATTAAGAAGGTAAACATCCTAACATTTACTTAAAAAAACAAAAAACACTTAGTACAAACTAGTTACACATTTGGTAAGAGTATAAATATTTGGGGAGTTGAAAAAGTCAGTAAAAGGTAAAATCAACCTGATTTTAATGTTCATGTACATGTGTTCACTGGTTACTGCTTTGCATTTAATTTAAGACGGCCTTTTTAATAAGCAGAAAATGTGCATTTTTATATTGTTTAAATTTTAATATGGATTTTTGTTCAAAACAGCACAGACATTCAGGCTACTTGTAAATGATACAAGATTTTTTGCTAATGAGGCATTATGTAGAACATATGCAAAAATCACAACTCAGTCTTCCAAAATAGACCACAATAACAGGAAAAAACATGATTTTAATAAAAAAGAGCAGTACTGGGCTTATACTTCAAAGCAATTAAGGGCTTTGGATAACCAAAAGTTTATGTCAAGCTGATGCCAAACCAAACTGGTCTATTAAACACATACTACGAAGAGTTTCTGTAATATTCTATGAAAAGGCTCTTTGCCATAAATATCAGGCACCACACTCTGAAGATTACAACTACTTTAGGTTCATGTTTGAGAACAAGGAGTCCAGCATTCAGATCAGACTTCTAGAATTTCAAATCTGAAATAATGTACCCGTGAAAGAGAAGTTTAAATATGTTTTCCATTTTGTGATTTTTCTCTACAGTAAATTATACCAAGTCTTATATTCTCCCCAACATTTTTCAACAGTTTTCCATTAGTCTCAAAAAAAAATTGCTGTTACACATAAAATTCTGAGTTATGTGTAAACATATAAGAAAAAAAAAGACTTGAAGACCCTTATTTGAAGTCATTTCTTCAGTTTTCAACAACTGTATCTCAAGAAGCAATATGTTATTCACCTTCTTAGAAGAAGGTACCCTTCTTTCTAAGCAAATAACCAGTAATTTTCAATTTATAAAATATGTGAGGTAGGGTGTTAGTTGCTCGCTTTCTTTGGTCTCTGCAACAAAAGTTTCTCTTAACTGTAATACTCACTTTGTCTATCCTTCACATTAAGTGACAAAAAATTGGGGTGAATAATACAATCCTCTAAAGAAAGCCTTAGTTTACTTTGTAAGGAAACCTTTCTCTGTGTATATGCTGATGTCTCCTGCTGACAACACGTATACTGGAAAACATGCAGATCTGTCTGTTACTCTAGTTCTGCTGTTATCTAGTCCTAGGACTGAAGAACTCTTGGATTTCCCTTTCAATTAACACTAAACACTAGTTCTCAGATGATCATATCCCTTTGGAAGGAGGAACAGTCAACGTAGGGTCAATCTTACCCTTTGGGAATTTAAGAAACATAAAAGAAATTGGGATTTCCTGGTGGCTTAGAGGTAAAGAACCTGCCTGCAATGCAGGAGACATGGGTTCGATTCCTGATTTGGGAAGATCCCCTGGAGAAGGAAATGGCTATCCATTCCAGTATTCTGGCCTGGAGAACTCCATGGATAGAGGAGCCTGGCGGGCTATAGTCCATGGGGTTGCAAACATGACTTAGCGACTGAGCAGGCATGCAACTGAGAAAGTAGTTTGATAACCTTGTATTCAGCTGTTGAGGAATGGCTCCAAGCTTGGGCCTGGACTAATGCACAGTTTTTATATTCATATAATATTTAAATATGGCTGTTGGCAATTCATTATGATCACCATACTCGGTGTTGGGGTCTTCAGCACTGTTCTTCACAAGGAACCATTTCTTGGTTTTCCAAGAAGGCTAAGTTTATTTTTAGGGGAAAATGGGTAACTCCCAGGTATTTAAAACCCTGGTTCAAGGCCAGTGTTCAAATTACATTCCCTAATACAAATATAATTCTCAAAAATATTTATTTTTCTTTTGCTCTGCACTTAGAAGGGTATAGAAATGTTAACATATAGAATTTCATTACATAATTTAATTTTACACATAACTTTTTAGGAATAGAAATTAGTAGAGATAATATTAATCTTTTAAATCTCTGAAATAAAAAGTCTGCTTTATTAAAAAAAAACAAATCTATTATGTATCTTAGCTTTTTTAAATATTACCATGTGAGGTTAGTTTGTGAAAAGAGAATTAAGCTCTGATTCTGAAATGAAAAAGTGGAAAATCATGCCTAGTTTTTCGGGAACCTAGTCACATGAGCATGATATCACTTGGTAAGGGGAAAATCAAACAGAGAATCTAGGACTGCTTTTAAAAAAACATAAAGAGAGAAACAAAAGAAACAAAAAAGATCACAGTCACATGCAATGTGTAGACCTCATTTGGATTCTAATTCAAACAAACAGCAAGAAGTCATCTTCAGAGAGGTTGGAGTATAAAAGTTATTAGATGGTATCAAGGAATTGCTGCCAATTTTGTTAGGTGTGATCATGGCCTGGTGATTATGTTTAAAATTCCTTATCAGGCAGAGCAAATATACTAAGGTATAAAGAGGCGTGATGACATAATATTTGATAGGGGCTAATTAATTAAAGAATATGAAGGTGAAGGAAAGATGAAACAAGATGTGTTGATAACTGTTAAAGCTGAATGAGGAGTACATGAGATTTCAATATATTACTCTTTCTGCCTTTGGATATGCTTGTTCTAAACAAAAAAGAAAAGGGCCAAAAGGAAGAAAATAATTCAAGATAGAACAGTAAGAAGGTAAAGTCTTACTGCAAGAACAGCATGGAAGCACAAAAATGAGAGAAGAGGTATCAGAAACCAACAAATGACAAAAGAGGATGGGAAAGAAAACACTACATATTATCCAACATCAAAAATGAAGAGGCAGGACTTCCCTGGTGGTCCAGTGGTTAAAAATCCACCTGCAAGTGCAGGGGACATGGGTTTGATCCCTGGTCTGGGAAGATTCCACAGGCAGCTAAGGCCGTTTGCTGAACAACTGAAGCCTACACACCCTAGAGCCTATGCTCCACAAGAGAAGCTACTGCAGCGAGAAGCCCACACACTGCAGCAACAAACACCCAGTGCAGCCATAAGTAAATAAGACTTGCTTAAAAAAAAATGTAGGGGCAGCAAGGAGACTACTGAAGGGCCCAATGTCACCATAATGATCAGCATAATTCAATGCAAGCTCTGAATGTAAGGAGAGTTAACATCTTTATGGGACGGAGAAAACAGGTACTGTACTACAGAATTTACTACCTTTTACGGGTGGGAAAGCAACTTGAACAAGGTTGGGCTTATTCACAAGGTATGCCAACAGCTGAGTCCTTGTCACACATGTTTTTCTTGGTAGGTACAATCAAATGGTATCAGAGCTTTCTACGGGTTTGGTTAAAGAGCAAAGGAGACAAAGTGAGACAGAGTAGGTCAGGGAAAAACGCCATTAGCCTTGCGCTGTTGATACCAGTAGGTCTGGAGCGGGCTTATGTGAAGAATGCAAAGTAAAAACATGATTTTTTAAATAAACTAGACTTATCCTTCTATGGCATATGATAAAGTATTTTAAACTAATTTTGACCTTATCAAAGTCGGCTATTTCTGTTTTAACATACCTTTGATCTGTAGCCTGCTGTTCTCGAAGCTGAAGAAGAGATAACTCAATTTCATTTTCTTTTCTCCTCAACTGAGTTTTCAGGATCTCCGCCAAGTGCTCTAACTCTTCTATCTGGCCTCTCTGTGACTCAATAACATTTTCTCTGAAATAAAGAATCTTTACAAGAATCTGTAGTTTGAGGCAAAATCTGCAGGATTTAAGATCAGTAAAAAGAAAGCGCTTCATAGTAAAGGGCAAGCAAAAGTTAAAAATTTTAGCTTAACTCCCTCTGAACATAGTGAAATAGTATTAGATTAAATCTGATGATTTGGGAATACATATGGAAGAATTCAAGGGCTTCCCTGGTGGCTCAGCAGTAAAGAATCTGTCTGCCAATGCAAGAGATGAGAGTTCGTTCCCTGGGTTGGAAAGATCCCCTGGAGTAGAAAATGGCAACCCACTCCAGTATTCTTGCTTGGGAAATCCCATGGGCAGAGGAAGCTGGTGGGTTACAGCCTAGCAAGTCACAAAGAGTTTGACAGGACTTAGCAACTAAACAACAACAACAAAATGAAAGAATTCAAGGTACTGCTTTATATTAGATAATGTCTTAGGCAATGGGTTAGACTACAGTTCAATTCAATATAGTATTTATTGGTTATTTACTATACACTCTGTGAGCTAGTCATCTTCAGATAATTTATGCACCTTTGTTCTTTTATATGCACACTTGCCTATACCACCCAAATGATCACTTCATAGAGAGAAGGCAAGAAATGTGCAAAACATAACTTAGTGGTCTTTGGTTTATATTTTCTCTCTACCAGGTCTGGCAGCATCCCAGTGTACTGAGCCTCAGCACTGGTTTAAACCCCGGCTTTTCTGCTAATAGCTAACAAGGTTAGGCTAGTCTTTTAGTTTTATTCCCTCACAGGCAATCATTACTGTAATTGGTATTTAAAATATTCAAAAGAAAAAAATTAAGCCCATATTATTCTTAAGCAGCTATCTAAAATATGATATTCTTTGTCTCATGTTTTCTCTCCTCATTTAGAATTGTGACTTTTTGATGAGCCAGGTGAAGACCTGTACTGTAGATAAGGTAGATTCTTATCTTTATTTGTGTGACTTACAGACACTGAGATTACCATGAGGCTTTCATTAATGGAAAAGTAAGCTAAATGTGGCAGAAGTAACTTTTTTGAAACCATACTATGATGAAGAATGAAGTACCGTAGAATCACAGTGAAACAAAATCTGACATCCATATGTATTTGATAGTTCCAAACTTTTAAGCCACTCCCTCCAATTCTTTTTTTAAACCACAGAAAGGCTAATTAATTCATGATCTTAAAAAAAAGAGAAAAAAAAACTACCTGTAATTCTTCTGAGAATGAAAATGTTGCCTGTAAAGCTTATACTATTCTAAATGACTGGGCTTTATGCCATTCCTTTGAGAGGGAAATTATAACAAAGAGAACTATTCTCTCTATATACGCTTCCATTGATGCAGTTGGTTAAGATATTCATTTTCCTCATTGTGCTGCAAGCATGGTATGTAATACCTGTTCTTGACTCAAAGATCTAGCTGGAGGAAATTTTTTATACATAAACCAATTTTGTTTAAAATAAAGGAGAGGGCAGGATCAAGAGAGACATGATCAATATACAGTGGTCTAAAGTGATCACAAAAAGCATACATACAAATTTCTTATTTCTCCTCTGGCTTCTTTTAGTAAACTGTTGCTATATTTTGTAGGCATGGGTTGCACAGTTTCTGCTACATCTGTATCTTGGAATTTAATACCTAAAAATAAATTAATAGGATCATACAAGCAAAGTTAGAAAAGAAGGACCCTTGATTTGCTATCATAAGGAAATCTGTAATATAAGCAAGTCTCTTCTGTACTGAGAGATACGGGCTCTACAGTACAGAGAATGAGACATACATTGCCAAAGGAACTGATAGATCTCAGCCACCAGCTGGCATTAAATAAAGCACAACACCAAGTATTGCTCATTTAACAAACTCTACTAGGTAAACCAAATTACCCAGAAATATTTATTCAACTTAGATTTAGAACTTTGGAAGTAAATTTTGAAAGAACCAAAGCTTTAAATTTAGGTCTTTACAATATAAACTGAGCTATGAAGGAAAAAGTTTTCAAAACCTTGATTTATTTTTTTTTTTTAGTATTTTTGATAAAGGTTTTTTGATTTTTAAATTACTCATTCACAACATTTGACTTTACGTTCTGAACCTTACCCTTATTTGTGTGACTCAAAGATACTATGAACATAAGTAAAAATGTTTCCTCTATTTTGATTTATTTTACCCTAATAAGAAAATCCATATTTCAACAACGGTAAGTTGAAATCATTAATAAGATTCCAAATAAAACATTTTGTTGTTGCACTTAAATACAATTTTGCTTATAAAAATAATTATATGTAATTTTTATAAACCTAATCCCATTGTTAAAAATAATGAGACATTCTTTTAATTATAAAAGTTACTTCACACTTATACAATAATTAAATGATTAGCTTTCAGTAAATAAAGTAATACAAAGTAAATACGAAGAAAACTTTAGTCTATATGAGTAACATTTTCAAGTCTCTTCTGTTCTGTGGCTCTTTTATAAGGAGAAACTTCTATCAAACAATTTAGACAGAAATTCATAGCACTAATACCTTGTCATACTAACCTAATATTTGGGCATTGTCTTTATTTAGCATAAATAGACCACAGGGATCATCTTTCCCAAGTCACAGGCAACAAAACTAAGGTTCAGAGAGGATACATGATTATTTAAAGGTAAAATAAATCACGGTATACCTACCATCTCCTGAACTTTCTTCTAATTTGGTGTTATCACTCCATTTTACAGATGGGGAAAATGAGGCTCTGGGAAGTCAAGTGCTCTCAAGATGTAAAAAGTTAATTAGCAGCCAAATGTATTTTTGATTTATAATTCATTATGATTACTTTGATTATATTCAAAGCCTATTGCCAATCTCACATAGCTGGGAGTAGCCAAACCCTTTCATCCTGCAGCTGCCTCCTGCCTGCATGGAGGCCTTACTGACTTCAAAGGAACCCTGTCTAGGGAACAGATAGTGTTAACATTTTGGCTTGCAGAAGAAAAATAGGAAAAATTTTTCTCTTTTTCTGTTCAGATGGTGTTTTTTAATTCCCTTGATGAACTGAAATGAAAGTTTTACATAATTTTTTATTTCCCTAAAAATGTTTGGTCTTTACGTGAAGCATATTCCAAATGAAGATGAATTAGAACTAAAATTCTATTTCCTTCCCTTGTAGTTGTAACGAAAAAAAATTAAAATGGTTATTGACTTTTTGCTTCATTAAAAATAAAGTCTGTGGGTGGAGAGAGCAATTTTTATTAGAAATATGTAGGTTCTGTGTATAGTACTGAGTCTTCTATATGCAAATGAATTGCTTTGTAAGCTGGATAGGTTTTAGGTGATTCATTTTCAACATAAAGAAAGTGATTGACCAATGATGATTTTTTGGAGCTGGAAGAGACTTTTATGGTCACTTGTTTACATCCTTTTATTCTACATGTAAAGAAAACTCAACTTCAGAATCACTAGAAAACTTGTCCAACGTCACCAAGAACCCAACTTTTTAAACCCCTAGTTATGTGCCATTCCATGGTCAAGCTGCCTCCCATGAGAAATATTTAAACAATTCTGTACAATTTATGGAAGGTCTTTGGACAAAGAACTTAGGTGTGATTATTCAGAACAACAGTGTGACCATATAAGCAAACTAGTGGTTTCTCCATTTGCCTGAGTCAATGTGATTTTCACCACTGACTATAAACAGCAACCAAAACTAAACTAAACCTGTATTTTATGTAATTTCGTATATGCTTCTTTTACCCGTTAGGATGAATACTTATGTTCAATGTTTTACTAGACAAATTTGAGCAGGATCTAGTGATTCTTATATAAAATGACCTTCATGTTAATGTGATTTTATCAAAAAGTAAAAAAAAAACAAAACTATTTTTTCTTTTTAAAGTGCTTAAAAACATGAATAATGTAGAAATAAAACTGTGTGTGTGTGTATGTATGTATGTGAGTGTAAAACAACCTATTAATTTAAATTTAGGGTTTAATGTAAGCTTTAGTTTACCTTTCCTGGGGCATTCCTGTAAGCCTGCATTTTCATTCACTCTTCTACGCCCGGTGTTAACACGAGATTGCACATAACTGTACGGAGTGTGCCTGTGACCCTGGATCTGAAGTTGCTGCTTGGTTGAAATCAGTCTGCTTTTGAGGACTTCATTTTGTCTTTCAAGCTCATGAACTTTCTCTTGTAGCCGCTCAATCATTTCTTCCATTTCCACATCTCTTCCCAACCGCTTGGGGCCGCCACCAACCTGTTCATATCTTTTCTTGTCATTAACTAGCCGTATTAACTTGGTGGCCATTCTAGGGAAATAATAAAAAGATGAAAAGGAATGTGAGAAGTCAGCATAAAATGCATTCTGTTGAAAGGAACATAATCACTGTGAAGACTTCAGTGCAGAACCTGAATAATAAATTTCAGGTTTTGATGTAACTATTACTGCCTGTGAAGAATCCTTTGATGATAATTGAAACCACTGGGCAACAATCTGCTTTATAGCACTGACAAATAACAGTTTCCTAAGGCTTATCATTTAAGGTTAGTAAAGAGAGGACACATATTTACTCCATATGTTCCTCAAATGCAATTTTTAACGCATGACCTTATGTAGGAATGCTGTATGCACTTAAATGTAGCTACAGACTGTGGATGTGGTGGGTTATATCTGCAAGCCACAGTAAGTTAAAACTTTTCAAAAGTATATTAAGACTATACAGCATTTAGGTGATATATTGTTTTCAGTTTCTCTGGGATTAAGATATACTACAAATGTAAAAATGTTAGAATGCATAGATACATATTAAAAGCCCAATGAAAAATTAAAAAGAAACCCAAATGCACCATTAAATGTTGCTCAGTGCTCCAGCAACATGCTTGTTTAATGGTAGAAAATAATTAGACACAAAAAAAGTATTATTTCAATGTTGCTTTTAAATTTAGACATACACTGTGCTTTTGACATCTCAGGAGTTTATACCTTTGATTCTTTTAAGTTTTGATAAAAACTGGTTAGACAGAACAAAAGACAGAAAGGGCACATGGGGGTGATATAATATACACGTACGGAAAACATGCTTGACAGTGAATGGAAAAATCTTGGCAGTACAAGAAAGAAAAGGTGGCTTTGATGAGAGACACAAGTTCAAGACTTTACAAAATTGGTCGCACATCTTCAATAGCTGATTCTAGTTCATAGTGAATCTATTTTTATAAAGACCCAGACAGGAGATTGAAAATAAAAACACACTTCATTTTTCTTTAAACGGAGTTTTGCNGGAAAAATCTTGGCAGTACAAGAAAGAAAAGGTGGCTTTGATGAGAGACACAAGTTCAAGACTTTACAAAATTGGTCGCACATCTTCAATAGCTGATTCTAGTTCATAGTGAATCTATTTTTATAAAGACCCAGACAGGAGATTGAAAATAAAAACACACTTCATTTTTCTTTAAACGGAGTTTTGCTTTATTTTAGCCTGGTTATGGACAGAAGCTTTTACTTAAGAGAACAAAAGTGAAATAAAAAAAACCCCTTAATAGCTTTGGGATGTCATAGTACAACCTTTTGTTGCCCTGAGCGGAGTGCTCTGTAAAAGCGGTAGTAATACATGTCTATCTACACTTCTGGCTACTCGGCCTACAGCATGTGGCATGGCGGGGGAGAGCTATGCATAACATAATCAGTTAAGATTGTTTTCTCTTTCCCTTGAGGCACATCCATTAAACATGCTTTATAAGGGATATAGGATAATAAAAACCAAGATCCAAGAGTACCACAAACACCCTAGTAAAATAATCAATGGATTAGTTCCTTTTCCACCTAATCCTGAGAAGGATATATCATTGGGACGCTTGGGCAGGTATTGCAACCCAAGAGAGCCATGAGTGCTACTCAGCCCTCTTGGACCCTCAGCCCCACCAAATGCAGCTGCCATAGAGAGATGGCGGCCACTAAAATGAGACGCCAACCTAAATACCTGAATCTTCTGCTACACAGAGACTTTCACACAGAGATAGAGATTACGTTCAAAAGAAAGACACAGATTTAATGTGAAAAAGCAGTCAACATCTAGAGAAAAGTAAACAACTCCAGTTTTTAAGGCAAGAGGAGTACACCCATAGAGAGGCTTGCAATTCCTCCAAAGATATTGAAGGAAGCTGTGCCAAGAAAGGTAAGATTGCCTTTCTTTGTCCAGTGATAGCAACAATATTCATTTGATTATTTTCTATTAATGAAATAAGTGACCAGGTAAAGTTTGAGTACTTTTTAGAAAGGTAGTTTATCAAATCTACATTTACTCTAAATAAGTGAACCTAACTATATCTTATGGATAAAGTTCTATCCATGTATCTACGTAGTGTCAGTGGTGTGAAACTGAGAAGGAAATTAGAGCTTTGGGTTACAGTGGTCAATGGATCACTATTCTCAGGGCTGAGTAAAATAAAATCCCTGGGGGTTAAGCGGCTTGAACTTGCCACAGGAGAGTGGCAGAGAGATAAAAGGACAGATGCATACAGCTTGACTCCTAGCACAGTGCTTTTTCCATTAAACTATGTAGCTCATTATTAAGTTGTTTTCTACTTTCTAGCTAGGACAAATTACTAATGAGGTCAAAGTTGTGAATTTAATTCTTTTACTGACCAATTAGGTTTACAAAGAAAAAAACTGTTAACCAGTTACAGACTAAATGCCTCATTTAGACAGGGTGATGGCTGTTACTGATCAGGAAAACAATCAGGCAAGTGAGTCACATGTCTTGCAAAAAACCATCATCATGACTCAAAAACCAACTCAAAGCAAAAGCTCTTCACAAAGCATGTCAGTGGGTCATTAAAACAAAGTTCACAGAGTAGAAACTGGACTAGAAGTCATTCCTTTAGAGGCTAAGTTCCAAGCAGAAAAAAATAAACTCTATCTTCCTTCTTCGATCACTGTCTCACCTTTCCATTGGATCTAGAACATGAATACAGATCTGCCCATGCTCACACATGAGAATGAACTTTAAGTCACACATTCAGAAAACAGTCAAGTGTTCCTGAACAAGAAAGAATGAAAGATATCTTAAAGGAACATGCATTCTAACAAGTTAGAATAGCTAATTACTTTTTTAAACTTTCATTTCAAATCAGGACATTTAGAGAACATGTTTTGGCCATTTGCTTATTAAACTATAAATATTAAAACAAAAGCTAGTTAGAGATATGATACACTCATGGCACTCATAGCTATTAGCTCTTTCTTTCAAATGGCAATTTCAAACACAATAAAAACTCATAATCTTTTTGTTTTATTATATTAGTTTGTAAGATTTTCCATTTTTAAAATTGTATTTATTTACAACCTGCCTTGCTCCAAAAAAAGATTCAAGGTGGAGTTTTCAATTAAGTTTATAGAAAAGCATATCCTCCAAACTTTACAGAGTCAGGGAAAAAAAAAAAAGCTAAAAGCTTTTTATCATAACCTTTTAATTTTATCCTCTTGCTTGCGGGCATGCTGTTTAAGTAAAATGTTCTCATCATGCAAACGCAAAAATCTGTCTTCCAGTTCTTCACGACTGATACGTGACACTGCCTGGCGAGACTTCATCGTCCGTGTTGTTGAAGTTTCTGCAAAAATGCCAAGGTAATTAATAGTAGGATTACTTAAAAGAGCCTCTAAAAACAATAACTGTTGATAGTAACATAATCCCTGATGCTTTAGAAAATGTTATAGCATTGTTCATGTCACTGATTGGACATAAGAACAAAAATCTTTGCTATTAATACTTTATATGCAATATTAAGGATTTGAGTAACAATAGTTTCCATTCAAAAATGTATTCCAATAACCGTCTTTAAGAACATAAGATGGAACTCTGATTCAATAAAGACTTTTCAATTTGTATGCTGAATGTTGAAAAAAACTAAACTAAAAGGTTATCTGGAAGTTTTTTTTTTTTTTTTGCAAAGGTAAGAGTTATAACAAAAACAATATGATTATGATATTTTTCTAAGCTATGGGTGTTAGGTTATAGAAAATAAACTATAAAATCTGCAAGACCAAACAAAAACCTTCGCAAATCATTTATAAGCTATCACATATTTTTAAATAAATTTTATACCTTTTAGCAGGTGTGTATGATATTTCTTTTACATATGCTTAAATTTGATATTTTCCTGTGAAGCTGGTCAATTTTCAACAGTCCTCCACAAGAAACAAAGAACAAATGGACAAAGATTAGGAGGTTACTGAGGGCAAGGATTGAACTTAGGGTATCAAATACTAAAAAATAGCCTTGCACATTTAAAATTTCTTTGTATTTGAATCCCCAATATTCCATTAAAGATCTAAAGCAAAGCTGATACAATCTATTTACTTTTAACAATAAAAGCTGTACAGTCAAATTTATTTTTTTCAATGAATAATATTTTGATCATCTCTCTTTAGTACTTCAAGGTGGCTACCTGTAACACTTTGATTAACAAGCTTGTAAAGAAGACTTAGTGGAATATATTTTCCATCATAGGCTTCTTGGTGACAAAGGCTGTGGCATGACAGCATGGCTGACATTCTGTACACACAAACACAAACATAGCTCTACACTCTAAATTGCTCCTTAAAGCAGTACTTTTCTTTTTCAATTTGAAAGTGATTTTTAGCTCCACAGCAACCACTAAGTGATAAAAGGACAAAGAAAACCTTTAATGTGTATTAATTTGATAAAACAAAGTCAATATTGCTTGGATAAACAAACCATTTTGAGATACTCTACTTGAAAGGCAAAATTTTTTAAATATGGCATTTCCTCCCATATAAAACTTAAGCATAAAGAAACATTTTAATGGTGAATGTGATTTAAACCAGGCAATTCAGTTAGGAGGCTTGGTATTCTTTGTGTAGTTCCACTGATGTGTGGAATTTTAAGAAGATGATTTATAACAATTCTTTATCAGAACAGAGAGGGATTTTACATTTTCTATGAGCTGTTGATAATTGATGCATGCAGTAAAATACCATATGTTGCTCTAAATTCTCCATCTTCTTGTTTAGTCCAATCAAGAGCTATATAGTTCCTTAAATGGCTTTGTTTGTATGAATATCAGAAATATTTTAAAAGTAAAGAAGTTACTGATCAAAGTTCATAACTGTAATATATAACAGCTGGCCATACCTTGCAACCCTCCCATGCCAAAGAGATTTAGACCTATATCTTTCACAGGCAGGTCTCCTGCAGTCTCATCAGTTGGACCAGACATTGCCTATCTGTGGAGAAGAGAAAATTCAAATAAAATCTTTCCAAGTGGTAACACTAACTATGCAATGGAATGAACCAAATAAAATGAATAAGGCACTAGAACTTTAATGGACATCTTATTGCCCACATGTGCTGCTTGAAGAAGATGAAAGCTTCCATTTTAAAAGTAATACTACATTCAATCATGGAGCCAGTGTTCCTTTCAACAGTATATTTCCTATAGTTTGCTGAGGAAATGAGGTAAGATTATCATTCTCCCTTCTCTCTTCTTCTTCCTCTGTTTTGGAAAAAAAAAAAAACAAAAACCAAACCTTCCCCAAATTTAAGAAAGACCTCCTTTCCATCCTCCATCCCTTTCTCTGCTCCCCAAAAGAAAGCAGGTATCAAAATACGTCAGTCAGGAACTTGATTCAAATGGTTGTTCTATTACTTACTGGCTGGTCAAGTCACTAATCATGTGGAGAAAGCAATTTAATCTTAAAAGTAGAGAAAACAACAGCTATTCTCACAGAGTTATTTTAAAGGTACATGAGATAGTAAGTTAAAGGCATTTAACACATTTGCCTGGGATGTTAATGTCACTTGAATACTAATCTTCAGCTTGATGCACAAGGGAGTTCGTAGTTTCCTGCGAAAGAGGTTTCATAAATTCACAGCTGGATTTGTTTTTGTTGTGTCTTTTGTTGCCATGAAGCTCAGGTCCCAGGGCTTCCTACCTCCACATACATGCTGTCTAGCTAATTCTGGCATTTTTACAGTTTCTGCTCTTTACAGAGATGCACCATAGTAACTTAGTTTCACATGTGGATGTGGGTGGTTCATGCAGTGTTTAGTAATGCAAAGAGCCAATGAAGATGGCCTAAGGCAGAGGTTCCCAATCTCTAGCACATTGGTCCTAGAATACAGTCTGAGAGAATAAACCGATTTGTCTCCTTCACCTCTGTATTCTCAAATGCTGGGACAGAGCTGGGCACATAGCTGGCATTCATTAAACAGTTGTCAAGTGAATGAATGGAGTCCTTGGGGCTTCAGGGACAGGAGCCAGAGGTGGTTTCCAAAATCTTGTATGCATTATGTGTATACACATTATCTTTTAGAGATAGGGTTAATAACTTTTATTATAACTCATCAACCCAGACCACTGAGTTTTTACTGTGACGTAAACAACTAACAGACATATGCCTGGGAGATCATCTACTTCTTTTGGAAACACTCCTACAGGAGAGGACAATTTAGGAATCAAATTATCAAGAAGTTTAAACACAGGACAACTGCGAAAATGCTAACTTTTCCACAGTAGAATTATGGTGGCTTTTATAATAATAACAATAATGAAGGTGATGGTGTTAACATTAATTGAATGCTTAGTAAGATGGGCCAGGCACTCTTGAGGTTGTTACTCAAATGTGTCCTACTTTACAAATGAAGAAACCAAGACATAGCTTAGGGAACTTGCCCAAGGTCACACATCTATGAAGTATCTGTTTAGTGCTATTTTTGATGGTCACAACTGGGAAGCAGGCAGGTGGTGTTACTGGCATCTAGAGGTCAGAGATGATGCTAAATATCGCAGATGTCCCCAGCCTTTTTTAGCACCAGGGACCGGTTTCATGGAACCAGGGTGGGAAGGATAGTTTCAGGATGATTCAGATGTGTTACACTTACTCTGCACTTTATATTTCTATTATTATTGCATCAGATCCACCTCGGATCATCAGGCAGTGGATCCTACTATAGTGTACAGGAACCAAAAAAAAGAATTATCTGGCCCCAAATCTTAATAATGCCAAGGTTGAGAAATAATGCATGACATTGCAATGCCTCCCCAACAGTTTCAATCATTCCTGGTTCCCTATGTGCCACTCACTGTTCTCTGCTGCTGCTGCTAAGTTGCTTCAATTATGTCTGATTCTGTGCGACACCATAGACGGCAGCCCACCAGGCTCCCCCGTCCCTGGGATTCTCCAGGCAAGAACACTGGAGTGGGTTGCCATTTCCTTCTCCAGTGCATTAAAGTGAAAAGTGAAAGTGAAGTCGCTCAGTCATGTCCGACTCTTAGAGACCCCATGGACTGCAGCCTACCAGGCTTCTCTGTCCATGGGATTAGGCAAGAGTACTGGAGTAGGGTGCCACTGACTTCTCTGCACTGTTCTCTAGATTCCTCAGATCCATGGTACCCTTGCCTTGCTCAAGGTCTTTGCATTAGCTGGCTCCTCATTCTTTGGGGCTCAGCTCAAACATCATTTTTTTCCCAAGAAGCCTTCCCTTAGCATCCTATGCTACTGTACTCTTCCTCCCAACTTCAGCACTGTTTATTTCTTTTATAGCCATCATCTCCATTTGAAATTATTATGTGTGCAAAGCAAGTTGCTTCAGTCCTGTCCAACTCTGTGCTACCCTATGGACTGCAGCCTGCCAGGCTCTCCTGTCCATGGAATTCTCCAGGCAAGAATACTGGAGAGGGTTGCTGTGCCCTCCTCCAGGGGATCTTCCGGACCCAGGGATCGAACCCACATCTCCTATGCCTACTTGCATTGGCAGGTGGGTTCTTTACCATGAGTGCCACCTGGGAAGCCGGAGATGATCATATTTACTGCTATTTACTATCTTCATTGGTCTTCCCTGATGGCTCAGACGGTAAAGAGTCTGCCTGCAATGTGGGAGACCCGGGTTTGCTCCCTGGGTCGGGAAGATCCCCTAGAGAAAGAAATGGCAACCCACTCCAGTTTTCTTGCCTGGAAAATCCCATGGATGGAGGAGCCAGGCGGGCTACAGTCCATGGGGTCGCAAAGAGTCAGACACGACAGAGAGACTAACACTTGCACTATCTTCTTTACTACTTCCTCTACACTAATAAAGTAGAAGCACCTTGAGACCCGCATCAGTCCTGTTCCTAGTTGGTAAAGAACAGTGCCTCAGGGCACAGGGTGGACGCCAGTATTCATGTTTATGGAATGAATCAATGAATACTTGGTACTGAGACTAAAGAGTAAACAAAGCCTCCACCGTCACGGAGTTCATAGGCTATGGGGTACTCACGATAAACAAATAATTGTGAATAATTAAGCAAATAAGTTACTTGGGAGGCCTAGGAGTTTCTCAATCAACTCCTTGTTGTTGTTGTTCCGTCGCTAAGTCGTGTCGGACTCTTCACAATCCCACGGACTGCATGCTACTCTGTCCTCCACTATTTCCCCGAGTTTGCTCAAATTCATATCTACTGAGGCAACGAGCGAACTACTTGCAGGTGACCTTTTGCCTGAAGAAGGACCTGGATAAGCACTGTACTTAGCACCACCCCTCATCAACTAAGGTTCAGGGCTGGGACAGAAAATTTCAAACAGATGCTGGGAGTCGGGATAATGGGCGGACTGTGATTCAGGCCTGAGTAGGTGAGGTGTCTCGTGCTGGGCTGCTCTTCACGTGAGCAGAACGCCAAGGCCTTCTCCAGGAGGTAGAGCAGACCCCACGACCCCGGCCCGTGCTAGAAGGAGAGGGTCGGCTACCTGCACCCCTCTACTCCCCGGATGTACTCACCGCCACTCTCTCCCAGCCGCTAGCTACCGTTGCTACCTACCGTTGCTAGCTACCGTAGCGCCGACGGCTTGTGAGGCGGCCGGCCGAGAGGAGCACGGGAAAAAATGGCTGGTACCGTTGCCTCCTGGGAATTGTAGTTCTTTTCGGGCCCTCGCCGGCCAGCTCGCTGAGCCTCAGACTACGCTTGCCCAGCTGTCGAACCTGGGAAATTCTCTAGCTTCCAACCCCGAGG
Organism: Neotragus moschatus; assembly: GCA_006410615.1. Classification (NCBI taxonomy): domain Eukaryota; kingdom Metazoa; phylum Chordata; class Mammalia; order Artiodactyla; family Bovidae; genus Neotragus; species Neotragus moschatus. The sequence continues at coordinate 156,275 of SJYA01002412.1, forward strand.
CGCATTCCGGCCTTACCGCGATGCACCCTGGGAGTGGTAGTTCTCTCCTTTCCGAGGGAGAATGGCGCCAGGCGGGAGCAGGACGCCAAGAGAACTACATGGAGGAGGCGGGGTCCAGGGCTAGGAATCTACGCGGTTAGTAGTGGCGAAGGCGGCTATATCGGCAGCATGAAGCGGACCCCGACGGCCGAGGAACGAGAGCGCGAAGCTAAGGTATTTCGGGCTCACTCGAGTCTGGAATCTTTCGCGCACTTGTAGCTGGGGTCTGGGAACCGGAAGGGCTTGGTTGGATGGCAAGCGGACCCACGGTCTTAAGCGAAGAGGTTACAAGGCCTTGTCAGCAAGGGAGCCAGAGACTTTGGGGGCTTTGAGTACGTGCTGCTCGGGATGCAGGCCTAGTGCTAGTGGATCGACTGACACGAGAATTAAGACACTCATTTCCTTGTTCTGCTTCTGCACTTCATTCCTTGGTTAAGTTTGTAGCTACCCTTGTGCCTCAGTTTACCGGACCCTCAGATGCTTGTGATCATCTCAGTTGTGCTTTCCTCTTCGGTAATGATTTCTGTGGATTGAGATCGAGTGAGGTGAGATAATCTGTGCGATCAGATGTATGTATTTGGAACAGTTGTCTGTGTTCTGTGTCTTCCGCACAGAGGATGTGGAGTTTTAACTACAATACCGTTTTCTACTTTGGGGGGTTCATGCTGTAGCAATTGTTCCAAGGGATGACAATAATAATTGTTATGGAATTTTCTTTTTTTAGCATTTATTATGCATCAGACTCTGCGGTTCCATAATATATATATTATTTCATATTCTTATCACAGCAGATTGCAAGATAGGTATTATACAGATGGAATATCAAGAGTCCTGTTTTACAAATGAAGACTTGAGGCTCAGAAGAATTGAGTGTTTCTCTCATTCCCCAAATCCAGTCCTATTAATTTGTCTAAAAATATTGGTAATCTCTTCACTTGTTTCCATTTTCACCACCTTGGACCGGGCTACCACTACCATTACCTTTTCAATGGACTGTTCTAGTGATCTCCTTATTGGTCTGTATTCACTTCTGCATCCAATCACTCCTTGGTCTCCTCTTGTCCCCCCTTCCACAAAAGACAGTTCTTCACACTGTAGTGTGTGAGCTTTTCAGAATGCAAATGTAATCATGGCTCTTTCCTTCTTACCTCCTCTGTCAACCAACTGTTTAAAACTTTCATGGGATTCCTTGGTGGTCCAGTGGGGCTCCTGAAATGACTTGAGTTTGATTCCCAGTGGGGAAACTAAGATCCTGCAAGCTGGATGGCATGGCCAAAAAAAAGAAAAAATCTTTCATGGCTTTCTTTTGCTCTTTGGATAAAAAGGAAACTTCACATGACCTACAATGTTTTGCACAGTGTAAACTCTACTTGCATCATCCACAGCCTCAATGGATGTGACCCCTCTCTGCTCCCTGCCCATCAACCACATTGGCTTTCTTAGAAGTCCCTGTTTCCCCTGCTTTATCTGGTTACAGTTTTTTTTTTTTTTGGTTGTGTTGTTGTTGTTCAGTCACTCAGTCATGCCCGACTCTGTGATCCTGTGGACAGTAGCACTCCAGACTTCCCTGTCCTTCACCATCTCCTGGAGTTTGCTCAACTTCATGTCCATTGAATCAATGATGCTATCCAGCCATCTTGTCCTCTGTCTTCCGTCCCTTCTCTTCCTGCCTTCAGCCTTTCCCACTATCAGGGTCTTTTCCAGTGAGTTGGCTGTTTGCATCAGGTGGCCAAAGTATTGGAGGTTAAGCTTCAGTATCAGTCCTTCCAATGAATATTCAGGGCCTTAATACATGCTATTTGTTGCTCATTCTGTATTAGGCAATTATTGAAAGTGAGAACCATTGGTAAGCAAACCAGACACTATTTATGCTGTCAGAATTTGGAGTCCTCAAGTGAACTCATTTTACTTTGTCTTAGGGCAGTACCTCTATGGATTGAAGATATAAAACTTACTGTATTATAACCTGAGTTAGGACTTCCCTGGTGGCTCAGATGGTAAAGTGTCTGCCTACAATGCGGGAGACCCAGGTTCAGTCCCTGGGTTGGGAAGATCCTCTGGAAAAGGAAATGGCAACCCGCNAGTGAGAACCATTGGTAAGCAAACCAGACACTATTTATGCTGTCAGAATTTGGAGTCCTCAAGTGAACTCATTTTACTTTGTCTTAGGGCAGTACCTCTATGGATTGAAGATATAAAACTTACTGTATTATAACCTGAGTTAGGACTTCCCTGGTGGCTCAGATGGTAAAGTGTCTGCCTACAATGCGGGAGACCCAGGTTCAGTCCCTGGGTTGGGAAGATCCTCTGGAAAAGGAAATGGCAACCCGCTCTAGTACTCTTGCCTGGAAAATCCGATGGACAGAGGAGCATGGTAGGCTATAGTCCATGGGGTCGCAAAGAGTCAGACACGACTGAGTGACTTCCATGTATATGTGTGTATATATATATATATATATAATATAACCTGAGTTAGGGCTTTGCTGGTGGCTCAGTGGTAAAGAATCTGCCTCCAATGCAGGAGATGTGGGTTTAATTCCTGGGTTGGGAAGATCCCTTGGAGAAGGAAATGGCAACCCACTCCAGTGTTCTTGCCTGGGAAGTCTCATGGACATAGGCACCTGGTGGGTTGCAGTCCATGGGGTCACAAAGAGTCAGTCAGACAGGACTGAGTGACTAAACCACCACCACCACTGTGACCTGAGTTATAGCAAAGTTTCTTTAGAGTCCTGAAGTGTTCATGCTTGAACCTGTTTGTGATAAGGCAGTATATAAAGATGAGTTGTTGTTTAGTTGCTAAGTCGTGTTTGACTTCTTGTGACCCCATGGACTATAGCTCGCCAGGGTCCTCTGTCCATGGAATTTCTCAGGTGAGAATAATGGAATAGGGTGTCATTTCCTTCTCCAGGGGATCTTCCCGACCCAGGGATGGAACCAGCGTCTCCTGCATTGGCTGGCAGATACTTGACCGCTGAGCTACCAGGGAAGCCTGTAAAGATAGGTGCAAAGGAGAAAGATCCTTCTGCATTCAGCTACAATAGTTGAAAGAAACAAATGTCACACAATGGTATTGTGCATGATGTCTTTCTTACCTTTTGGGTTTACACTGAAAGTTACTCATTTCTTTTGTAAAGACTTATTTAGCACCTATTATTTGCCTGACGGGCTTCCTGGGTAGCTCAGCTGGTAAGGAATCCCCTTGGAATGCAGGAGACCCTGGTTCGATTCTTGGGTTGGGAAGTTCCCCTGGAGAAGGGACAGTCTACCTACCCCTATTCTTGGGCTTCCCTGGTGACTAAAGAATCCGCCTGCAATGCCGGAGACCTGGGTTTGATCCCTGGGTTGGGAAGATCCCCTGGAGGAGGGTATGGCAACCCATTCCCGTATTCTTGCCTGGAGAATCCTCATGGACAAAGAACCTGGCGGCTACAGTCCAAAGTGTCCCAAAGAGTTGGACATGACTGAGTGACTAAGCACAGCACAGCACATTTGCCAGACCCTGGGATTCTGATTTTGGCTAAGATAGAGTCCTTGTTCAAAGGAGCTTTTACTCTTTTAAAACTCTAACAGTTGCCTCTAAGATAGCCTAGTGTTGTTGACATCTGATGGATGTTGAAACCAAGGCTTGTAGAAGTTAAAACTTGCCCAAGGTCACCCGGTTGCTATGTGAAATTAGGGCCCGGAGCAAGGTCTTCTCATTCCAAAGCTTTTTTCCATTTTCTGCTCGTAAAACATGTTGAAATGATAGAGCAAGTTGTCTACCTGTTTACTTTTAAAAATTTCTTTGATCTTTATTTAAAAGGTATTTGAGAAATATTACTGGTTAGAGCAAAGAATAGGAAAGCAAGTTTTAAATCTTAAATAGAACATGTTCATTTAATCATAAATTATTTTCTCTTTTTTCTAATCCACTTTATTGAGGTGTACTTTCCGTACCGTAAATAGCACCCATTTATAGTGCACAATTTGCTGAGTTTTGACAGATGTTTACACCTGTGAAACCACCACCACAGTTGATAGAGAGAACATTCGATCCCTTCCAATAATTTCCTCTTGCTGATTTGCAGTCAGTCTTTTCCCCCACCTTGGCTCCCAAGCAACCACTATAGGTTTTCTATCACTGTAGATGAAGTCTATGTTTTCTAGAATTGCATATAGATGGACAGATACTCTGTGTATTATTGAGTCTGTCTGCTTTTAATCAGCATTGTTTTTGAGATTTATTCATGTCGTGGCCTATATCTCTACTGTGTGTTTAGTGGCTAAGTCGTGTCCAGCTCTTTGTGACCCTATGTACTGAGCTCGCAGTCCATGGGACTCTGTCCATGGGATTCTCCAGGCAAGAATGCTGGAGTGAGTTGCCATTTCCTTCTCTAGGGGATCTTCCTGACCCAGGGATTGAACCTGTGTCTCCTACTTGGCAGGTGGGTTCTTTACCCCCGAGCCACCAAGGAAGGCCTATATCAATAGCTTGTTCCATTTTATTGCTGACTGTGTACCGTGCGGCTCTGGCGCATTTGTTTATTCATTCGTGTGTTGCTGAACATTTGGATTGTTTCTGAGACTATTACGAAGGAAGTGGCTCTGGCCATTCATGTATAAGTCTGCGTTTTCATATCTTTTGGATGAACACCGGGAGTCCATTTGGTGAGTCCTGTGGTATTTCTGTATTTAATCCTATAAAAAACAGCTCAACAGTTTTCCAAAGTGATTCTCCCGTTTGTATTAGTTTCTCAGGACTGCTGGCACAAGTTACCACAATGTCCCTTTTTAAAAAAAATGGTTCCTTTTTTTTTTTAACTTGGACCACTTTTAAAGTCTTTATTGTATTTGCTACAATACTGCTTCTATTTTATGTTTCTTAGTTTTTTTCTTTTTTTGCCACAGGGCATAGTGGATTTTAGCTCCCCAACCTGGGATTGAACCCATACCTTCTACGTTGGAAGGCAAAGTCTTAACCACTAGAACTTCAGGGAAATTCCAGCCTTGCTATCCTAACACAACAAAAATGTATTCTCTCGTTGTTCTAGAGATATGTCTGAAATCAAGGGATCCATAGTACCCCTGATGGCTCTGCTCTAGGGGAGAATCCTTCCTTGAGTCTTCCAGCTTCTGGTGACTCTAGGCATTCCTTGGCTTGGGCTATGTGACTCCAATCTCTGCTCTAGTCTTCCCTGTGACTGCCTTCTTTGTGTTTTTCTGTCTCATTTCTCTGTGTCTTTTCTCTTGTAAGGACATCAGTCATTGCAGTGAGGGCCTCCCCTAAATCCAGGATGATCTTAATTTCATGATCCTCAAGGTCCTTAACTTAATTCCGTATGCAAAGACCCTTTTTCCAAATAAGGTCACATTTACAGGCACCAGTGGTTATGCTATGCTAAGTCACTTTAGCCATGTCCAACTCTTAGCGACCCCATGGACTGCAGCCCACCAGGTTCCTCCATCCATGGGATTTTCCAGGCAAGAGTACTGGAGTGGGGTGCCATTGCTTTCTCGGCACCAATGGTTAAGACTTGGACATAGCTTTTTGGGCATGCTATTCAAACCTGCTGCACCATTTGACATTTACATCAGCTGCGTATGAGAGCTCTGGTTGCTTCCTATCTTCACCAATACTTGGTGTTGTCTGTTGTTTAAATTTTAGGCCTTCTAGTGGGTGTGTGGTGGTGTCTCATTGTGGTTTTAATTTGCATTTTAGTGATGACTAATGAGAATTAATATCTCTTTGAAAAGCTTTTTCCATCTTGTAACGTGTGTGAGTACTTTGTTCCTCTTTGTTACTGAGTAATATAGTACTCCAGTGTCTGAATGTATCACACTTGGTTTAATCCCTTCCCCTGTTGATGGATGTTTGGGTTGTCTCCACTATTTTTGGCTATTACAAATAATGCTGCTATGAACATCTGTGTTCTAGTTTTTATATATACCTATGTTTTCATTTCTCTTAGATGGAGATCTAGGAGTGGAATTGCAGGGTCATATGGTAAATCTGTGTTTAACATTTTAAGAAACTAACTATACTGTTTGTTAAGGTCTGAATGCCTGTGTTCCCCCCAGATTCTCTTTTTGAAATTCTAACCGCCAAGGTGATGGTATTAGGAGGTAGGGCCTTTTGGAGATGATTAGGTGGTTAGGAATGGAATTAGTATCCCCTTCTACAAGAGGCATGAGAGATCTCCCTTGCCCCATCTGCCATGTGAGGATACATGATTAAGTTGGGTGTCTGAAACTTCTGGAAGAGGGCTTTTACAAGAACCAGATCGTGCTGGCACCCAGATCTTGGACTTCTAGCCTTCAGACCATGAACAATAAATTTCTGCTGTAGATAAGCCACCCAGTCTATGGTATTTTGTTACAGCAGCCTAAATGGACTAAGACATGATGCTTTCCAATGTGGATACATCATTTAATATTCCTGTTTGAAAGTTACAGTTCTTAACATCCTCGTCAACACTTACCACTTTCTTTATGAAAGCGAGTGTGAAGCGGTATCTCAGAGCAGTTTTACATTTCCTTTTTCTGGTGTCCAGTGACGTGAAACTGCTTCTTGTGTAGGCTGACCAGGTATAAATCTTCTTTGGTGAAGTGTCTGTTCAGATCTTTTGCTCTTTTTTTTTTTTTTTTTTGGTTGGTTTGTGTTCTTAATATTGTTATGAGTTATTTGTATTTTCTAGATATCAGTCCTTTGTTAGAGATATGTATTGTGAATACTGTCTCTCTTCTTTATGTAATGGTCTTTTGAAGAGCAAAATTGTTTAATTTTGATAAAGATCCAATTTATCAATGTTTCTTTTTATGATTCTTGCTTTTTGTGTCGTATCTATGAAGTCTTTGCGTATCCTAAGGTCACAAAGATTTCTTGTTTGCTTTTTAAACTTTTTACCCCCATCATGGGTAATTGCTTTTGGTTTTCCTTTTCTCTCTGAAATAGATTACATTTTCTTCTTGTGATTGCTTATGTCATAGACTTTTGTATAGTTCCCATGTCTGGAGGGTGAATAAAAAAGTTGGAGTAAATAGCTTTTTATGATGGCATCTGTTTAATTTGTGTTAACAACAGAAGAGGGTGCCAAAGTATATTCATGAATTTTTTAAATGAATTGTTAAAATAAGGCATGCAGCAGGGTAGTTCGCTTAGTATTTGAAAAGCTGAGTTAGAATCATGCTCAGTCGCTCAGTTGTGTCCCACTCTTTGCGATGTCATGGACTGTAGCCCGCTTCTCTGTTCATGGGGTTTTTCAGGCAAGAAAACTAGAACAGGTTGCCCTCTCATGATTAGGTTTGGCCGTAGTGCCAGGGACCCAGTAAGTATGGCTTTGATTGAGGGTTGCCCCAAGAAACTTTTGCTAATATAAAGTTGCCCCCGTATTTTTGTGTTGTCGTTTTTTTTTTTCCCCGAGATGATATAATTTATTATTTTGAAATGATTTAAAATTTATAGAAGAGCTGCAGGAGTAGAGCAAAGAGCCCTCACAGGCTCATCGTCCAGATTTGCTCACATCTTGTTACGTTTGCTTTACAGCTCTCTCTCTCTCTTTCCCTATATATAAATACATGAACTATTATTTTTTTTTATGAACCATTTCAGAGTAAATTGGTGACCTCAATCCTCCTTACCCCTGAATACTTCAGCATGTATTTCCTAAGATGCTTTCTTGTATATAAACATAGCTGATTGTCAATTGCAGAAAAGTTAACTGATAAAATACTCTTCAAAGTCCATATTTAAATTTTGCTAATTGTCCTAATAGTATCTTTTATAGCATTTTTGTTTACCTGGTCCAGGTTTTAATCCAGGTTATATGTTACCTTTAATTGTTATGTCTCTGGTCTCTTTTAATCTTCTTAATCTGGGCTCCTTTAATCTCCTTTAAATTGCTTCCTCACCCTTTCTTTGTCTTTTAAGATACTGACATCTGTGGTGAGTAAGGCAGTGACCTTTGTGATGAGTACAGGCTACTTGTTTTGTAGAATGTCTCTGCATCCTTATGTATCTGATATTTCCTTATGATCAGATTCAGTTGTTTAGTAGCTCAGTAGTGTCCGACTCTGCGACCCCATGGACTGCAGCATGCCAGGAAACCCTAGGGGCCACTGGAGATCACAAATTTACAACTTACATATTCATCCCGCCTATAAAATTGTTCTCTTTGACCCAAATGAACTGTGTTTGAAAGTTTCTGAATTATTTTCCATCCAAGAGATTTCACATGAAAGTCTGGATGGCAGACTTTCTTGAAAAACTAGACTGTCTGGCCACACTGGGCTTGCATTTCACTAACTAGAGCTGAATAGTGGCTGCCGCTTTAGATGAGAATATACTTTCCCTTCTGCCACAACCCACCTTTGCCCATTTAGTCACAGTACAGGCTTCCCTGGTGGTTAAGACAGTAAAGAATCTACCTGCAGTGTGGGAGACTGGGTTCAATCCCTGGGTCGGGAAGATCCCCTGGAGAAGGGAATGGCAACCTACTCCAGGATTCTTGTCTGGAGAATCCAATGGACAGAGGAGCCTGGTGGGCCACAGTTCATGGGTTCGCAAAGAATCAGACATGACTGAATGACTAACACTTTCACTTTTCTTTCACAGTGGTTTAGGAGTGTGAGACTTTAGAGGGAAATCCCAGAATTGAATCCTGCTCCATCACTTGCTTTAAGTAACTTAACTTCTCTGTACCTCTGTCTCCTCATTTGTAAAACTGTGGTGATGCTCAGTGGCTCAGCCAGGTCCAGCTCTTCCCGATCCCCAGGGACTGTAGCCCGCCAGGCTCTTCTGTCCATTGAAGTTTTCCAGTCAAGAATACTGGAGTGCATTGCCATTTCCCTGTCCAGGTGATCTTCCTGACCCAGGGGTCGAGCCCATGTCTCCAAGGCGCATCCTTTACCACTGCACTATTGATGATTGTCCTGAGGATGAACCAAGATACAGGTGAAACACCTGGAACATCGTGTTGCTGTTATTACTGTCATCCCATTGCCATCATCATTACCACCTGTCTGATCCCAGTAGCTATTTTAGCTTATATTCAGAACAGTCATTCTGTGAACGTACACTGAGCGTCTGATTGAGCTCTGGTGGCCTCGGCCTGCAGCAGCCTGAAGTGGGGCTCTGGTTCCGGACCAGAGATTGGGGTTGGGTCGCAGTGGTGACGGCACCGCATCCTAGCCACTTGCCTCATGGTCAGTGGCATGGCCCTGGCTCTTTGGCTTTGCAGAAAAGAATTCACAAAGATGGAGAGTAGTGACACAGGTAAAGTGTTTATTAGAAGGAAGAAGAGTACAGTACCTGTGGATAGACAAACAGGCAGGCCGAAAGAGAGAGTCATGCCCTCATGGTAGTGTGAATCACTTTCATGGGACATTTCTTCCCGGTTTCCTTTGACCAGTCATCTTGCTTTGCCTGGTTCTGAGTCGGTATTTGGTATTTATCCCAGGAGGATCCTCCTGTGTGTGCCTGCACATCTCTTAGGCAAGACGGATTCTACCGAAGAGGCCTATGGGTAGTTAGCACCCCTTAGCATCACTCCCCTTTTGACCTCCAGGGTGCCTTTCTCTGCATGTGTAGTCAGGGAGGCCTCCTCACTTCAGGAATGAGAAATATGTGGTCTCTTATCTTCTCTCTGGGCAGGGCCCAGCCTGTTCTTTTGATTGTCCTGCAGTTTTTGTCTTTGAGCATCTACCCTGTATGCCGGAGGTGGGGAGCAGGGACATCTGTCTACCTCCTACCTCTTCATGAATGAAGTTGCTCGGTCGTGTCCGACTCTTTGCGACCCCATGGACTGTAGCCCACCAGGCTCCTCCATCCGTGGGATTTTCTAGGCAAGAGTACTGGAGTGGGTTTGCCATTTCCTTCTCCAGGGGATCTTTCCGACCTGGGGTTCGAACCCGGGTCTCCCGCATTGTGGGCAGACGCTTTACCGTCTGAGCCACCAGGGAATCCCTGCCTCTTAATCAGGCAGATTTTTCTCAATTAGGGGTTCCACTATCTTTCCCATTCATCCCAAATGATGCTAGTTATATGCTGCCCTTGGAAGAATTGAGGATATATACTATTTTCTGGGTTCCTTGGTTCAATTGAGGGACCTGGATAAGTGCCAAGCAAGGTATGGCAGGTTTGGTCCTGTATTAAGCAAGTACCAGCAGTAGAGTGGTGTGTTTTCCCATGGGAATGGGACGTGGTAGCAGGGAGCATCTCCTGTGGTAGGGGCATCATGGACTCTCTTCCCCAGGAAGATCTGTTTAAGCTGGTCTAGGGACAGGAGAGAGGAACATGGTGGGTGACAGTCCATGGGGTCATAAAGAAGCGGACCTGACTGAGCACTCATGCAGGGGTCATGGAATTCCTAAGACTTCTTTAAGAGTGTATCCATATTCCAGGCCCAGGACTCTGTTAGAGGTTGCTCAGAAATATGATAACTGTTCTTTAGTTCTGGAATGAATAGATGTGGGTGTTGAACTCCAAATGAGTTGCCAAGGTTCTTAATGCTGGCCTGGGTGAGATCATCATTTTTTAAGTTGTTGAGCATAGAGACAGTTTACCGTTATTACTGAGAGGGTTATATACTAAATAGGCATGTAATAATTTTGTTTAAGAAATGTACGTTTTAACTTTACAGTGGAGAAACCTGGCAGTCACTCCCCCAGCCTGGTAATCAAGACCAGCGTCGTCAGTGGCGACAAGTCATGGTGATGACATGAACCCTGGATCTGTTTAATTCATAATAAAGTGATTCAAGTGGTGAAAAAAAAATGTACATTTTTATCAGTGAAGGAATGTATCCAGAATAGATAAGCCTGCTGTTTTTCAAATAAAAATAATTGAAAAAGTCTTCCATTTTTGGTGATAATTGTCTTAATATCATCTAAGATAAGCCTTAGGTTACAAGGCCTGATGAGCTGTTAATATATAATAACTCAATTTAAAAAGTTGGTTATTTATGTTTGAAGTGAAGTCTCTCAGTCATGTCTGACTTTTTGCGAGCCCATGGACTGTAACCCACCAGCCTCCTCTGTCCATGGGATTTTCCAGACAAGAATACTGAAGCGGGTTGCCAGTCTCTTCCCCAGGGGCTCTCCCTGCCCCAGGGATTGAACCTGGGTCTCCTGCATTGCAGGCAAATTCTTTACTGTCTGAGTCACAAGGGAAGCCCACTTTTTTTCTTTTTTTTATTCTACCTCAGTTTATCTTATCTTTTGCAGTTTGGCCCTTTAGTGAAGTTCTGAGAAGGTTCTTTTGGTCTCTACCTCCATCATGGGCCATCCTGGTCTGTTTTACCAGTTTATCTGATGGTAATTTAGGAAACTAAATGTAAAACATTTTTGGTGGTGGACCAATGACCAGGGGACTTAAAAAATTAAAACTTCACCTGACAGATTCTACTCTGTTTTTTCCCCCAAATCCAGATTATTTTTTGCTTGATCTGTCTTCTAGAGTATGGGTCAGTCTTTGTGTGTGTGCTGAGTCACTTTAGACTCTGTAGCCCTATGGGCTGTAGCCCGCCAGGCTCCTCTGTCCATGGGATTCTCCAGGCAAGAACACTGGTGTGGGTTGCCATGCCCTCCTCCATGGTATCATTCTGACCCAAGATCGGACCTGCGTTTCTTATGTCTCCTGCATTGATAGGTGAGTTCTTTACCACTAGTGCCGCCTGGGAAGCCCCTTAGGTCATTCTTTAATCATCATTTAATAGTTTAGATTGCCTTCTCTAGGTAGAAGAAGGGTTAGGTTTTTTTGCTCATAAGTGTCCACACCACTTTAAAATACCTTTCTTGAAAATTAGCTAGTTAAACCGTTGAATCACAGTGAGTTCTTGTTACTTTTTATTATTTTCAGATTTCTTTTAAATTGAGGTATATTAATACAGTGTTGTGGTAGTTTCAGGTATATTCAGTTCTGTTTCTTAACCTTATTTTTTCTTTTATTTATTTATACCATATAATCCACCCACTTAAAGTATGCAATTCAGTGGGTTTTGGTGTATTCACAGAGTTGTATAATCATCACCGTCGTTAAATTTAGAACATTTCATCATCCCCAAAACAAACTCTGCACAGACCCAGCTGTTTAAAAATTAACTCCGTTGGTTTCCATTAGTAATATATGTTCATGGTACAGAATTCAAAGGACACAGGGAAAAGAGGGCCCAACCTTCACCCTGAAGGAACTCATCCGTCCTCCAGAGGCACATCCTGTTAACCTTCTTGATCTTAATGTTGGTTTTGAAAACTAAGTTTGCCATTGGAAAAAAAGGCTCTGACACTTGAAACCACCATTAGCTTCTTTGAAGACAGCATGGATGTCTCATTCACCCTTCGATCTTTCCAGTGTACTTGGTGGAGAGTCTTGCACATAAAAGAAATTTATAAATATCTTTTGAATGAAGACTGAATGATCAACACCCAGTGTCTGAGACGTGTTCCATGTGACCCTTAATAATGATCGTACTGGCTCCCTAGGTGCTGATTGGATTTATAGTGGCTGAGTTTAGCAGTACAGGTTCTGGCATTTGGATTGCACGCATCAAGAAAGTTTAAAGAAAGTTTGAGGTACTCCGTTGATGGTCCAGTGGCTAGAACTCTGATACTAGGGTCAGTTCCCGGTCAGGAAACTAGATCCCCATATGCCCCAATTAAGAGTTTGCATTGTTGCAACTGAAGTTTCTGTGTGGAGCAACTAAGACCCAGTGTAGTAAATGAATATATAATAAATATTAAAAAAAATGGTGAATTATTTAAAAAACAAAAGTTTGGCACCATGTCTTTTTAGTTTTGTTTTCACCGTTCTATCCATAGTACTTAACATGGTCAGCCAGACATATAGTAAATATGTATCAAATGAATGAATGAATTCTCAAGAGCATAGCCTGTTATTGGTTGTTAGGCTTTCATTAGTGAGAGATGGAACCAGAACCTGAGAGAAATAATGGAAAATGGTTAAGTATCAACACCTGTGGATTTCAAATTACTTTACCTATCATGTATGCCTATGGGCTCAGTTGCTTCATGTCCGACTCTTTGTGTTCCCATGGACTGTAGCCCGCCAGGCTCCTCCTTCCGTGGGGTTGTCCGGGCAAGAATACTGGAGTGGATTGTCATGCCCTCCTCCAGGGGATCTTCCCAACCCAGGGATTGAACCAGCATGCCCTGCTTCTCCTGCATTGGCAGGCAGATTCTTTACCACTGAGCTACCAGGGAGACCTAGGTGCTCTGGAGGCTTACAGTTTTGTTTCTGGTACAAACATCTGACCTGATGCCATACCCATCATATATTTACCCTGTAGTTTTGTAAATGACCTGCTTGTGAAGCCAGCGTGCCTTCCTTTATGTTAAAGAACTGCCGTGTGGATAAGTGTCTGGGTTGAGACCTTTATAGCTGGTAGAAGGGCTTCCCAGGTGGTGCCATGTTAAAGGATCCGCCTGCCAATGCAGGAGACGCAAGAGACTCGGGTTTGATCCCTGGATCAGGAAGATCCCTTGGAGGAGGAATTCCAGTATTTCCAGTATTCCTGCCTGGAAAATCTCATGGACAGAGGAGCCTGGTGGGTTGAGCATAGCACACACATACAGCCGGTAGAAACCATGTAGACGACTTAGTTTGAAGGAACAGATTCTGTTGCGTCCGGTCTGAGGGGGAGATTTGTTGGCAGTTGCATGAGTGTCTTCATAACTGTTTGTGATCAGAGAATTCAAAGCTCTGATTTTTGCATTAGCCCTAAGTCTGCCCTTTGGCACCTTCATTTAGTGACCAGATCATTCAAGACTGAGCCTCAAAGGCTAGAATTTCTTCAATAATAATATCAAGTGGGCTGGTGTGGCAGCCTTAACTCATTCTGCAGAATTGGGCATGATTAGAGTCTCAAGGCTGCATTAATTCAGATTTTCTCTTTCCATGTACAGCAGTCATTTATCTCACTGTTTTCCAGGTTGCCATTTTTTGAAAACAGACATGGAAAATTTTGCTGATTTTTCTTTTTTTTTCTTGTCAGCACGAACATTCAGCTTTTCTTTTCACCCCCCTTTTCTTACCTTTTTACCCCCTTGAAAATAGCATCAGGCAAACGAATGCAGACAGTATAGTTTCCACGGACTCCAGCCTGTTGTCACGCCAACCTCGTTATTTAGGTAGTGTGCCATTTTTCGCTGACTCAGCAGCCAATATGCTGCGAGCAATTTTTGTGCCCGTCACGTGATTGGCTGGGAACACTATTAATGAGACAAATAATTGGGACGTCTTCGTCGTCCTTCCCCTAAAACCTGATCCTGATGTTGGAACCAACCAGGCAGAGGAATTGCATATGCAGTCCCGGAAAGGAAAGGATGAGTAGCCAGGGTGCCCAGCTTTTAAATTCATCAGACCCCTGCTGCTTAAATTGCCCCAGCTGTTAATGCTGGAACCATTACAGTAATGGACTCAGCAAATGAAGGGGAACGAAGACACGCACACTTTATTACCAGAGGGGCAATTTTCTTTTCATCTGTAATAGCAGCGGTGCCTCTGTATTGATCAGCCCATCAAGATACTAATCCTCTGTAAAATTACTCGTTATAACTGAAAATGTGTTAATCCAAGTCAGTCTGTGTCCCGACTGTCTACTTACTATTGAATACAGGCGATCAGATGGTTTATTTTTCATGATTTAAAGCCTCTGCCCTGGAAATGGCTGGCATTTCCCTCGGAACAGAGAGCGCTTAATCTTAGCTCTAGCCCAGGGTTGTCTTTTTGTTTTAAACAGAACATCACCCACTTAATTAAGGAGTGAGTGTCTGTCTTGCTGTCTGAATTATGCCGGTGTTTTATGTTCTGCGGGATTTATTAAGCATCTTGTTGTACATTCCATGTGTGGTTTGTGCTGTAAATAAAAATAGGCCCATCTTGCACACATTAGAAATTTGCAGGTAGCAAAACGTCAATAAGTTGCAGGGAGGGAAGGTTCTTTGATTTATATTTCAGGCACCAGGTTGTGCTTTGTCGATTGAACTCACAGGCAGGATGCATCCTGGGGTCTGCTCTGTGGCAGATGTGTTTTGGCATCGTTGTGTGAGAAAGTTTATGGTTATTTCTGCACCCTTGGTTCAGCAGATTGCTTTTTAGACAGTGAAGCATATCTACTCCGCCCCTTCCCCTTGTGTTTTGTGAGAAATGACTATAGCTAGATATTATTATAAGAAGACCTGTTAAAACTGACTTTTATCTTCCTTAATATTCAGAATTTGAAGAATTACTCTTTAAAACTTTCATTTTTTAAAAAATTCAGTGTAGTCTCTGTGTACATCATGTATTTATTTGTACACAGACTCAAATACCCTCTTGGCAGTATTTTTATTTATTCGAATTCACTGTCATTGCTCAAAGCATCTGTGTGGCGTTATTCATTGAATTCATTCAGAAATCCTTAACTAGTACTTTCTTGTGCCAGGACGACCTGGGGCTGAGGATTCAAAGTTGAAAAAGGCACAGTCTTTGCCAGGGAGGAAAGGGCAAAGCTCAGTCTGAAGATAGGCATGTGAACAAATAATTACAATAATGCAGTATTGTAAATGTTAAAATCCACTTGAGAATGTAGTTTCTAGGAGCAGATAGGAGTTATGGGCACCATAGCAAAAGCAGCCTCATCGATTTTCCTTGCTGTGTTACCCAAAGCAGAATTAAGCAATTTAATCACACCTGAAGACTTGCATCTGAATGATTCCCAGCTGTTTGAAAGAAATCTCATCTTTCAGGAGACTTGTTTACTGCCCCCTGGGGACAGTCAAAAGAAAGATTTCCAAAAATGTATGATCAGTGACCACATCTTTGGATATGTGTAGCTTCCCACGGAGACTACTTTGAAGGGGATAGTGTTTATTTGATTGCTTATGTTCTGGCATTATATTGTAAGTCAGTCTTGTTGCTTTAGAGTATAGTTTATCAAGAGAGACAGTAGCCAGTCCTGGTTAAGAGCACGGATTTTGGCCAGCCTGCCTTGTTTTTCCTCTAGCTCTCTCTAATAGTTGAGCCATCTTGAGCAAGTCATCTCATCTTCTTGAGCCTCAAACTTTATCTGTAAAATGGGGATAATCACAGTTGTGAGCATTAAATGGTTTAATATATGTAAAGCATTTAGAATAGCAATGGCATATATAAGTATTGTGTTTATAAGCATTAACTTATAATGTGGATGTGACTGTAGGCTAATGAAATTATTTTCCATATGTAGTTTATGAAAGGTGATTCTGTAAATGTGTGACCACAATATGTGTGGCATATAAGGTGGTGAAACATTTTTTGTATTTAAAGTACTGTTTTTTTCCTGATTATGTAATTTGTTATTTTAGAAGGATTTTAATATATAGAAAAATACCAAGCTAGGAAAAAATATCTCATAATCCTTCAGAGGATTCACTGTGCTACATATTTGTTAGAATATTATTATGCCTGTTATATGTACTATATATGTAATATGATACTAATTTTATCTAAAGTTTATGATACATATTTATACAAAAGATATTTTAAACAAAAATTGGGATCATAATGTGCATATTATGGACTCTGGTTTTGGACTCTGGTCTTTTTTACCTACCTGCATCCAGTATATTGTGAATATTTTTCCATGTTGTTACAGGTATATGGATTTTTTTGTCCTGCTGTTATAAATTATCCTTCAGTGACCATTCTTGCGCATAAATCTCTGCACGAATATCTGCTATTTTCCATAGAGTAAATTAAAGGAAGGTGAATTGTCAGGTCAACATTTGTAAAGATTTTTGGCTTTCATTGTCAAATTGCCACCCAGAGGGGTGATACCAGTTTCCATTCTGACAGGCAGTGCATGAGAATGCATATTTGTCCATCCTTTCTAACACCGGGAACTGTCACAAGATGAAAATATTTGCCGTCTGGAAGAGACTAGTTGGAGCTTATTGTAGAACCAGTTTATATTGTCTTAATTACTAAGTGCTGTATGGTTGAAGTTCCTCCTACTGGGTTTATTGGCCAGATACAGTTCTTTTGTAATTTGTTCATTCATATCGCCTTCATTCACTTTACTAATGTATATCTTTTCTTATTGATTTGTAAGAACACTTCATAGATTAAGGGTATTATTATTTGTTACTCATGTGCTGGAAATATTTTTCCTAGTTTTTTTTTTTTTTAATTTGTATTTTTGTTATTCAAAAGTTTTCCTTTGTTTATGAATAGGAAGAAATTTCCCACTGAAATATCTAATTAATGGTCACTTCTGTGTCCATCTAGTTATTTTGCATTTTAATTTTTCCACATAATTCTTGTAATGCATCTAAAATCTAGTTGGTGTATGGTATGGAGTAGAAGTCTCATTGCTCCTAAATGATTAACCAGTTTTCCCTGCTGCATTTATTTACTAGATTGAATGCCAAAACACTCATAGCTGCTTCTTATTCTGTTTCCTTTGCTTTGTCTGCTATTCTGAACAATCATTTTAGTTACCAGAGTTCTGTGGTGCCTTTCAGTATCTGGCAGTACAAGGCCCCCAAAGTTGCCCTTTGTTTTAGGGGTTCCTTGGCTCTTACACTGAGAAGGCAACTCAAAAATTTTTACAGAGAAGCTTAAAATTCACATTTTCAAGATCTCCTGTATATTTTACCAACCCTTTGGTGTTTTGTTATTGTGTTAACTTAAATCTTAAATTGGAAAGAACTGAAGTATTTATGGTAAAGAAAATTTCTTATTTAACAGTGTTATCTTTCACATTATTTAGGCTTTCTCTTATGACCCTCAGGAAGTTTTGTAATTTTATTCAATCAGATACTTTTATTACCTTTTAGGATTATTCCTGGGTATTTTACATATTGAATTACTATTTTTGGTTACTATTGTAAATGGGGGTATTTTTAAATTATATTTTTTAAATCGTACTTGAGAAAACTTTTCTTCTGTGCTACTTTCATAATTGACCGCAGTACAGAACACATGCTTATCATTCTAACAATTTTTTGATTTTCTTGGGTTTTCTAGGTGTTTAGTAGTTAGATAATTGAATCATTTGCAAACAAAACTTGGTCTCTCTCCCCACTTTCAGCAATTACATTCTCCTCTCTTTTTTTTCTCTTCGTTATTACATTGTCTAGAACCTCTAAATAGTGGCGCTAGCATAACCATGCCTTTAATAGTGATGCTTTGGGATTTTAGGATTAAGTATAATAGTAGTTGTTGGCAATAATCTTTGTTTCTTAGTTTACTTTTTTTTTTCCTTTTAGCACTGAGGTTAAATTTCTATTGAATATTTTTTGACATCTATTTAGACGGTAATATCTTTCCTTTTCCTACTGATAAGATATAATCTCTTAATACAGGTTCTAACATTGTTTCCTGGTGACAAATCCTAACTGGTCACATTGCATTGGCCTTTTAGCCTGCTACTGAATCCAGCCTTTTTGTATTTGTTAGGAAGTCAGATAGGTCTGAAGCAGTGATTACCAGGGGAGCTGGAGAGTGATACCCTCAGGGGGTATGTCAGAATTTTCAATGAGGCACATTTAATATACATGTTAAGGTCATAATTCTTACTTGAGTTAGTAAAACTTAATAAAGCTCTTTTGACTAATATAGAGGGAGATAAGGTGAGTTAAAATGCTGTGAAATATTCCTTTTTGTGCTTTATTTAGTTTTGATAGCTAGTTTAGTTTTGATACATAGCCTGTGTCATAAAATGAATTACGCCATTTTCCTCCTCTGTGCTTTAGAGCCATTTATAGAATGCCAGCATTATTTGTCCCTGGAACTTTGAACTAAATTAACTTGTAAAACTCTTCCTGTGGTGCTGGGGAAGATAATTTTTGGATGACTTTTTCAGTATCTTTTCTAGTTAATGGTCTATTTAGTTTTCTTCTTTTTGAGTAAATTTTGGTCATTTTGTTTTCTCAGAAATTGAGGTTTCAAATGTATTGGCATGGTATTGAACATATTCTCGGGTTTACTAAGATAGAATTGTACCGTTTCATAATTTAAAAATTCCATGTTCACTGTTTTTAATCTCCTTTTAAATTATAACTTTCTGTATACATATATTGTCTGCAAAAATTCATTATACTTGTTTTAAAACTAGCTCTTGAATTTGTTTATGTTTATTCACTTATCTTTACCTCTGCCTTTGGTGTTTCCTTCTGCTTTGCTTAAATTTCTTTTGTTTTTATTTTTGAAATAAAGTCCAAGTTCTTGAAATGAATAATTTGTTCATTGATTTTCATTCTTTTTTTAATATGGAAAACACTTCAAAATCTTAAAAATAATTTTCTGTGTTTCTGTAACAATTTGTGCATGTTTTTGTGGCACTTACCTTTCAGTATTATAATGATTTTTTTGTTAATCTCTTTCTCTGCTTCATTTTACAAACAGCATTTTATTTATTTTTTCATTCCAGTCTGTGTAGAATCTTGAACACCACACGCCCTAAATACTTAGTCTCTCCCTTCACAAAGGAATTAACCACTTCCCACATTTTTCATTGTGCTGTGTAGACTTTACAAGAAATAGTAGCTGCCGTGGTGGGAGCACTTCACTGGTAGTTAGGAGCCTAAACTTCTGATCTTGTATCTGTCACTTGCTAGCCATTCCTTAACTGGTATGACTTCCCCAGTGTCTGTGATGTCTCCTCATCTGTAAAATGGAAAATGATCATTCACTCCCCTCTGCATCTTCTGAGTTGCTGTCAAATGATAATGAACGTAAAGAATTGTGAAAACACGAAAAAAGTTATATGGATGTAAATATGATTTAAAATAAAAGGCTTTTCGTATTCTTGCCTTATCCACTACTCTACCATCCTCATTCCCCAACTTGAAATTATCACGTTTTTTGGAGCAGAAACTATTAAAAAGAAAATATGTGTGTGTGTGTGTCCTCTGAAATATCTACCATAGAACTTTGTTGGCAGATATACAGTAAACATTTGTTGATTGAATATTTTCTGGAATGCACTTTTCAACTGCTTATTACCTAGTGATCCTGAAGTTTTCTAAGACCAAGGGGCTCTATTCCCGACCATGAAATTTCTACTGTGAAACAAAGAGCTTCTGATTGATTTATTGGAGTTTATTGGTGTTACATAGATAGCTGCATCAGCACACAGTGAAATGGATGTGCATTGTTTGAGGACATAAACTTTTTGGTACAGTCCGATTTTCTCTGTAGAAAACTGAACACATACTCTCCTCCCAAAATACAGACTAAAAATCTAGTGTTATTTACATATATTAATAGCAAATTATAAAATTCATAAAGATTCGTTTCCATTTTTGTATAATATCGCTTATATGTGAAATCTAAAAAATGATACAAATGGACAGAAATAGGCTCACAGACATTAAAAAACTTAAAGGGGAATGAGAGGGAGGGAGGGATAAATTATAAAGTTTACCCATACTCTATATAAAATAAACAACAAGAACCAGGGGGCAATGATCAATATCTTGTAAGACCCTATAATGGAAGAGAATCTGAAAAAAATATAAATATATATGTCTATCTGAATCGCTTTGCTGTACACCTGAAGCATTGTAAATAACTGTATTTCCATTAAAAAAAAGTCTCTACATGTTCTTTGGGGAAGTGTATGCCATCTGGTAAGTCAGTCTTAGATTAACAGGTTGCTTTTCAATTGCTAAATGCCATCCAAATGCAGACTGGTTGTATTCTGTGTAATTGTTAAATAGTTTCTTTAAAAATAGTATTCATTGAAAGAGTTCATGTGACCACTGACGTTTCAGTATTGTGGCCTGTAGTACAGCATGTATATGTATAGTCCTCTTCGTAACCCCCCCCCACCCGCCACTCCCCCACTTTTTTGTTTTTAACAGTTCATTGTAGCTGGAAAAAGTTAGTATAACTTTAAAAACACACATACTCTTCAGGCAACTTTTAAAGATTCCTGTGAGACTTTATATCTCAAATAATTGATGGCCAATTTTGTTTGGTTGTTTTTAAGCTCAAACTCTGAGGATTTACCTAAAAAAAAAAAAAAAGTTTTATCTCAGAGAACTAGAAACTAATGTGATGGTGTCGTGTTAGATCCACTGGTCCCTGAGGAGTTATCTCAGGTTCCCCACTCTTTCACAAACCGTTTGAGGATTATTCTTTTCATCTCTTCCTTTGCTGACCTTATTTCCTATGTCGAAATGTGTAATAACACTGATGATGCCTGCGGCTCACTTACTGGTGGATGGTACCTGACATCTGGACATTTGGTTATATTATATTTGGCATTTTTGTTGTTATATCTACTTATTCATGTTTTATGTAATTATCTTTTTCCTAGGGAGATTGTAAGCTCCCTCTGGCTAGGAACCATGGCATAAATTTGTTTTATGTATCTAACAAGGGCGTGCATGGGTGCATGCTAAGTTGGTTCAGTCATGTCCGAGTCTTTGCGACCCCATGGACTGTAGCCCGCCAGGCTCCTCTGTCCATGGGATTCTCCAGGCAAGAAGACTAGAGTGAGTTGCCATGCCCTCCTCCAGGGGATCTTCCCAAAGCCCATCTAACAGTTTTCAACATTTCCAGTCAGATGGAAGAAGCATGTTTAGCCTGGAAGGTGAAGTTTTCTTCTTCTTTTTTTAACTTTACAGAGCATTTGTTTATCTTCATCTCTTGATTTCTTCTCCATCAACAAAAAATATTCTGTTTAGAAACATTAAAAAAAAAAGTCCCTAAGGTCCTAGTGTATAATGCAGTGATTTATCAGTATCCTGTGATAAGCCATAAAGGAAAAATATATTAAGAAAAAGATATGTATATGTGTATATAACTGAATCACCTTGCTGTACAGCAGAAATTAATATAACATTGTAAATCAACTGTAATTAAAAATGAATTACAAAAAAAAAAAAGAAAGAAAAAGAAAACAACCCGGAATCCCCATATGATAGAGTAGATCTCAGGAAATGCTACTTGTGGACCATAAGAAAACCTTAGATTTTGGTGGCCCTTTGCTTATCACTATGGGTTTTTTTTTTTGGAGGAGTTATATTTAAACCACCTACGTGTCCTGGTTCATTTTGCCTCTTCATCTGCTGCTCTTCCTCCTGCTTTTATTTAAGACTATAAAGTTACTTTAGTGTAACTGCTGGTGTCACCTTTGCCCTTAGCTAATCAAATAGTTTACCTTGAGGGAAACATTTATCTCCCACTTTCATTATTATTATTTTTGTAGCTGTAAAGATATATATTTTATGTCGGCAGAAGGCTGTAACAGTGAAACGAGGTATTGATCTGCTGTATTTAGCAATTTCTTTCCACCTTGCCATCAATAGCATGTCAGCATCTGTCTGTACCGTGGTTGACCTCACAAATAGCTCTTTATGCTCCCATTGGATTCAAATGATATAGTATGCTGAAAACTAAATCAATGAATGATTATAAAGTTTTTAGTACTATTTCATGACCCAGAGGCAGCTGGTACTCTTTGCACAGTGTAGTTCAGTGTACAATGAATATGGTCAATTGAGTGTGTCTGGCTTTTGTTCTATCAAAAGGAGGAAAGCAGGGTTCCAGCTTGGGTTCGCTCGTCTTCTAAACCAAGGATCTCAAAGGGCTTAGGCGTCCCTGGTAGCTCAGTCAGTAAAGAATCTGCCTGCAATGCAGGAGACCAGTGTTCAGTCCCTGGGTCAGGAAGATCTCCTGGTGAAGGAAATGACAACCCACTCCAATATTCTTGCGTGGAAAATACCATGGGTAGAGGAGCCTGACAGTCCATGGGGTCACAAGAGTTTGACCCAACTTAGTGACTAAACCACCACTAGGCTTTCAGTGAGCATTTCACATTATGGAATCAGACATGGAGAAAGCAGTTCCTCCATTTAGTTTAAGTTTAGTTTAATGCTCCCCCCCACCCTCCGCCCTCAGCATGTAGCAATATTTCCATAATTATTTGAGCTTTAAGCTTACAGGTTTTCACTTTCATTTATAAAAGAAAGATAAAGTTAAATGCTGTTTCACTGTATCACTGAAAAGTGAAAGTGTTAGTCCCTTAGTTGTGTCCGACTCTTTGCCCAGCCCATGGACTGTAGCCCACCAGATTCCTCTGTCCGTGGAAATTTCCAGGCAAGAATACTAGAGTGGGTAGCCATTCCCTTCTCCAGAGGATCTTCCCTAACCCAGGAATTGAACCCGAGTCTCCTGCATTGCAGGCAGATTCTTTACCATCTGAGCCACTAGGGAAGCTGCATTGCTGAGGATCTAACAAAAAAGGCACACAGTAGAGGAGGGAGAATAATCTTGGTCAGGTCTAATGGGACTCTGGGCTTCTCTCAGCACCTGGAACAAATACCAGGGTACTGTTGAGTCCACATTCTTCTTCAGCCTTCATCCTTCCTGTGGGTGTTGTGCTCACTTTCCCTGATCTGTGGAACCTTGAAGTAGCAGGAGTCCTAATTTGACTGCTTGTGAATGTTGCTGAATCCAGCCACATTAAGCAATTAAAAAAAAAATTGAAGTATAGTTGATTTACAGTGTGTCAATTTCTGCTGTATAGCAAAGTGACGTGCATCTTTTTATATTTTCCATTATGGTTTAATCCCAGGATAATGAGTGTAGTTCCCTGTACTATATAGTAGAACCTTGTTGTTTAATTCAGTTTTTTTTTTTTGAATCTTGCTGAATCTTATGGGTATATATGAAAGAACCTTTTTGATATTGAACTTTGGGATATGTGGAAAGGTATGGGAGGATTATAGGGAGTGAATGGGGAAAGTGAAACAGAGCAATTGTCCTCCTGATCTTTTGAGGATATGAATCAAATGCATTTCTTTCCAAGAAAATGCCATTTTGATGCATTCCTTTGTCCATCAAAGGACAATCCTGCCCCCATAAGATATTTGAAGGGGAGAATAAATGATGGATATTAGAACCACAGGTTGATGTTCTGTATGGCATCTACATGAATGTGGGGACTCTCCATGCAACGTCACAGAGGAAGAAGGCCTGAGGAGGGAATTTAGCCTTGTCCTCTTAATCTGGGCTTGTCAATGACAGATTCAGGCATCACACTTTCTTTTTCCTGTTGTATTGACTTTGCCTATATTTTAATAATTGGAGCATTGGACTCATCCAAGTGAATTTTTTTATCCTTGGGATCTGCCCAAGGATCTGACTCTCCTAAATTCTTAGTTTAACTTTGTGACCCATTGTGAATCTGTGACTGATTAAGCAGCTAATCTGTTTTTGAAACCATTTAAAATTTTGTTCTGTATCATCCCTTAAGAATATGAGTGCCATCAGTTGACTCTGTAATTCCTAACGAAGTATTTACTTTTATTTGTCCTGTGTCAGTTCACGTTAAACTTGGGGGTTTGCAACCCAGGTTTAAAATAAAGGGATTTGGGGAAGAAATTCCTGTCTTGGAATTCAGCCTTTGTGATTTTTGTGTACCATACTTGCCTGAATACGAACTAAGATTTTTTTCCCCCTAGATTTTTATCCCTCAGGAAAGAGAAGTTATCTCATATTCAAATTCTTAATCGTGTCTCTTGTATTACAGAATGCTTGCTTGGTTTCTTTATTTTGAACAATAAGTACTTGTGGCTTGAAGTATTTTTCTTGATCAGACTTACAAATAGTAATCTAAGTTTATACACCATAATTTCTGGTTTTGCCTGAGAGTAGAAGGTTGGTACATTACACATTCATGCATGCTTAAAGTAACTCTTGTTTGGCTATCTGCAGCTCTGTATTAGAGACTAGCTATGTTCTTGTTGCTAGAGCAAAGGGCAGTTAGTTGACCTCTGACTGTAAAAGCTTTAGTAATTGTGTGTCTTTGTAAGCTTTGTTCTTTAGAGTTGATAGGTTATCTCCTCTCCTCAGACTTCATTAAGGAAGAGTAGGTGATAGTGATCACAGCTTAAAGACTGACTAGTTAGTGCTTCAGTTGGTGAAGACCAATACCTTCAAATAAAGTTCATTTTCAAGTTCATACCTCTAAGGCTTTCTCTTTTGAGGGCCACTGATGGCTTTATTTGTGGATAGAAATCTCATTGATGGTGAAAAGGATGTAAGGGGAGTTGTTTAAATTAATTCTTGATGCTAGCCAGTCACTTTCAGTGACAGTCATGTAGCTTCTGAATAAGATGAGACATTTCTTTTTACTCAATAAAAATATAGAAGAAATCTCTGTGTTAATATGTTAACACACATATCTGAATGGGGTCATGTAATTAATTCCACTGTGTAAAAAAGCATTAAGATCCCAGAATGATAGAAGGATGTATTTGTATTGTGTGCTAAACTTTGAATCTTTTGTGAACTATATTTTTGGAACCAATGCAAAAAATATTATAAAAAATATTGATAAGTTACTAGATACTTAAGATTATATTGCTTTCATTAAATAAAATTCTCTCCTTATATTGCATTCTTATGCTCTCATAGTAATGTGATATTAAGGTGACATAATTCATTTTTAAGATTCTTTTCTTTTTGATGCTTAGGAACTTTCCTAGAAAACTGGCACCTGGGTTCTTCTGTGCCGTTTTGAATGATATACTTTATTAGAAACTCCCTGAAGAAGAATACATTAATTTTGCATTTTCTTTCTCTTCTTTAGGCTCTGAGAAGGTGTATGTGTCTGAGACTACATTGGTGTCTAAAAGCCTAGTGATGCTTAAAACCATGGCTGAAGAGTTCTGCTTAACTGTGTACTTTGCATGGATTTGTGATTTGAAATAGGGGGAAAAAAAGTCAAATCGGAGACAGCTTGAATGGCATGCTGTCAGTTTGGAGCTTCATGAATTGGCAATGGTCTCATTTAGGACCTTCAGATGTGTCTCTGCCTGGACAGAATGAGACCGTTTTGCATGTTGTGGAAGAGACAGCCACTCCTGGCCGCTTCACCACAGGCAGTGGCGCGTGACAGTTGCCCTTCATTGCTGGCTTCTTGGAGCTTAACCTCTGACCCTCCACTTAGTCGCTGTGCAGTGGTTGGAGCAGGTTGGAGATGTTGGTGAATGACGGGCATTGGCCTGCAACGTGCTTGTCATTATTTGACTGTCAAAAGGAGCCTGCCATTGGTTTCCATCAAGGTTTGAAACCTCTGTGCAGCAGTCCATATTACTTAACTTCCAAGGCTGTCAACAGCATGATCAAATGTGCATATAAAATCAGAGGGCTGAATATATCTTCCATCCGGAAGTTTCTCCCCTTTTCTTCTCTCTCTCTCTCTCTCTCTCTTTTCATTTTTCTTTTGGTTAAATATATTCAGATGACTTTCACAGGGCCAAGAGGTTGAATCTGTTGCCACGGTGAAAAAAAGTGAACTGTTGTCTCCTGTGGTCTGAGTTTCAAACAGCACAACATGAATCTGAGCAGCTCTGCCAGTTAAGCTCTTGGACTTGTCTTGCATATTCTATCAGCTTTTGGCCATTTTGCTTAAGGGACTTGATGCTCCCTCAGTGATACCTGGGGTTCACTGACAGTATGAAACGTTTACTTTAGTATTTATGTAATTTTGCAAAAGGATGCAAGGTCAGTTTGTGTGATTCGTAAAGCAGGGATTGAACTTTAAAATAATTTACAGAGGGATGATAGGACTTTTTTTTTCTTCTTCTGATAGTAAAGGAGTTCAAACATAAGAGTTTCATTGGCTGTGACCAAGTCTTAGAAACTTCAGAGGTCGGTGTTAGGCAAGGTGTTTCTTGGAGAAGAATATGGTGGTGAAAGCCATCTTTTCTTCTGAGACTGAGGAAATTCATCTGAGACTGAGTTAAAAAGTATCCTGAGATGGAGAAGGCTGAGGGGCAGCCTCCAGTATTGTTAACGTATATGAAAAATGCTGGAAATCAAACTTGATATGCTTCTAGCTTTGTGTAGTAAATGGTTGCAAATTCTGGTTTTGCTTCTGCCACATTCAACTGTGTCATCTTAGATAAGTCAGTTAACCCTTTATTCTTAGGTTCTTTATTTGCAGAAATAGGGCTACTAACATCAGTGAGGATGACAGGAGATTTTGTTTGAAAAGTTTTTTAAAAAATTATTTTTAATTGAAGGATAATTGCTTTACAATGTTATGTTGGTTTCTTGCCTTACAACATTGTGAATCAGCCTTACGTGTACATGTATCTCCTCCCTCTTGAGCCTCCCTCCCAACCCTCATCTCACCCATCTAGGTCATCACAGGGCACCAGGCTGGGCTCCTGATGTCATATAGCAGCTTCCCACTAGTTATCTGTCTCATGCATGGTAAGGCATATATTTAAGTGCTACTCTCTCAGTTCATCCCACCGTCTCCTTCCCCTGCAAGTCCACAGATCTGTTCTCTATGTCTGCGTCTCTATTCCTGTCCTGCAGATTGGTTCATTGGTATCATTTTTTCTAGATTCGGTATGTATGTATTAATATATGATGTTTGTTTTTCTCTTTCTGACTTACTTCACCCTGTAAAACAGGCTCTAGGTTTATCTACCTCAGTTCAACTGTCTCAACTTTGTTCTGAAAAGTACTTGCTTTTGTGCAGACCTCTGGAACCCCTATGGGTACTTCCTGGTTTCTTTTTTTGTCTTTTTCTTAGCAGGAAAGATTTATTATATAGTCCTAAGGCAATGCTTGGGTAGTTAGCATACTCTAGAACTCAAGACTCTCTGTCTTTGTGTTTCATCTGCCCCCCAGTGTTACTGATTTTAGTTCATAATATCACATTTTAGTCAAGCACTCACGCCACAAATCTGAGTGGCCTGCTTGCCTTCTCACTCTTTTGCTCACTCCACAAATACTGGGTTGTCCAAAAAGTTCCATAACAGCTTATGGAAAAACCTGAATGGACTTTTTGGACAACCCAGTATTTTCTGAGCTCTCACTGTGTGCTGGGCTGTATTCTGAGTTCTGGAATCCAGCCATGAACTAACAGACTGATGGTACCTGCCTTCGTGGAGCTCAGATTCTGCAGCCAATAATTACTTCTTTCATAGTTCTAAAGGCTGTGGAGAAAAATAAAGCACGGTTGTTTGTGTTGTCAGGAAAGAGCTCTCAGTGGAGGATTGTTTCGGCAGAGACCTGACCAGGGGAGAGAGAAGGCCCTGGGAGGAGGGGAGAAGGGCTTCCGTGTGAAAGGGGATCACGCTTCTTTCCCCTGCGCCTCCCAGCTGGCCACCAAGCTCAGGCCTCTGTCCTAACGTCTTCTCCCCACTCTCCCTCCCACTTTCTGTCTTCTCTCTTCATCTTCGTGTCACTCCTGTGATCATGCCATTAAAAAAAAAATTCCTTAAGCTCCCAGCCTGTGGTCTGTCTCTCTTGCCAGCTTTAGACGTGTAAAGTGGCCGTAGCAGTCCACTATTTACCATTTCTCAGAGATTTGCCACTGGCTGCATGTTAGAAATTCAGGCCCTTGGGCTTGCCATATGAGGTTTCTATTGTTTGCGTCTCCTTCATTATCTGGGCTTGACCCCTGGCCTCTCCCCTCTCCCCCTACAAC
Source organism: Neotragus moschatus (assembly GCA_006410615.1). NCBI lineage: Eukaryota > Metazoa > Chordata > Mammalia > Artiodactyla > Bovidae > Neotragus > Neotragus moschatus. The sequence goes on from SJYA01002412.1 coordinate 184,729, forward strand.
TTCACACCTGGTACTTCCTATAAGAAAGCAAAGCAGTCCTGAACAGACTTGGCTTCTGTGCCTTGACACATGACTTTTTCCTCCCTGGCCTCTTCTCCTACCTCACTGGCACTAAGAGAATGAGAAAATGAGATTTCTGTCAACAGTGGCCTTCAGTGCCACCTCTTCTGAGACTTATCTGGTTCTGCTGCCCTTAGTGTTTCATCTGCTTCTTACCTTTAACCTCTCTGTTACCTGTTTGTCCATTGAGCTCCTCAAAGGCAAGGACCGTGTTTTTATTCAGCTCTTGTATTTTCAGTATCTGACTTAGTATCTGGAACAAAACAAACTCTCTGTAAACTGTCATCTGTTGTGGCGTAATGTACAGAATTGTTTATGAACAGATTTATCATGGAGTTTACATGTAATCAGACTGGATATATGCCTTTTGAAGACACCTTAGGTCAAAATATTCCACTACTGTTAGTGGGATTTCTTCCCTTAGGTCTTCCTCAAATAACCAACATCATATTAAAGGAAACTGAGGGTGGAGTGTGAACACATTAGGAAACAGTATGTTATGTTAACTTCTGAATAATTATAATGCTACTAGGATATAATATCAGTGAGTAAACTAGCTCCAGATAAACTTTTATGTTGCCTTTTAAAATAATCCAGCATGCTATGTATTTTTGGCCAAAGAAGATAGCAGTAAATTTAGTATCTAGTTCAGTCAATAAGTAAACTTTATAATATATCTAATCTATCCCTGTATCTTTACATTTTCCAGCTGACACTGTAAAGAGTTGTCATCCATTAAAAAGAAATTATATTAGAAGCGTTTTAATGCCAAAGCATGGTAGACCCTTCATATGTCTGTAATAATTAGTTAAGCAGTTCCTTATTGTTGACCATTTAGCTTACTTCATTTACTTTTATTAACAAATAATGCTATTTGTTCAGACGTCTTTAGGTGCATTATTAATTTCTTTTTTAATGAATACATTTCTAGAAACTGTGAACAGTTAGGTCAAAAGATTGTACCATTTTTTAAGGCCCTTTGATGCATATTACCAAATTACCTTCTGGAAAAGGTGTACAAATCATTGTCAAGACAGGCTGTAAAAAGTATTGAATATCTTCTTTGTGCTAGTGTGTTTCTTAGATTAGGAGCAGGGGGCGACAAAGGATGAGATGGCTAGATATCACTGACTCAATGGACATGAATTTGAGCAAACTAGGAAATAGAGGAGGACTGAGGAGCCTGGCCGGCTACAGCCCTTGGGACTGCAGAGGGTCAGACATGACTTAGTGACTGAACAACAAGAGGAGTGTTCAGTATGGCTAATAAGAGAAGACAAAAGGAGAGAGAATGAAAAAAACAAACCGGAGATCTCAAGTTTTGCCCTTTTCAAATGGTATGTGGTCTTCCCAGGTGGTGCTAGCGGTAAAGAACCCACCTGCTGATGCAGGAGATGCAAGGGATGCGGGTTTGATCCCTGGGTCGCGAAGATCCTCTGGAGGAGGAAATGGCAACCCACTCCAGTATTCTCGCCTGGAGAATACCATGGAAAGAGGAGCCTGGTGGGCTACAGTCCATGGGGCCACAAAAAGTTGGACACAGTGAAGTGAGTGAAATGTGGTCTCTGGTGCATGAATTGCAGCCTGTGTCCTGGGCACTTCTAGGACTCTGCTCCAGGAGGTGGAGGCCTGTGAATGGCTTGGCTTCTTTTTATGTATTTTTTTAATGTTTATACTTTTGGAAAAGATTTCTTTCGAATTAATGGTTCGAAACGTTACAAAAATTTGAAAGCTATGAATTAGCAGCTAAGTTCACTAGTACTGTTTTCAGATGAGTGATTCAAAATGGATCTGATTCTTGCCTCTGCTTTTTTGTTTGAGAAGCCAGTATCCTGGTTCACTTTTGCTTTCTTAAAGGAACCATCTTACTTGCCCAAAGGAAAGAGGAATAACCTTCTGAGTTAAGGTCTCTCCTGCACTTCACAGCTTTCTCTTGGATTACCTGGTAGATGTCTGTGTGGTTAAGGCCGCGTGGTGTCAGATCACTTCCTGGTTCCAACTTCAGAGGAGAAACTGAGAAATCTCTTGTTTTAGGTGAGGGAGAGGTTAAGTCACCTTAAGGGCATCGACTTCTTATCTTGCTTTTATTAGCAGTGGTGTCAACATGCACTAAAATGTGATGACCTCCCCTCCTTTCTGATGAAAGGAAGATGACCTGCCTGGCCTGGATGGAGAGACAGGTGCCTGAGGCACCTTGTCACCTCTCATACCAACAGTAAGCATTAAAACAAATGGAAAGGCCGGCAGATTTCTGTTTATGCACGGAAATGTTTGACATTTTTGGCTTCCCATGAAATGTGCTGGATCCAGGGGAAGAGGGAATAATGTTATGGCGGAAGGAATGAATGAACGAGGGAAGAAAGGAGTCTGGCTTCTTAAGAGAGATATGAGGACTCAGAGGGGCTCCAGTCACAACCCTGTAATCGTCTCTTGGTAGAGTGTGTGTGTGTGTGTGTGTTATTTGCCCAGTCGTGTCTGACTCTTTGCAACCCCATGGACTGTAGAAGAGTCTGAGAGGCTCCTCTGTCCATGGAATTCTCCAGGCAAGAATACTGGAGTTAGGGTTACCATTCCTTTCTCCAGGGGATCTTCCCTACCCAGGGATCAAACCTGGGTCTCCCGCATTGCAGGCAGGTTCTTTAGCGTCTAAACCACCAGGGAAGCCCATCGGCAGAGTCCTAAGACTCAAGCCCTAGAGGGAGCCCATCTTGCAGAGTTTTATTTAATCTTCATTTGCGTGGCACCAGCATTGCTTGGCTGAAACTTCTCTACAGGTGAGCTTAATCAATACAAGGCTACCGTAGAGTTTATAGTCCTAGAGGAGATGCCCATTTGGAAAACTAGAGAATCAGCCACTCCTCAGTGCAGGAGAATTTTTCTCCTTAGTTAGATGTATTTTACTGACAGGTTTGAGGACAGAATCTGAGAACTCTTAGAAAAAGCTGTAGTTATTTTAAGACGTTTGATGTAATTTAAGGCTATTTTAAAGGCAATCATGGTGTGGTTTAACCAGTCATCTTGAAATATGAATCATATGGAGATAACACAAGAAGTGATATGTGACACTTCTAGGTGTCTTGGGAAAAGGTTGGGTTTGTCTCCTGTCTACCGTGGCAACTCTTGAGGTATCACTAATAATGTTGTATAAGGATTTCCTCTAGAACTTTAAATCTTAAAATGAAACTTACTTTAGCTGGAGCAAAAGAGTTTTGTATTCATGGAAAACTGATTGGAAAGAAGCTGGAAAGCACACAACAGTAGCAGCAATGAAACAAACAGTACTTAAGCCACATTATGGCTTATAATAGTAAGAGGAAGCACGCGGCTTCCACACATTGAAGGTATTTTTAGAAGTTTGTTTATTTTCCTAATTTGAATCAACTCATGACAAAACATTTTTTTAAAAAGTGTATGGCATGGAAAAATGCTAAAAAATCCTGTTTTTTTGGGGGGTGGGTGGGTGGTTAGTGGTATTACCAGATCAAGTCTAACAATGAAGATCCCAGGCAATGGCACCCCACTCCAGTACTCTTGCCTGGAAAATCCCATGGACGGAGGAGCCTGGAAGGCTGTAGTCCATGGGGTCGCTGAGGGTCGGACATGACTGAGTGACTTCACTTTCACTTTTCACTTTCATGCATTGGAGAAGGAAATGGCAACCCACTCCAGCGTTCTTGCCTGGAGGATCCCAGGAACGGGGGGAGCCTGGTGGGCTGCCGTCTATGGGGTCTCACAGAGTCAGACACGACTGAAGCGACTTAACAGCTTGACCTTTTCTTTCTCCTTAGTTTTGAACATCATTTGTAAGTGGTAAAAAAACTGAATAGTACCACAACTTCAGATTCTTGATTTCTGCTCTTTTTATTTAGGTTTCTTATTAATAAGAGATTGAATCTCTTATTTTTTTAAAGGAAGTTATTTGTAATCGTATAATCTGTCTGTTCTGTTCTGCATGTTATGAACCTTCCATGCAAAATTTGAGAGCAGTAGACATTCTCTGGTGATGTTGGGGCTTTTAAATGTTTCCAAACTTCAGTTCTTTCCCCCTAGAATAGATGAGCTTGGTGTTCACTTGATTGCAGATCTCATAGGTATTATAACTCAGTTTGAGTGGTCAATATCACATTCTAGGAGATGTACATTAACAAGTTTTGTGCATCTACTTGGTATGAATTTGAAAACTTTGACTTCAAGTAACAGAATTTCTATCTAACGGTGTGTTAAACAGGACTCTTTAGACATCATAAGCTGTCTGAAAGAAGGAAGGTCTTCTGGAGCAGTGGCTTAGTAATATAACCAAGGATGCTGGTACTTTCTATTTTCCGCTCTCCATCTTTAGCATGGGGACTTTTTGGTCTGTTGGCTTAACCTTGTGATCACAAGATGGTTGCAGTAGCACCATTCATCATGTCCTCATGTAACTGTTCAAGGCTGGAAGAGGGTGGGAAGATAAAGGGGGGGTTTTATATTTGGTGGAAAATCTTTCCCACAAAGCTGCTAGCAGACTCCTCATTATGCCCTTTTGGCCAGTGCTGGACAGCATGACCATTCCCATTGCAGAGGAGTCTGGGGAATCTAGGATCTAGCAGAAGTGAATGATATTTCCATGTGTTGTGGGTGAATGTTTGTGTCCCCTCAAAGCTTATTTGTTGAGACCCTAACCTCTAATGTGATGGTACGGGGTTTGGGGGAGGTAATTAGGGTCAGATGAGGTCGTGAGGATATAGCCCTCATGGTGGGATTAGTGCCCTCATAAGAAGTGATATCAGAGAGCTCACTCTTTCTCTGTACACACCCAGAGAAAAGGCCATATGAGCATACAGTGAGATGGGGCTGCCCACAAGCCAAGAGAAGAAGTCTCAGAATTAAACCTACTTTGTCAGCGCCTCTGTCTTGGACTTCCCAGCCTCCAGAACGCTAAGCAATAAAATTCGGCTAAGCCACCCAGCCTGTGGTGTTTCGTTTTGACTGCCCCTGCTGACTAAGATGCCATCCCTGGGTTGGAACACTCATAATCCATTCTGTGGAGTTGTGCTCATTGCTCCTTTGTTGAGGTCAAAGAGAAGGAAGAGCTGATGAGTAAGCAGGCATGGTTTCTGCCACACTCAGTTAACATATGAGTGGGAAAGAGATTTTTATCTTTTATTCTGGAATGACCAAGTAGTGTAGCCTTAATTTCTGTATGTATACAAAATAATATGTATGTGTACGATACAACCTTTTGGGACAAATACATATAAAACTGGGTTTGGGAATTGGTATCAATCATGTAGCAAGTTTAACTGGCACTTTCAGTTAAGTTGTTGTGAGTTTTTGGTCAAGGCTGAGGATCTTGTAGTGAATAAGATGGACAGTCCCCAAACTCACAAGGTTGGTAGACCAGTAGGATACAGAGATTAGTGAGTAGTTTCAGCACAGTGGCATTAGTGCTCAGAAGGGGGGACAGCACCGTTTCCTCTGCACTGAGTGAACATCAGTGGACACAGACTCATGGGTCAGGGAAGGGTCTCTTGGAGGAGGTGACAGCCTCATCCGGGTCCTGAGATACAGGAGCCAGTTCTTCTCAGAAACAGATGAATTGACCACCCTTTTTACTTAGGGTCTCCTGGAAATCAAGGCACAAGCAAGTCAGCTCTTCCTATGGATGTTCTGGCGATTGTATCAGCAGCCCTGGAGGTAGCGTAGCACAGTGGAAATAGTATTGCCTTTGAAGCCAGACAGATAAAGGATTCTGCCTTCAACTAGCTGTGTAAGAACCTGGGTTTCCCTAAGCCTCAGTTGCCTGTTGTATAAAATGGAGTTGATATGTTGCTATGCAGATGTCATACAGAGTAGAAATAGCAAGTGCTGTTAGCGCACTTAATATTTGCAAGACACTTTTCTCATCGCTTATCTCCCTTAATACACATGGTGTCCCTATGAAACAGGCCTTTTAATTACCACTGTTTTACAGATGAAACTGGGGACAGAGAAATTAAATCGTGTGCTTGAAGATCTCCAGCTAGTACTGGTAGAGCTGGATTTGAACACAGGCTGGCAGGCCCCTGAATCCATGCTGTACGTTGTGCTGAGAAAAGTCAACTGCACTCTTTCAGTGCTCTGGTTTATTGGATAAAACCAGATCAGACTCCTAGCCTAGTGGCAATTAGTAATTTCTGCGCTTACCCAAGTCAGTATCGCTTTCTTTCCAAAAGTCCTGGGTTACCATTCCTTTCCCTCCCCATCTGTCTTGAGCCTGTGACTGTCTTTCAGTTTATCAGCAGCTCTAAAATCTGACCCCTGCTTATTCCTTCTGACTCTGCTCTAGTGTAAATGATTTCAAAATGATGACATGGTTGGGTGCATCATCGACTCAGTGGACATGACTTTGCGCAGACTCCGGGAGATAGTGAAGGACAGGGAAGCCTGGTGTGCTGCCGTCCGTGGGGTCACAAAGAGTCAGACATGACTTAGTGACTAAACAAAAGAAATTTGTAACAGCTTCTGAGCTGGTTGGTTTTTGTTTTGGCCACTCTCCTTTCCTTCTTTTCCACATGCATCCTCTGTCCTTGCCAGTCTATCTTTTACTTATCTAACAGAATGGATTTTCTTATTGTTTGGCTGTGGCCTTAATTCACTGGAGATCTTAGTTAAATGCACTGCTGTTGACTGTAGGATAAAGTCCAAGTGCCGCAGATCCACGCATGCTCTTATTAATATTTCCAGACCACTATCTAACTTAACCTTCCCCTCCTGGCTCTAGCCCTCTCTGCCTCCCTGCTTCCAGGCGTATCTGTTTACTCTGTATTTTGTTCATCCCTGCAACCCACTGTCTTCCTTCACTGGAGTTCATCTTGGGGAGAATCGTGCATCTTCTCAAGATTTACTTTGAAAGTTTCTGCCTCTGCAATCCATCCTTCCATCGTGCCCACCTACATTTAGTTCGGTTTCTGATCACTTAGGACTTAAGTGTTGCACTGGTGTCGTCGGTGGCTCTTTGATGGTGAGTTCTGGAGAGCCAGGACCTCGTCTGCATGTGTGGCTACAACACACAGCCCAGTGCAGTTTTTGCCAATAGGAGGGCTATGCTAATTCTTACAGAAGGGTTGATACAATGTCCTGAGAATATATTTTTCATTTTGTACAATGGGTATATTTTACTTGTTTCTCTGTGTGAAAGAGAGTTATATGTGTACACACACACATGTGCACACACACCACATGTGCGTGAGAGTGCTCCTTCTTACCTAACAGCAATCCCCAGGCTCCTCTGTCCTTGGGGATTCTCCAGGCAAAAATACTAGAGTGAGTTGACATGTCCTCCTCCGGGGGATCTTCCTGACCCAGGGATTGAATCCAGGTCTCCCTTTGCAGGCAAGGAGGCTCTTTACCTTCAGAGGCACCAGGAAAGCCTGATTTTACCTGTGTGGTACTTTCTAGGGCAGAATGTTGTTTCTCTTAGTTTGACTTTATGAGCAAAGAATGTGTGTCCTCGATGATATCTGTACTATTTTGCATATACTTTTTCCAATAATTATTTTTACTTTTTTATTATATTAATAATATTCATATGTAAAATATAATCACATTGTGCAGAGGGATTATGGGGCTTCTCTGGTAGCTCAGTGGTAGAATCTGCCTGCCAACACATGATCCCTGGGTCGGGAATATCTCCTGCCGTAGGAAATGGCAACCCACTCTAGTATTCTTGCCTGGGAAATTCCATGGACAGAGAATCCTGGCGGGCTATAGTCCATCGGGTGGCAAAGAGTTGGACATGATTTAGTGAATAAACAACAACAACAGGGATTATGATGGAAAATAACATCTCTCCTCTTTATTCCTCCCCAGCTGCCCACTTAGAGATGACTATTCTTTTCAAAGAAGAAGAACTTGGTTGAGATGTAATTTGCATATGTGCAGTTTGCCCATTTAAAGTATACAATTCAGTGTTTATGGTTTATTTTTTTCTTTTTTGCCTGTTCACAAGATCGTGGAACTATCTCCACTGAAATCTAACTTTAGAACATTTTTTTCACCTCTAAAATAAACCCTGTACCCATGTATTGTCATTCCCCATTCACTTTACCAACTACCCACCCTCATCTCTGTCTGCGAGCTCTCAGTCATGTCTGACTCTTGTAATTCCATGGACTGCAGCCTGTTGGGTTGCTATTTTCTCTTCCTGGGAATCTTCCCAACCCAGGGATCGAACCTGCATCTCCAGCATCTCCTGCATTGGCAGGCAGATTCTTTAACACTGAGCCACGTGGGAATCTATTTTCTTTGTTTATAGGTTTGCCTATTAGAGACATTGCATATAAGTGGAATCATAAAATACATGATGTCTTGTGACTAGCGGCTTTTACTTAACATAATCTGTATGTTTTCATCATTTGTCCATGGTGTAGAATGTGTGAATACTTTGTTTTTTGTTTTTAACGGCTGAATAATGTTCCATTTTATTTACCCATCCATCACTTGACAGACATTTGCTGTTTTAACTTTTTGGCTATTATGAATAATGCTGCTATAAACACTTGTGAACACGATTTTGTATAGATGTGTTTTCATTTCTTTTGGGTATATACCAGGAGTGGAATTACTGAGTTATATGATAACTCTGTGTTTAAACTTTTGAAGAACTGCTACACTGTTTTCCAAAGCAACTGTACTGTATTATATCCTCACAGCATTGTAAAAAAAGTTCTAATTTCTTTGCACCCTTGCCAACACTTGTGTGTGTGTGTGTGTGTGTTAGTCGCTCAATGGTGTCTGACTGTTAGTGACCCCGTGGACTGTAGCCCGTCAGGCTTTTCTGTCCTTGTTATTCTCCAGGCAAGAGTATTGGAGTGGATTGCTATTTCCTCCTCCAGGGGATCTTCCTGATCCAGGGTTTGAACCCAGGTCTTCCGCGTTGTAGGCAGATTCTTTACTGTCTGAGCCGTTAGGGGAGCCCTACTGTCAATTTTTTTATCTCTTTCAATTTAATTCCCATAATCCTGTGAGTTAGCCAAAGAAAAATATTGCTCTTATTTTATAGGTGGAAACTACAAGTCAAAGGACTGATGAAATGAGGTGCCTACTTTGTGTGTGAATAGAAGGGAGGAAGAGACATGGATAGTTCAAAACATCTAATCATCCAAATGAAATTTAGAAGTTTTTGAATTAGCTACTTCTGTGGGGGGTCACATTTCTCATCTCCTTTCTCTTTCTCTCTCTCTCTTTTCTTTTTTATCACTATGGTTGTATTTTTTTGCCTGTGTTAAAAAAAATTGAGGTGTAATTTACATGATGTAAAATTCACCATTTTAAAGTCTATGAGGTGACAGCTCTTATTCATGCCTATTACTTAGTGCTTCTTTTTTTTTCAATTTATTTTTAATTGAAGAAAAATTGCTTTACAATGTTGTATTGGTTTCTGCAGTACAACAATGCAAATTAGTGTTTCTAACAGTGGTCTGAAAAAATTTACATGTGGTTAAAAATACCTTTTCTATATTAGAAAAGAGGGAGAAATACAAAGTTTGATCTCTGGGGAGCCATCCTTGATGTACAGAAGGAACAAGCTTAGAAAGACCAGAAAGCAAATAAAAGTCATCTGCTTTGAAGAAGTAAGGTAATTATGTTGACTTTCTTCCATACTTTATTATAGTGCCTTTTCAAAATTAGAGGGAGACGCCGGCCTTGTGTTCTGACATGAATATTTAGCAGTGTCATCTTTAACCCCTAGGATCACCTGGTAAATGTTAACAAGAAGCACCAGAACTTGTGTTTTCCCTGTCTTATTGTTTTTCTACAGGAATGATGACAGCTAGAATGGCTTTATGACATAATGCCTACAAAGCTGAGTGTTACACATGTAGTTACCTGGGTTGGCGTAGAGTGTATTTTTTTTACGAGCTGGACATAGTGACTAGATATCATCAGTGACATCAGTTTTGTTATCCTGAAGAATTTTACATACAATTTGACCAAAGTTACAAAGGAGAATTTTTATCATAAATTATATTTCTGTGTTATGCTTCTGCTCAGTGATTATTTTCTGAAGGTGTGAAGCTTCTGACAAACATGTGGGATTAAAGAAGTGCTTTGTGCTGTGTTTTCAGGCTTTTCTGTGTTTCTGGTCAGTGTGGCAGAGTTTTATTTTTTATGGGCACATATCATGCTCGGTTCCCCAGTCTGTCTCAAGTCTCCATCTCATATCACTTCTTTGTGTGATAGATACTTTCTGTCCACTTTGGAGAATCATTAGGGCCACTAAAAATGTTATCTCTGGCTTAGTTAACAGTTTTTATTGCTCATCTGGAGATACCCAGGTCAGTAGACTTTTTCAGTACATTTCCCAAATCCCTGTATCGCCCAAGAAACTTTTTTTCCCTTCCTCTTACCTCATATGAACAAAAATTCACTGCATATTCTAATTATAAAAATGATCATAGGGACTTGCCTGGTGGTCCAGTAGTTAAGACTTCACCTTCCACGGCAGGGGGTGTGGGTTTGATCCCTGATTGAGAAGCTAAGATCCCACATCCCGCAAGGCCAAAAAACCCAAACATGAAATAGAAGCAATATTGTAACAAATTCAGTAAAGACTTTAAAAATCGTCCACATCAAGAAAAATCTTTTAAAGAAAAATATTAGAAAAAAATGATAGCATATTCAGACAATGCTGAAAGTTTCAAGAAGAAAGTACAAGTCTTCCTTTAGTCCTCCTCCGCAGACAAACATATTTGCTGTGACTGTTTTGAACTGTAATGGGGGTGAGTCACCTACGGCCTGTGGACCAGATCTGGCTCGCCACGTTTCTGTATAGCCCCTGAGCTAAGAATGGAATTCACATTTTTAAATGATTGGGGAAAAAATGAAAAGAAGCGTAATATTTCATTACACGTGAAAATCATGTGAAATTTAGAATTTAGTTTCCGTAAATAAAGCCTTCTGAGCTTCCCTGCGTGCCCAATGCAGAGGGTGCATGTTTGATCCCTGTTCAAGGAACTAAAATCCCATGTGCCATGGGGGCTTGGCCAGAAAATGAAAGAAACAAGAAAGCCTTCTTGGAACACAGCTGTGCTCATTCGTGTTCGTGTTTTATGTGCCTTCTCTCATGTGACGGCGGAGTTGAGGGTTGAGCTGTTGTGACAGATTGACAGCCTCCACAGCCTGAAATGTTTACTGTCTGGTCCTTTACAAAAAAATATTTGCTGACCTCTGATCTCTGACCTTTAAGACTTTTTTCCCATGCCTTTGTGTGAATATTTGCGTGTGTGTAGTTTTTAAACAATGCGGCCATTCTGTGTGCTTTTGTAATCTGCCCTTCGACAGCATATTATATTGACCAGTAACTTCTGTTGAGTTCCTTTTTTTGTTTTTATTCCATTGAATTAAAATCTGAGAACCACTGCTTTCCATTTTATGTTTGTATTATGTAAGCCCATTAGGTGTTAACTGGGAATAATATAATAGTACTTAATGTGTCACTTAAGATTTATTTTAATTGTTTAATGAAATAAAAGTTTTTTTTCCCCCCTCTCAATTGTGAGATAGGTGGTAGTGGACCAGCCTTTGAAAGTGATGAGCGCCCAGCATCTCTTAGCATCCTGTTCTGCCATTCTAAGCATATCATCTCATTGAAAGAGGGTGAATAGATTCTGTCATTGCTGTATAACAGATTACTGCAAAGTGTAATGTCTTAAAGCAACAAATATTTATTCTCTTACAGTTATATTTCTGTGGATCAGGAATCCAGACACATCTTAGCATGGTACCCTGGGCTCAGGGTCTCTCATAACGTGGCACTCAAGATGCTGGCTGGGGCTCCAGTTATTTTCAGATTTGACTAGGGTTGGAGGGGCTCTGTTTTCAAGGTCACTCTTGTGGCCATTGGCACGATAGTAAAATGCAGTTCAATTTCATCAACTGGGACAGTGCCACATGGCTTCTCCAGCTGTGAGGAAGTCTGGGATAGTGAACTTTTTGGATGTGCCCATTGTTGCCTGCATCAAAATCAGGATTTTGTTAGTAAGAAAAATTGTTAGAATAGGTACTAGGTGGGCAAAAGATGGTATCTATGTTGTTGTTGTTGTTTAGTCGCTAAGTTGTGTCCGACTCTTTGCGAACCCATGGACTTTAGCCCACCAGGTTTCTCTGTGGGATTTCCTAGGCAAGAATACTGGAGTGGGTTGCCATTTCCTTCTCCAGGGGATCTTCCCGACCCAGGGATGGAACTCAAGTCTCCTGTGTCTCCTGTATTGGTGGGTGGATTCTTTATCACTGAGCCACCAGGAAAGCCCAGGTATCTACTACACTGGCTTTGTAAAGTAGTTTGAAGAGTTCAGTGAAATAACAACCTAGCCCTTGTCTGATTTATAATATACATTCAAACACTAGCTATTTTTTGGTTACTCCTTATCAATTATATAGTATAGTTTTGAAGTTTGTGGATATAACAGGATCTTTGTGCAGTTCTATTAAGCAAAAATAGTGTAGAAAGAAAACAAACATTTATTGAGTACTTTATATATGCACTACTTTGTGCATTCTATGAATATGAAGTGAAGTGAAAGTCACTCAGTCGTGTCCGACTCTTTGTGACTCCATGGACCATACAGTCCATGGAATTCTCCAGGCCAGAATACTGGAGTGGGTAGCCATTCCCTTCTCCAAGGGATCTTCCCAACCCAGGGATCAAACCCAGGTCTCCCACATTGCAGGCGGATTCTTTATCCAGTTGAGCCACAAGGGAAGCCCTTGTGTGTGAATATATATTCATACATATTACCTCATTTAATCTTCATAAAATGGGTATTATTTGTAAAAATAAATGAGGAAACTAAGGCCCAATAATGTTAAGTAAATTGTTTCAGGAGCATACCCCACTGGTGTGCCTGGAATGGATTTTTGGTTGTGGAGAGAACGGTTCCCTTAGTCCTTGGAGTGGGTTAGCAGAGAGTTTGAACTCTGGCCCCAGTACCTCTTCTGATTACTCCAATGTGGTCTGCGAATTTTATAATTTTCTACATGCTTCATGATGTGGAAGAGGTTAGAAAGTATTGTTCAGTCAACGAGCACTTTGCAGGGCTGGAATTTGAACCCAGGTGTGTGTAACTCCAGAGCTTCCCAGATGCTGCTAGTGGTAAAGAACCTGCCTGCCATTGCAGGAGACCCAAGAAGTGTGGATTCGATCCTTGGGTCGGGAAGATTCACTGGAGGAGGGCATGGCAACCCGCTACAGTATTCTTGCTTGGAGAATCCTATGGACAGAGGAGCCTGGGAGGCTACAGTCCATAGAGTTTCAAAGAGTCGGACACAACTGAAGCGACTTAGCATGCACTCATGCACATGTGTGTATAACTCCAGAAACCTGTCTTCCTTCCTCAAAAGAGTCCTTCCCAATCTGTAAAAGTAGTGAATTCTAGTTAGGCTGACATAGCAGTTAAAATGCAGCTTCGTTTAATATGTAAAGCATTATGTTTCTTTTATACTTAGTGTGTCTCTCTGTCTCGCTTTTAGTTGACATAGCACATGCTAAAAAAGAGATTTTCTTGGATTATAAAGTTGTTTGATATTATTTGCTGTAACTGTAGACTGAATGGAAGTTCACTTAGCCACTAGGTGTCTCCTTTCGGTTTTGCCCCTTCTGTTGGCACACTCTTAGAAGGAACCCGAAATGGATGTAAGGGGGATTAGACAATGAGAGCATTTAAGAAATGAATGGGACCTGCTCTCTGATGATCCCAGGTGCCTATTTTAAAAAATGAATTTTTTTGGAGCATGGTTGCTTTGGAATGTTTTATTAGTTTCTGCTGCTGCTAAGTCGCTTCAGTCGTGTCCAACTCTGTGCGAACCCACAGATGCAGCCCACCAGGCTCCTCCGTCCATGGGGTTTTCCAGGCAAGAACACTGGAGTGGGTTGCCAATGCCTTCTCCGGTATTCGTTTCTACTGTACAGCAAAGTGAATCAGCTAGACCTAATATCCCCTCCTTTTTGAATTTCCTTCTTATTTAGGTGATCCCAGATGCCTTTTTTTAACCCTTTCCTCTCTACTTCTGTTCATCTTTGCTTGCAGACTGATATGTAGGTAATAGCTTAATTCTCTGGAAGCTGAGATGAGTCTTTGATATCTGTTTCTCATTTATAAAAGTAGTGAAGTGGAAGGAAAGAACTTCTGTGCTTATCTAGATAATGCTAGGTAATAATTGTAACAAGTTTGCAGAACATTTTAGGAATGATTTTAATATTATGGGAATACTTGTGTTACCAGGCAAATGATAATTGCATTATTAATATCAATTCCCCTTATTCTTTAATATAGTAATACTGGCTGTCACTTAACGTATACTATCTTCTGTAATCCTCACAGGGATCCTACCTGGTTGCTATTTTCCTTCAGATTTTATAGATGAGGACAATGAAGCTTAGAGAAACTGGTTAATTTGCTCCAAGTTTAATAGAGCTTGGTTACTTTCAAGCTTTTTATGCTCCTCCACTTTGATATTGTTGTTTAGCTGCTAAGTTGTGTCTGATCCTTTTGTGACCCCATGGACTTTAGCCTGGCAGGCTCCTCTGTCCATGGGATTTCTCAGGCAGAAATACTGGAGTGGGTTGCCATTTCCTTCTCCAGGGGATCTTCCTGACCCAGGGATCAAACTCGTGTCTCCTTTTTGGTAGGCGGATTCTTCACCACTGAGCCATCTGGGAAGCTCCCCTGATTTGAAAGTTGTTAATTGACAATAACGTCGGGGAGAATTTAACTTAAGCACTCAGATTTAAAATTCCCATAGGATAATTCAGCAGAAAGCACTTTTGGAACCATGATTTTGAGGGCAGAGATCCATTTTCTGCAGTTGTCTTGTAGAAGTGAGCACTGTGCTCCAGATGTGGGCTCCCTTCAAGAAGGCTTCAGTCTATTTGTGGAATTACAAATTGATACACTCAGGGATCACTTTCTGTCCCTTGCCTACAAATGCAGCAACTGTTATCACAGGAACAGCCAGGCATTTGACAGCTCAGGTTCAAACCTGGAGCTTCATTAGCTGGAACCTTCTTCTTACTCAATTAGGAGCATACCAGAAAACTGGGAATTCAGCTGGACCTAGGGTTTTCTTTTAAGACCACAGGCTGATAAGATCTCTTTTACCTGAATTTCCATTCTGCACTAATTTCCAGATTTCTCCAGTTGTCTTTAAAAAAAAAAGTCAGCTCATACTAGGTGTTCCTTGGTCTCGAGTACTTTAATTGTTATCACTCTCCAGTTGACTCCCCAGTTGGTCTGGTGGTTTCTGCAGACCACAGGAAAATGTATAACAAATGTGAGATGAGAGGGCCTTGTCAGGCAGGGAGCACTGTCTCCGGGAGGTGGGAGCTGGGAGTGGGAGCAGTCCCCAGCACTAACAGGCACACCCCCAAGCTCTGCCCCCGACACTGTCAGCCCTCTCTCTTTGTTCCCTTTCCCGACTCACTTCCTGCCAGGGATTTGTGACATGTTTCCTAGCAGATCAAATGAGCCCCTGACACCTGATTGCCCAGTGCTTCTTGTTTACAGTTGCTTTCCAAGGGCACCTCGACAAGATGGAAGGCTTAACGTGCCGTAATTAAATTTGCATCTGCTCTGTGACAGGACTCAAAAGAGTTTTCCCCCCCTCCACCTGTGAATCTCATCGTAGAGCTCCTAGTGTCTTTGACCATACAACATCTAAAAAGGCAAGATGTGGACAGGTAAACAAACGTTCGTTCAGTCTACTGCCTGTCAGTATAATGATGAATACTAAATAAGGAGATCCCTTTCTTACTTGACTTTCTACTCTTCACCTACTTGTTTAGGCAGATTTTTTAACTGATCTTACAAATATAAGAACTGTAGATTGGAGGTGATTTTTTTTTATAAGTATTTTTAAAGGAAAACAAACATTGCTGAACAATCTGGATTGGTTTTTTAACACCCTTTGGGTTGTACATTTCTCACAAATGCTAATGAATAATTCAGCAAGGCCAAACACAATCTGCTGGTGGTATCCAGTGTGATTCACACTTGCTAATGAATAATTCCTTTTGGCTTTTATAGAGCAGCTCTAAGGAGTGACTTCTGAGACTCAGATGGGTTATTATTGGGCTATTTGTCAGTGTCCTTGGGGCATTGTGAGCCAAAGTCCAACTTGATGACCCTCTCCACATACCTTCTCTGATTCTTCTGGGAAACAGGCAGCTCTTTCTGTCCCAGCCTTTTAGCTCTGAAACATTGTTGTGAAAGGGGCAATGCTATAACAGGATTCAGCTCCATCATAATTTCACTGATACACTTTCTTCAGTATTTCATTCAAAGCAGTATTGAGAACCTTACTTACGAAGTACTGAGCATGGCATTGTTTGTATACCGAAGTAACTTAGATTTTGTGTTGTGTGTCCTCCAAGGGACTGTAGCGTATGTAGGAGAAGCATGAGTTCTGGGTGGAAGATGCTGAGCATCTTTTTGTCAAAATGATCAGTTACCATTTTCTCATCACATTCTCAGGCACGCATTTCAGTGCATATTTGCTATTGATGGTGTTGTGTGAGGGTTATATTGTGTTGGATGAGCCTGAACCTTGATTAATGTTGGAACTGCTTAAGGGATATGCACTATAACGTGACTGCAGAAACACCTAGGTTTGCAGTCCATGTTCATTTCTGCTGCACTGAAGTTAGAAGTGTGGTATGACCGGCTTTACTAGCTTGGAGAGTTTGAGGATGGTGAACAGGGATTTACTTATCTCTGAGTAGTCTATATAAGACTTCCCAGGTGGCTCAGTGGTAAAGAATCCAGCTGCTAATGCGGGAGACACAGGTTTGATCCCTGGATCGAGAGGATCCCCTGAAGTAGGAAATGGCAGCCCGCTCTAGTATTCTTGCCTGGAAAATTCCATGGACAGAGGAGCCTGGCTGGCTATAGTCCATGGGGTTGCAAAGGGTCGGACACGACTGAGCAACTGGTGTCTTAGTAGTTGTACTGCGTAACTTGTAACTCTGAGATCAGTGAGGCACACCCAGCCTTGGGGAGGTTATCTCTGGCATCCTGTATCTGCTTCAGCTTTTTCTGTTTAATTCCTGGTTTTTGTTCTTCTTTGTAATTGTACTGGAAGATCACAACGCCTAGCTTCTTTGCAGTTAGCTGAAATTTTGTGATTAGTTTTAACCAGTGAAATGAAGTAGAAGTGATAGGTATCAATTCCCGGTCAAGATGCTTAAGAGCTGGTGTGCTATTTGCATGCTTTCCCTTGCCCTGCCAGAGTGGCCTTGGGGGCTCTGTGTTCCAGATGGTGGAGTCTCCCTTAGACTGGGTTCATGAATGACTGTGTAGAGCCCTCAATTGCCCGTATTGGGCAGGGAACTTGACCAAGAAAGACCTTTCTGTATTAATATTAAGTCCCTGAGACTTGGGAGTTTACCCTCAGTATAATCTAGACCATTCTCACTAACACAGCGGGATTAGTATAGGAAGAGACCTTTGTGTGTGTATATGTGTGTCTTATCTAGGGCCTGGTACTTAACAAGATTCCAGTTAGCTTTGTCAAATGTATTGTCAGTTGGGAATTGAAAGGGTGGACTTTATTTAGGGACAGGAAAAGAGTTTATTTCCTCAATTGCCAAAGCATTTGTGGGAGAAAAAATAATGGTATAAACAGAGTCGTGACAGTGAAAGGATAATTAGTGAGAGGAGCCAGAGTTGAGTTGAGGCTGCTGTAACTCACATTCATGAATTTTAAGTTGTTTCCAGCATGTTTAATTGGTTAAGATAGTGAACCTGTAATTTTTCTCTTTGCTTATAGTTTATCCTAGGGGTTGGCTTTTGAACTGAAAATGGCTTTTAGATTTTTAAAGGATAATCAAGGAAAAAAGAAAAATGAGAGTATTCAGTAAGGGCCATATGCGGCCTGAAGAGCCTAAAATATTTACTGTGTGGCCCTTTATGGAAAAAATTTGCCCTCCTTTGGTTTATACCCTTAAAATCTTTGCATACCATTATCAAAAAGTATCAGACATTAAAATATGAGTTCCTCTAGCATGAGAACAGAAAGGTTTTATTAATTTCTGTGTCTTTCGGCCTATCAAGGTGCATGGAACATTGTACAAGCTCAGAACAAGTTTACTTTATTAAATTGTATGTGAAACATGGGAGTTAAGACATTTTCAAGGATAAGAATTGAGAAGAAATCATGGAATGTCATAGCGCTGAAGGAATCGAACTTTACCTCCTCTGTTCACTTGGCTGGTGACATTTGTGGATTTATTTAAACCTAATATGTGTGGACATATGTTTACTTTTCTTATTTATTTTCAAGTAAATGCCATCTTATTTAAAATGCCATTTTAAAGATACTGACTTCTGCTCTGCTAAGTCGCTTCTGTTGTGTCCGACTCTGTGTGACCCGGTAGACGGCAACCCATTAGGCTCCCCTGTCCCTGGGATTCTCCAGGCAGGAATACTGGGGTGGGTTGCCATTTCCTTCTCCAATGCATGAAAGTGAAAAGTGAAAGTGAAGTCGCTCAGTCGTGTCTGACCCTCCGCGACCCCATGGACTGCAGCCCACCAGGCTCCTCCGCCCATGTTCTAGCTTCAAAGTATTGTTAGAGTCTTCTTGTTAACCTACCAACTGTCGATGTTTGCTTTCTCTCTTTTGCTGTGTAACATTCACATTAAAAAAAATTTAATGCGAGTTTCTATCTGTTCACTCACTCATTCATTTGCTCAGTCATAGATACATACCCACAAGAGATGAAAACATATGTCCACTTAAAAACTTACACACAAATGCGCATAGTAACATTATTCATAGTGGCCAAACAATAGAAGCAACCCAGATAACTGTCAGCTGATGAATGGATAAACAAAGTGTTGTGTAGCTGTATGATGGAATATTATTTTGCAACGTGAAAGTACGAGGTTACATGTATACTACAACATCAATGAACCTTGAAGGCATAACACTAAGTGAAAGCTAAGCACAAGAAAACTACATGTTATCTGATTCCATTTTATATGAAAATGACTACAGTGGGCAAATCTACACATAACAGAAAGATTAGCAATGGCCTTGAGTAAGAGTGGGATGAGATGGGAATTGTGGGTGACTTCTAATGGGTACGAGGTTTCTTCTTGGTATGATGACAAAGTTCTAAATTTAGATTATGATGATTGTTGCAAAACTCTGTGCCTGAATAGAAAATCATTGAATTGTACATTCTAAATGGGTGAATTTTATGTTATATGACTTATATCTCAATAAATACATTAATAGAAATTATGCAGCCGATTGCTCGTTTTCTCGTAATGCTGCTGACTATACACTTCTTATTCAAACAACAGACAGGGCTTGACTCTCTTGTATTTTACCTTCTTGAATTAAAATCTCCTAGAAAAAAAGTTTGATTTATATTCAAATCCCCTTTGGCCCAGCTATTCTACTTACATGAACTTGTTCTATTTTCTTTTACCTGTACAAAGACATATGTACAAGACTCTTCACTCGGCATTATTTGTAATGGTAAAACCTAAGAATGCAATCTAAATGTCCATCCATAGGGTACACTTTAAGACTGGGAACAGGAAGAGAAGGGGGATGGTTGGATGGACATGAGTTTGAACAAACTCCAGGAGATAGTGAAAGACAGGGAAGCCTGGTGTGCTGCAATCCATCAGGTTGCAGAGTTGGACATGACTTACTGACTGAATGACAACAAAGGGGACACTTTAAAAACCTGGGGGGGGGGTGGAGTGGGAGGGAGTCTCAAGAGGGAGGGGACATATGTATACCTATGGTTGATCCATCTTGTTGTATGGCAGAAAGCAACACAATATTGTAATTATCCTTCAGTTACAAATAACTAAATTAAGAAAAAAATATTAAGGAAAATGTAGCCAGTGAACGGTTCTAGCACCATTAAGAGGAGACAGTTCTAAATGTACCATGTGAAACAGTGTTTAAGATATTAAAAGAAAAGCAAGGTACAGAATACTTGTTGCTCTTCATATAAAATGCTTACGTGAAGATAGTATCTCAGCAAAAATTCAATAATAGTTACTTCTTTAGGAAGGAAAGTTTGGATATTCAAGCAATAGGAGACTGACTGACTTTTGCGGGGTTAGACATTTTTTTAATACACTTTTTCCCTCATGACAGTAGGATTCATAATCACCAAAAAGTGAGTACCACACAACTGTTTATTAGCTGATGAACTGATAAAATGTGATGTATCCATATAGACATGTAAGTGGAAGAGCTGGGTCAGTGGGGATTTGAGCATAAATCGGGTTTGATTCTAGGAATTTGGACTCAAGAGGGTAGGTGTGTGTTCAAATAGTATCAAGACCCTAAATGTCCATTGACTGTTGAATGGATAAAGATCTGGTACATGTGTACAGTGGAACTCATCCATAAAAAAAAGAATGAAATTGGTTCATCTCTAGTGATGTGGCTGGGCCTAGAGGCTGTCATACAATGAGGTGGGTCAGAGAAGAACAATGTATATTAACACATACTTAAGGAATCTAGGAAAATGGTATTGAGGAAACCTATCTGCAGGACAGGAACAGAGGCGCAGATGTAAGGAATGGGCTTCTGGACATGGTTGGGGGGAGGAGCAGGTGGGACAAATTGAGAGAGCAGCATTGACATACATACACTGCCATGTTTGACGTAGGTAGTGGGAGGCGGCTGCATAGCAAAGGGAGCTCTGCTGTGTGCTCCGTGACAATCTAGACGCGTGGGAGGGGGGTGGGAGTGGAAGGGAGGCTCAAGAGGGAGGGGAATCTATGTATCCATGGAGCTGATTCACGTTGTTGTACAACAGAAACTAACACCACATTGTGAAGCAATGACACTCCAATTAAAAAACAAAATTCTCAAAATTAGCAATAAATTAAAGTGAAAGCATGATTTGTACCAAAAAAAAAAATTTTGTAAAAAGTTGATTTCTGTACTACAGCTCAGCAACCAATCTTGCGTCTGTTTGTGCCCCTCTCTTTTTCAATCCATGTGGAATAATTTGCTTTAAGACTTAATCCCTCCTTAACCCCACCCCCAGCCACTAATGATGGAGCAATTATGTGGTTCCACAGTGATTTTAACACCATCTTCTAACCCAGCTGTGTGGTAGCAGTGTATCTGCAGGGCAGAAATGTGGCCTACAAGGGACAATATCAGATTGCCCACAATTATTTTAATGTCTCCTGTGAAATGATAAATGAAGTTTACAGTTACAATAAAAGACCAAGTTCCCCCAAGGTATAAAGAGTTTGCAAGGAAAATTCACATAGTTATAACTTTTTTTTTTTTTTTTAAAGCAACAACAAACATTCTTCATTGAGAGCTTAAAAAAAAGCACAACGCAGAGATAGGTTTTCACTGTAGGCATTTATTTGATGAAGCCCAGTAGGGATGCAGGGCTTCCCAGGTGGTGCAGGGGTATAGAATCCACCTGCCAATGCAGTAGACACAGGAGACGTGGGTTCGATCCCTGGGTAGGGAAGATACCCCAGAGTAGGAAATGCCAACCCACTCCAGTATTTTTGCCTGGAAAATGCCGTGGAGAGAGGAGCATGGTGGGCTACAATCCATGGGGTTGTGATGAGTTGGGCACGACTGAGCGACTGAACACACATGCACAAGTAAGGTTGAGTAAAGTATGAACATGTTGTAAGATTTATAGCTGCTTCTCTAGGAACTTAGACTTCTCGGTTGTTGGTATAATTGAAAGAATTCTTCCAAGTTTTGCATCTGTGTTGTGTATGGTTTATAACACTAACTTCATGCAATTAACAGAATACTTGCTGGGAGTTTTTTTTCCTGGTCCTGGGAGGTCCCATAATTTGGCTGTAACTCCTGCTTTTATTATTTGGTGCCGCTTGGGTTCATGTCTTTCCCAGTCACTATAAATCCTCCAGCTGGCTCCACGTATGCTTGGTAAGACTGCCATCTTGAGAGGTGAGTGGTTTCTGTTCACAGTAGTATTTGATGCAGTGCCCACGACTATAATTTAAATGTGTCTTTGAAAGACAGCAGGTTTCCCTGGTGGCTCAGATGGTAAAGAATCTACCTGCAATGCAGGAGTCCTAGGTTTGATCCCTGGATCGGGAAGATCATCTGGACAAGGGAATGGTTACCCACTCCAGGATTCTTGCCTGGAGAACCCCATGGACAGAGGAGCTTGACGGGCTACAGTCCATGGAGTCACAAAAGAGTTGCACATGGCTGGGTGACTGACACTGTCTTTTCATTTGAAAGAGGGCACACCTGGCTCAATCTCACAATTTCCTCAGCTGGGAAATGGGCCATACATAGCAGAAGCAGCACTCCTCCCCACGTCAAAAGATCTCTGCTATCACATAAAGCTAGCGTTTCCACGTTGGCTTTCCTTCCAGCTGTAGGTGATCTGGCCGCAGTGTTTTTATTTAAAAAGAATTCCACTTTTTTCGTGTTCTTGCTGCTTGCAACCTACTGACCCACAGCTAGAGGCTGCTCTTGCTGTAGCTTATCTGTTTGCATGACAGGGCACTTTCCTTTATGCCGGTGACGTCTTGGTTACTTCTTTATATCGTATTTGTATTGTTGGTGAACTGGTTTGGAAGTGCCCGTGACCTAAAGAAATGCTGCTGTAAATTCTCTTATAATCCCTCTTTCAGGTAGATCCAATTGAAATGATGCCACTTATTATAGGTTTATACAAACCCGTCCATCTGTACTATTGAATCTCTGAAGAGTCAGATGGCCTTTTTGAGTCAAACTTCCCCATAGTATCGAGCTTTCCTGGTGGCCCAGTGGTAAAGAACCCACCTGCCAATGTAGGAGACATAAGAGGTATGGGTTCAACCCCTGGGTTAGGAAGATCCCCTGGAGGAGGGCATGGCAACCCATTCCAGTATTCTTGCCTGGAGAATCCTATCGGCAGAGGAGCCTGGCGGGCTACAGTCCATAGGGTCTCAGAGTTGGACATGACATCCCTGTAGTATAGCTGAGGCCCAGCGAAGCCCAGGGAGTCTTTTGGTGTCTTCACGATTACGAAGTTGCTTAACCACAGAACTGAATCTGTCATTTAGAATTTCAGACTCAGAGCTTTTTCCATTAACTAGAAAGACTTACAAGTTTAAAGACACCTTGAATTGAAGAAGAGGCGGTCCAGAATGGATGGTGAATTATGACAAATGACACTCCATTAAAATACCGGAACAGTGAAATACTTAGGAAAAAAATGATGCTTAAGTATTTAAAATTTTATTTCTCTTCATTATAGTCAAAGAAAGTTACAAATCTTCTTGTGTAGTATTTCAAATAGTCTTTGAATAAATATTCTTGCAGCTGCTTCTACAGCTTACCGATAGTCTGACAATATTGCTGATAGTGGTTCTTTCTCTTGATATTGTTAGATGACACTGAAGAGGAAGTCGGGCTGGGGCAGTTGTGCACCATTTCAGTTGATTATAGGCAAGCCAGAAGCCACATCTTTCCTAGGTTAAAAGGGCCGACCCTTTACTACTGCTAGTTGGTGTGTACAACATGTTTTAGAAGAAGTAATTATTTTTAGCCGACTGACTATGACCAAGATTAATAGCTCTTGAAAGGGCTGTGATGAAAGGCTGCCCCAGCTGACTTCTGCATTATTCTTTATTTATCCTGCTCTCATCCCTGTCACCTTTGGGCATCAGCCAAGTGTCATTTGTATGAGATTTGCCCCTTGGATGTGAATGGCCTCTCTTTCTTAATGATGGGAGGTGAATTGGGCTGTGAGGCTGAGGTACTTGTACAGTTGACACGACCCAGGGGAGAATCTTCTAGGTCTGTGGGAGTCATAGGAACAGGACATTAACTCCTGGCAAGGGCTTGGGGGAGACAGGGGATGGGTGGAGAAAGAATATGAGAATATTCAGCTATCTGATCCAGATCCTTGATACAGGGAGTAGTTCAAGGGCTCCATTGCCAAGTCCATATATCTCAGTGGCTCTTCTGTTCAGAGCATTTGCAAGTTTCTTCTTCTGAAGATTTTTTTGCTTGACATTGTCAACTATCTCTAGGGCACTAGTAGTGAAGAATCCCCCTGCCAATGCAGGAGATGCAAGAGACGTGGGTTTGATCCCTGCATTGGGAAGAGCCTCTGGAATTGTTGTTGTTCCGTCATTAAGTCATGTCTGATTCTTTGTGACCCCATGGGCTGCAGCATGCTAGGCTTCCCTGTCCTTCACTGTCTCCCATAGTTTGCTCAAACTCATGTCCTTTGAGTCAGTGCTGCCAAACAATCATCTCACCCTCTGTTGCCCCCTTCTCCTCCTTCCTGGAGCAGGAAATGACAGCCTGCTACAGTAGTTTTGCCTGGAAAATACCATGGACAGAGGAAGCTAGTGGCGAACAGTCTATGGGGCTGTAAAGAGTGGGACACGATTCGTCGACTGAGCGCATATGCATCAACTGCCTCTAGTTTTATAAAACTAGGAAATGTCTTCATGCCAGTGACTGCAAGTTAACCCCTAGATCCCTTCTTGCCTCCTTCTGTCATGGACTTTTCAGGGCAATTAGCTTTCTGGACTACAGACTGAATTTCCCAGCTTTCCCTGCAGTTCATTGTGGCCATGTGACTAAGAGGATGTAGCCTCTGGTTTCTGGGATGTTTCCTTAAGAGAAAGCTGGTGTGTGCCCTTTGTCCTTTTCTTCTGAGGCCCTTCCTTTTATCCTGCTGTCTGGAATGTAAATGCTGCTTTTGGATCTTGAGAGTGAGGGCCAGTCCTTAGTGGTGAGCTGGAAGTGGCTTGAGTCTCTGAGATCAGCACAGGAACCACCATTCCAGCCTGGTGAAGCCACTACCACTTCAGATTTTCTGTCACTTGCAGCCAACCTAATCCTAGATCATACACGGTTTCTGCACGTTGCAGAAGAGCAGAGGAACTCTCAAGCCCTTAGATTTCCTTCTATTGTGCTGAATATGGATATCAGAATTCAAACAGAGCCCTTACTTTTCCTTCTTTCAACTAGTATTGAAAGTGAAAAAGTGAAAGTGTTAGTTGCTCAGTCATGTCTGACTCTTACTGACCCTATGGACTGTAGCCTGCCAGGCTCCTCTGTCTGTGGAATTTTCTAGGCAAGAATGCTGAGTGGGAAACCATTCCTTTCTCCAGAGGATCTTCCTGACCCGGGCATTGAACCTGGGTCTTCTACATTGCAGGCGAATTCTTTACCGTTTGAGACACCACTGACTACTATTGCCGGTGGTTCAGTCGCTAAGTCGTGTCCAACTCTTTCAACCCCATGGACTCTAGCCTGCCCGGCTCCTCTGTCCATAGGATTCTCCAGGCAAGAATACTGGAGTGGGTTGCCATTTCCTTCTTCAGGGGATCTTCCCAACCCAGGGATCAACCTAGGTCTCCTGCATTGCAGCCAGATTCTTTACCAAACTGAGCTGAGAGATAAGCCCTTCAACTAATACAAATTAAAACAACCAGTGGCTCAGTGGTAAAAGAATCTGCCTGCAATGCAGGAGATACTAAGGAGACCTGGGTTCAGTCCCTGGGTCAGGAAGATCCCCTGGAGAAGGAAATGGCAACCTACTCCAGTATTTTTGCCTGGAAAATCCCATGGACAGAGGAGGAGCCTGGCAGACTACAGTCCATGGCGTTGCAAAGAGTTGGACAGGACTGAGCTACTAAACAATAGCAATGATAACAAGAATGCATTAATTTATTTAAGAAATAAAGACCTGAGAGATATATGAAATGCAAGATACATGAGAGATAGGTTGGGATGAAGACTGGACCACAATATAACTCATTTAGGAAAATGATAACCAGGGCTGATCCTAATGGCCTTCTGTAAGAGCTGGGTCAGGAAGCCCTTCCCACCTTCTGTTGGCAGCAGCAGTTTCTTGTTTTAGATTTTTAGAGGGCCTTTGAGATGTAACTTCATCTGCTTTCTTTTTTTTTAAGTTAATTAATTTTAATTGGAGGCTAATTACTTTACAATATATAGTGGTTTTCATTTGCTTTCTTAAAGCTTGGAGAGCTTTTTAAAACTTTAGGTGGCCAATATTGAGTCTGTTCAATGCTTTCAGTTCTCTTGCTGGTTAACACTGCTTATATTTTGCCTGACTCACCGGTTTTAGGCCATAATCTTTGCATGTAGCCATCCATTCTCTAAAATATTATCTATATTAGATAATATGTACTATATTAGCTGTATATGTATTTTATATTTAAAGTCGCTCAGTCATATTTGACTTTTTGTGACCCCGTTGCTATAGCCTGCCAGGCGCCGCTGTCCATGGAATTCTCCAGGCAAGAATACTGAAGTGGGTAGCCATTCCCTTCACTGTGAGATCTTCCCAACCCAAGGATTGAACCCAGGTCTCCCCTATTGCAGGCGCAATCTTTACTGTCTGAGCCACCAGGGAAGCCCAATATTAGCTATCATTCACTGCAGATTATTGTTTACACAACTTTTTAAAGAGATGCTGAGATGTGTAATTGCTTTTCACAATTTTTTAAACTTTGGAAGGAGAAAAACAGCGATTCACTTCTCTAGTTTGCATTAGCATTTGTAACGTGGACCAAGGGGAAGGTTTTCTGTGCTGTGTTTTTCCTCACTGTTTCTTGCCTTTTCATTTGAAGAATAGCAGGATCTGGTCTTTTGTTCACACAAGTAAAAGTCCATTCAGCCGGAAAACAGAACAGTGTGCTCCTTGTGCACTCAGAGCATCTGAAGCCTTTTGGTCCCACACTAGTTGCTGTTTAACTACAATAAAATTGTGACCAAAGGAGATAAACATTTAAAGGATAAATGACAGGGCTGTTAATCCAAAAGCCAGTTTTGTAGCACTGTTGTTTTTAGCTAATAGGTATATAGCCCGGAGTCATGGGGATGCCTTTCAACTTTGAAACACAGCAAAACCTGTTTTCCAGCCAGTTAAAAAAAAAGTCACTGGGTATTCTTAATGGCCTATCACTTTGTGTTTTAAAGAGTCATTTGAATGTGTCTAAACGGTCTCTGGAAACTTCTAGGAATTTTCCTGATGTGTTTGTTAATCTTGGTCATGTCACTCATATATAAATTATGAAAAAAATATAAATTCATGTATAAAGTGACAATTCTATATGTGTGTGTGTGTGTATGTGTGTGTGTATAATACCAAATCTATTATCTAAGAAAAGGCTTTTATAAGTACGAATTCAGAACTTTATCTGTCTTTACTTCTAGAAAGCATGATTTGCCTACCCTTTGGTGGAGGAAAAGCATTTTTGAGAATTTTTTTTTCCCTCCAATACTCCAGTCCTGAAACTCCAATACTTTGGCCACTTGATGCAAAGCACTGAGTTATTAGAAAAGACCTTGATACTGAGAAAGATTGAAGGCAGGAGGAGAAGGGGATGACAGAGGACGAGATGGTTAGATGGCATCACCAACTCAATGGACATGAGTTTGAGCAAGCTCCAGGAGTTGGTGATGGACAGGGAAGCCAGGCGTGCTGCAGTCCATGGGTCGCTAAGAGTCAGACATGACTGAGCAACCAAACTGAACTGATGAGAATGCAAAGGATAAATCTCTGTTCCATTTTCTCATGACTCTCTTTACCTTTGTTTCCCTTTATATTTATTTTTAGAAAATTATTTATTTTTACTTAGAGGATAATTGCTTTACAATGTTGTGTTGGTTTCTGCCATATATCAACATGAACCAACCATACGTATATATACATGTTGCCTTCCTAGTGAACCTCCCCTCACCTCCTACCCCAACCTTCCTTTCCTTTTTCTCTCTTCTCTCTTTCCCTGGCTTCTCTCTCTGGCTCTGTCTTTCTCTCTCTAAGCTGAAATTCAAGTCTTTGGCATATGACCTTTAGAGAAGAGATGCTTCTGGTTGTGGTAAGGGTACTCAGATGTTGGAGTGAGGTTTATTTTTATAAATGGTATCACTTGTTGGTTGTTGCCAAATGCTGAGATCTGTTGTCTCTTATTGGTTGGATTATTCAGGTTTATCCTTTTCTAGGATATCCCCAAATAAAATAATACAAGTATATTGTACAAATGCATTTCCTTTTATGCAGTGGCATCTCATTATAGCAGGAAACTTACATTTTACCTACTTAGGAGGCCTTCAGGTTTACTACTTACTGGGGCCAGCTATAACTTAGCTTTAGTGTATGAATGTGGGCCCAGTGTTTGCAGATAGTCAGAGTTTTCAGAGGAAACTGAAAATGTGGATTTTTATTTGAAAGCTCTTTATTTTAAAGAGCAGTCTACTAACTGAAATTTAAAGCCCATATGATCGAAATATACCATACTTACTTTCTCAGACTGAAAACAACTGAGGGTCTGCCTATTATTTAGAGAGATTATATAACTAATGTTACCAAAGAGGAAACTGTGGGGGTTCCTCTTCAAGGAAGTGGACCAGCCCAAAGGAAAATACGAAGGTGACATTAGGGGATATCCAAAGAAGAGGCCAGGTTTCCATCGTATCACCGTATGGTGGGGCCCATCAGTGGACAAACTCAGTTTGTGCACACAGTGCTTCCAATCCCATTTTTCTTGCCTCACTTGAAATTATAAACTGATAGGCAAAGATCACCACACACTGTGGGATGCCTCCAACAAGAAGGACAACACAAAGCAAACAACAGAAAGAAGGGAACCCAGAGAAACAGGATGATGGAGAACAGAAGACAAGACTTCAAAAGAAATGATGATGGATACTTAAGTAGATGAGCAAAGATGCTATGTACATGAAACAGGAACAGGATAGTAACAAAAAGGAACATTCATATTGTTGATTTTGTTAGTTGTGATAGTATATTGTGGTTATATATATATTTTTGAAAAGGCTGTCCTTATGTATTAGAGATACATACCAAATACATACATACCATATGTATTTCAACATACAGTTGAAGTATGATGCTTGAAGTTTGTTTTGAAGTAATTCAGAAAAAAAGATAGGGTAAAGGAATAGAATAGTTACAATTAGGAAAATGTTTATAATTGTGTAAAAGTATACAATTGTATAATAAGCTGTGTAATAATATGTGAGGGCTTGTTATAATACATAATTTTCTATGTGTTTGTGTGCTTGAAATTTTCCATTGTGAAATGTTTAAAGTAGGGGGGTAGCATTTAGAGAATCAAGAAAGAACTCTTGAAAATTAAAAATATGGTAACAGAGGTAAACATTTCAATAGGATTTGAAAATAAGGTAGAACTTAGAAAGGAGAACAAAAAAATGCAATGAAAGATTAGAGAGGAAAGATACGAAATTAGATGATCAGTCCCAGTGATCCAGTATCTAAGTGTATGAGTTGTAGAGTAAGAGCCAATATATTAGAAGGGAAGGAATTATCAAAGAAGTATTACAAGGTAATTTTCTTGATCTGCAAGATGTGAATTTTGAAATCAAAAAAGCCCACTGAGTGTCTAGCATGAGAGCTGAAACATGACCCCACCAAGGCCCTTTTCTATGAAATTACAGATACCCAGAGAAACCGAGGCGGTCTCAAGAGCTGACATGCAGCCATGTCACTTCTGTCCTTGGCTGGGCTGGGTACTCTGGCGCCAAACAACCTGGGCCAACTGCTTTCAGACTGTCAGGGCTGTGCTGGCTTCCTGATGCTTGGGATTGAAAGGGCGTGCTGTCTAACCTCTGTTCCTAGACTGCTAACCAAGCTTCTTATTTTCAGCTCCGCTTCTGAAATGCACCTGCCATCAGAGGCACCTAGTTGCTGTAATACATGAACCTTTCTGGAGAGGTTAACATCGACCCCCTCCTGTTAAGAATGACTACATCTTTCCCTTTCCCTCCTCAACCCCTGCCCTGCCAGTAGGCTTCAATTTTTCCTGTTCTGTTACATGAGTTAATACTCCCTTTTCATCTTCCAAAGGATGAAGCTGACGTATTTTTTTTTTTTTTTTAATAATTGTATTTATTTATTTATTTAATTTTTGGCTACGCGGGGTCTTTGCTGCCGGCGGGCTTTTCTCTAGTTGTGGCCAGCAGGGGCTACTCTCTGGTTGTAGCGCACAGGCTTCTCATTGCAGCGGCTTCTCTTATTGCCGATCATGGGCCCTGGGGCATGCGGGCTTCAGCAGTTGTGGCATGTGGGATCAGTAGTTGCCGTCTCTGTATCACAGCCTGAGTAGTTGTGGCACATGGGCTTACATTCTCTGCAGCATGTGTGAACTTCCTGGATCGTGTACGATCTTCCTGGATCAGGGATCAAACCTATGTCTCTTGCATTGGCAGGCTGATTCTTTACCATTGAACCACCAGGGAAGCCCTTTCCTATTGTTTGGGGTCTTACTCTATGTTTCCCAGGTGGCCCAGTGGTAAAGAATTTGCCTGCCACTGCTGGAGACACAGGAAATGGGGATTTGCTTCCTGGATGGGGAAGATCCCCTGGAGGATGGTAACTGGGACTTCAGTACTCTTGCCTGGAAAATCCATGGACCAAAGGAGCCTGGCGGACTGCAGTTCATGGAGTTGCAAAGAGTTGGATACAGCTGAGTGACTGAGCACTTACACACTATGCTCTCAGTATACGCTTTGTCAGCCAACTAGGTTTTGTAGCCTGTGAACACAAGGTGATGTCGAAGTTTACTTACATGTTCCCTTATGGCTCCTGATGAATTTGAATTCAGTACTTACTGACTGAAATATATACTTAGTTTTTTATTACTTTTGTGTATGTTTTATGTGATTTTGTTTCAATGTCCTCTTGACTTATTGCTCAGAGATTGTAGGAAGGACTAAGCATAATGAGTCATTAAGTTAAAAATATCATTGAGTGATATCAGTAAGTTAAGTATCTCACTGGCTTACTGCTTCAAAAAGATTGCCCTGAGATGGCAAATTTTCAGTTGCATTTAGAGAGGAGGAATGGAGGCCTGACTAGTCATTATACTGAAAAAGGGGAAATCTGGGACCTGTGTTTTGATTTTAGACTTGCCCGAGAGTCTATTTCAGTTTGCTTAATGACTGTTACCTGTACCCAGGTACTGCCCTTTGATTTTAAGCTCATCCCTCTCAGCCTGGGAGAGTTTCAGTTGTTGAGAATATGCCCCTCCAGTGTAAAGGAACAGTGCTGTCATTTTCTCTAAAGTCACCTTTTTTCTTAAAGAAACTCTTTTAATAGTTCCACATATTCTGTAGTTATGCATTTCTGTGAGTGCTTACCGGCCCCAGCACTGTGTTTAATAAATTATTGAACTTTGAAGAACCTTTGAGAAGCAAGAGCTTTATGTGACTGAGCAGCAGACATGAAAAAACGCTATCCTCCTGAGTATCTAACAGACAGAATAGAGGCTTGATCAGACAATATAAGCATCGAGTGAATGATGGTAGTGCTATGAAATATTTACACCCGGAGAGCATGCTAGGGTGGGAAGGAGAGTGGGTGGGTTTTTATCATTTGGGGCTGAACGGGATGCCATACAGCTCACCACTCTGTGATCTTAAAAGCAAAACAGAAAGGAAAAAAGAGAGACAGGAAGATAGGAAGAAAGAAAAAAGAAAAGAAAGAAGGGAAAGAAGAGTTATTGATTTGGTGATATTTTGTTGTTTGCAATAGTTTTTCATAAGAGCAAGGCTCCTTTTGCGGACAGCAACCTTACAAAAAGCCAAGCTTTTATTGATCCTTAAAAGAGACTAAAAAGTCATGGTTTCTTTTTTTTTAATTTTTAAAATTTTATTGAAATATAATTGATTTGCAATGTTGTGTTAATTGCTGCTGTACAGCAAAGTGATTCAATTATATATATACATATATTCATGACTATGTAGAGTCATGGTTTCTTGCCATCGTAAGTTTAAACTTTTAATTTACTCAACATCTCATGATTTAACATACCTTAAAAGCCTTCATTTTATTATCTGTAAAAATAGAGACTCACACAGCAAAGAACCAAATAACCTATCATGTTCTTATTTTCAAACCAAATATGTGATTTATTTATTTTTTATTTCTATTTTAAATTGGCTTGTGTTGTGTTTATTAAAATGATTATTAAATCATTATTAAAACGATCCACAGAGAAAGTTAATATAATGGAAGAAGTGTCTAGATTTCTTCCAAAGAGTTTAGAAGATACTTATCTGAGCTGATATATTTAGAGAATTTCAAATAAGTTCCAGTATAGAAATAGGCTAAAATGAGCATTCCAGACCAATTTGTTTTGTCCCTCTGCCAGTATTTTGTATGTAAATTTTTCTTATAGTGATAAACCTTCTTAGATTTCATGCTACTATGTAGTATTATTGAAAATACTTATTGTTGATAGTGAATAAATGTCGGCCAAAACTAATTTGATTTGTTAAGTTTAATTTTACTTATGATATATATGTGCAAAGAAAACAAAAGCCACAGATTGTATTTGGGAGCTATTTTAATGTAATATTTTTACTTTTTCTTTTTATCAGTATTAGAAAGAAATTAATCACATATTAATAAGGGAGCTCAGAACTAACATAAAAGTCAATGATACTACAGTAAAAATTAAGAAGAACAATACGGAAGCTCAGATTGACCACACACATTGGTCTTTCAAGGGGATCATCTGCCTTTGGTATCTATCATGAGCTCCCTGGCTATTCGGGATGAGTTTTGCTAAACAAGGATGAGATGGTTAGGTCGTATCACTGGCTCAGTGAACATGAACTTGGACAAACTCTGGGAGATAATGTGGGAGAGGGAGGCCTGGCATGCTGTAGTCCATGGGGTTGCAAAGAGTCGGAGGTGACTTAGGGACTGAGCGACAACAGCATACTAAACAAATTTGGAAAATTTTCTCCATGATCACGTTGTCCTAAACTGACAGATTTTGTCACTTGTAAAGTCAAAGTGATAACATTGGAAGGGAAATTTGGTGAGACTTTTCTTTGAAAATGCATTATTTTGTCCATTGATTCTAAGTAAGGGAACTTATAATCAAAGGAGTTTACTATTTATAATAGTAGGAATCCATTGCATATAGAGAAGTTTAGGGTCTAAAGATCCATTAGCAGTGAAACCTGGTAGGAACCTATTTGTGAAAAGATGTGTGAATTCCCAAATGAAACAGTAGTGGTAGGACAGGGAGAAGGCAATGGCACCCTACTCCAGTACTCTTGCCTGGAAAATCCCATGGATGGAGGAACCTTATAGGGTGCAGGCCATGGGGTCACTAAGAGTGGGACACGACTGAGCGACTTCCCTTTTACTTTTCACTTTTGTGCATTGGAGATGGAAATGCAACCCACTCCAGTGTTCTTGCCTGGAGAATCCCAGGGACAGGGGAGCCTGGTGGGCTGCCGTCTATGAGGTCGCACAGAGTCGGACACGACTGAAGTGACTTAGCAGCAGCAGCAGTGGTAAGACAATAATGATGTGTTTATTTGTTGCTAAAGTAATAACTTTGTAATTTTAGGATTTGATTGATGTGGATTTAAATTCTGCCTCTGCCACTTACTTGTTGACTTCTGGCAATTCATGAGCCTAGGACTCAGTTTTCTCATCTCCAATAATGGGGCCA
Source organism: Neotragus moschatus (assembly GCA_006410615.1). Classification (NCBI taxonomy): domain Eukaryota; kingdom Metazoa; phylum Chordata; class Mammalia; order Artiodactyla; family Bovidae; genus Neotragus; species Neotragus moschatus. Next base: position 218,277 of record SJYA01002412.1, read on the forward strand.
GTGATAATTTATGTCTCAGTGAAAAAGCGTCTAAGTGTTCAGCACAAGACTCAGTACATAGGACATGCTCCCTCAACATCAGCATCTTTTTTAGACCAAAAAGGTTTTATCTAGGAAGTGAGAAAGTGAGACTTTTAGAAGTTCTTAATTGATAGAGAAGCAGGGAGCCAGATGGGCACCCGAAGCCTGTGGACCACTACATGAGATTGATGAGAAGTGTGTGTGTGTGTGTGTGTGTGTGTGTGTGTGTGTTTTATGATGGACAGATAGGAAAAGGAAGGATTGAATTCACTGGTTTATAGAGGTAAATATGGTGTTGGTGGTTTGAGGTGCCATCTGAAATTCCACTGTCTTTATTTGCTGCTCCAAATTGGGCTAGAAACGCATGTGCACAGTTGAGAATTTTGTGTCTTCCTGCATTTTCCTGAACTTCTCACTCTTTTCAAATGCAAACTGTTAGAAGTGTTGGAGCCCATCTAGGGCAAGTCAAAAGTTTGTCTGTTCTTAAATTCCGTCTCTGACCAGATATGCTCAGGGCTGTACCATACTCTGGGGATTCGGTGGTGACCAACAGACCAGACTCCCTCCTCTTGTGGAGGTTAACATCTTATTAGAGGAAGAGAGGTAGTAGACAGTATTCAAGATGATAATAAATAAGGCTGTGTTTACTAGATAAAGAGTAGGGTACCATGACTGAGGGGTGGGGCCTGCTGTGGAGAGAGTGGTCTGAGGTTGGCTTTTGATGTGAGATCTGAAGGATAAGGAGGGTGTTCATTCCAGCCACAGGGACATGGCTGAGCCACATAGGAGGAGCTCAGAAGCTTGGTGGCCAGATCTTAAGGAGAAAGAGACAAAAGGGGGAAGGAATTGAGGCCAGATCACTTTAGGGCATCTAGGCTGTGGTAAAGGTTTGGGTTTTATGCCAAGCCTGATGGAAACCCATTGGAGGGTTTGAAGATGGAGCATGTGTGTGTATGTGTCCACATCTGATTTGCATTTTGTAAACATCACTTTGGCTGCTTTGTGGGGAATAGTGAAGAAAGGATAGAATTAGGGAGAAAAATCAGGGGGAGAGCTAAGCTGATAGCTAGGCCCAGGTGGTGATTATGGAGATAGAGAGAAGGATTTAGAATATATTTCAGAGGCAAAGCTGACGGGACTTGAAAGGGTTTTGAAAGTAAAGAGGAAATCAGGGGTAAGTTGCATGTTTTGAGCTTGACGGACTGGACTGTGCCCACTTACCGAGATCAGAAGACCGAGGAAGAAGCGGGTGTGGAAGCACACGTGCTCCTTTGCACCTTCACACTCATCCGGGGCCGTCACCTAGGCTCTGGGGTTGGGGGAGTCTGGCGGTCGGGGCTGGATATAGGAATTTTGAATCATCAGCATAGAACCACTCGCTGGGTTTAAGCCTGGGAACGCCTCTCCTCATGAATCCTTGTTCTTCCTTAGCTTGTAAGGAATTTTTAGGCCCTTTCCCTGAGCTCATGTTACCCCTTCACCTTTCCTGCCTCTGAGTTGCACTACCAGACCGTCATCTCCAAGCCCCACAAACGTGTTCCTCCCAGGCAAAAACAGAAGATGACGCACACCATGAACCAGATTTTCCACGACAGACTTGTAAGGAACAAGATAATCTCATTGTTCCTCCTGCTACTTAAAATAAAGGTAATATTGATTTTAGAGTAGCAGTTCAGGTCCTAAGGCATGATATTGATCAGGCATCTGATGAGAATTTGCAGGGTAGGCTTCCAGCCCTGCAGCTCCAGGGCATCTCCCCACTGGGTCAGGCCTCCGTGCTGACCTCCACTATTACAAGTGGTGTTTTTCTTAGGAATTCTTGGCCCTGTTTAGTCTAGGCACTGTCCAGGAGCATTTATTTTACCTGATGGATGGCTCAATCCAGCCTGTCTCTTACCTTAATCTGACCTTAAAAATGAGAACTCTTTTGTTCTTAGTAAAAGTGAAGACTAATTTGGACACTGCTTAGAATCATTTTCTTCTCCATGGCAGTGGAGTTCATGTTACATCTTTGGCAATGAAACTTCTTATTAAAATGTTTTAATCTAGCTTTCCTCCTTTTTTTTTTTTTTTTTAAACTTGTACTTTGGAACATGGCTCACTTTATCTGTATGGGTTTTTTTTTTTTAGCAGGTTAAGGTACCTCTTTTAAAGATGCCAATATTAAACCCACGAGACTCCTCCATTTTAATGTTACATCAAGGAACGTAATGTCCTTGTGGCTATTGTGATATGGTGCATTCAACATACTCCATTTATAGGTTAGGCCTAACAATAGCTACAAGTCAGGTTCTGAGGATATTTTGAATTTAATAACAATTTAATAGCAATCATAGGATAAATTGTTTACTGGCCTGAAGGATACAAAGAATCCCTAGAAATCATCTGAAAAGAATCTTTTCATATTAAAAAGCTTTGACTTCCTACTGTCGTAAGACATGTATTTGCCTCCTGTGTCTGAAAATTCTGGCTGGATTGCCCATGGGGTTGCTTTGCAGTTTAAAAGCATTAACCCAGGCTAAGGCACTCAGCACAGAGCCTGACACATAGTGAGTGCTCATTGATGTTAGCTATTGTTAGTTGCTGTGATGAGACATTAGCTGCAGAGCCCTTTAAAAAATTATGTATTTGTTTCTTTGTGACTGTGCTGGGTCTTGGTTGCTGTGCTGTGCTCAGGCTTTTCTCTGGTTGTGGCAGGCAGGGACCACTCTGGCTGCGGCGGGCAAGCTTCTCATTGCAACAGCTTCTCTTGTTTCAGAGCATGGTCTCTTGGGCACTTGGGCTTTAGTAGCTGTGGTGCATGGGCTTAGTTGTCCCAGAGCCTGTGGAATCTTCCCAGATCAGGGATCGGACTGGTGACCTCGGCACTGGCAGGTGGATTCTTAACCACTGGAGCACTGGGGAAGGACCACTTTCCCCGCAGAGGAAAAGCCCCGCAGAATCCTCTTCTGCCAGCCACAATACCTGGCATAGGTCTGAGCACACAGCACAGTGTTCAGGTAGATGCACAGTGGCTGATTAATGTCGCCAGCATTTGGGATTTGTTTCCACACGTGAAGTGTCACAGCCAACTTTATATCTTTCCTACAATGATCTAAAGTCCCTGATATCCTTGGATTCTTTGCTTGGTTACTCACAAAAATAGCGGCATGCATTTTGACCGTTTCCCTTATCAGCCTGTCTACTTTGTTAGCTGCCAGATAGGGCTCTGCTTTCAAATTCTTCGCAGTTAGAAAAGATAATAAATGTTCACATTTCTAGTGCATTACCAGGCACAGAGTGGGTCACTGTCACTTGACTTGGCATCACGGCTGCTGGTCAATTCTGCCTTTAGGGAAAGTGTTTTGGGAAGTGGGGATGCGGCTTCTTTTAAGGTAGACAGTGAAATAGTTATTTCTTATCCTAGTAGTGGGTACCAAGGGGATCTTACACTTTCTTAAAATTCTCTGGTGGTTGCACAGAGGGGCAACACACCAGCCTTCTCTATAGCAGAAGGTTGGTGGAATGGACAGGCAGCCTTGTCAGTGGAGACATGGCCTCTGTTTGGCTCACGAGTACCCAGTTATTTCGGGGGTGGTTTGTGAGTCATCTGAAATATGCATTTAATCTAGACTTGTGGCCTGTTGGTGAGGCTGCTGCTTTTTTATGATCTCAAATGTCTTGTCCATGTTCAGACTTGCCTTGTTTCTCTGTTTACTTTGAACTGGGAAAATGTTCACCCTGGCATTTGGAATTCCTCCTCAAGTGTGCGTTTGGTCACATCACCCCTGGCTACCACCAGTACAAGACTGTTTATTTTGGATGTCCTTTTCTGATGTTCAGCTAATTTAACCCACAATGAAGTTAATCCTTGCTTCTTTGGAAAAGTACAGATTTACTTATTAGCTGCTTTCAGAGATATTTGCATTTTCAGGCCAGTGACTATATAATTCCACTGACTTTTGGACCCATCTACTCATGTATGCAGCGGGCGCCTTTTTCAAGTCAGGGTTTAGATAGAGCAAATCATAACCATCCTGAGTTATCTGAAGTTCTCTTGAAAGTTAATAATGAACATACTGGGACAAGGGCTTCCCAGATGGCTCAGTGGTAAAGAATCCACCTGCCAAGCAGGAGACGTGGGTTTGATCCCTGGGTCGTGAAGATCCCTGGAGAAGGAAATGGCAACCCATTCCAGTATTCTTGCCTGGAGAATCCCATGGATAGAGGAGCCTGGCAGACTATAGTTGATGGGGTCGCAAAGAGTTGGGCATGACTTAGCAACTAAACAGTGACAAACAGTATGGGAAAAAAATGGAGGAGTTGTGTTGAATATTCTGTTATGTCCATTTATGTTGCCTTATTGTGCAAGAGAGCAAAGAAAATCAAGTTGTTTTTTAATTCAAGCGTGTTGACCAACAGCATGGAAGCCACTTCCATGTGCTGCTTGGGCTTGAGTCTTGGCTCTGTCACTAACTAGTTGTGTGACCTTGGGCAGATTACTTAATTTTGACCTTAGTTTCATTGTCTGTGAAGTGAGGATAATTGTAGTAACTACAAGGAGGACTGTTATGAAGATCAAATGAGTTAATTTATGTAAAGCATTTAGAACCAAAGCGAATACATAGTAACTGCTATACAGTGTTAGGTATTATACTTTTATTAGGAATTAGTAATTGCATAAATAAAAAAGATGAAGGTGTAAATCATTAATCAGAGCCATTTATCTATGGGATCCTTAGGCACTGCATCTAGCCTAAGGAGGTTACTGCTTAAACAAAAATATCAAAATACTGTATCATGGCTTGAACATAAGGAAAATGTGTTTCATGTTTATTTAACGGTAATGAGCAGGGAAGCTGGTTGGTGGGATGGCTTTCTGCATGGGTTTATTTAGGAAAGGAGGTTCTATCATCTTCGGTACGTTGCCTGTGAGGTCACCTGAGCTTATCTCCATTCCAGTCAGTCAGAGGGGAAGAGAGCAGGCAGAAAAGTGCTTAGGAGTTTTGCATGGGTCAAACCCAGAAGTCGCACTCATCAATTCCATTCACATTCCATTGGCCACAACTCAGCAGCTACCAGTTTTGGCTCCAGAGTTTTTCGGGGGTCTATAAAAATGTACAAGACTTTAAAACATGTGTTGACTCCCAATTCGAAATATAGAATTGCAGAATTGAAATGAATTGACATGGTTCATTCATTGATTATAAAATGTAGCCTATTAGCTCCGTAAGTTGTTAACATTTAGTATTCATGAAATGTTATTAAATTTGAAATGAATTTATAAGTTGGATTTTCTGATTTCTCAGGAATTCCCAAATATGTCTGATGCTGATGATCACTGAGATTATAGTCAATCATTGGTGAGCTTCTCAAAGTCCAGTGAATTCAAATGGAAAACGCTAAAAATCCACTCATATTTTTCTATTGCAAAGCAACTTTAATGTGACATATGGGTACAACTTGATATGTTTATTTCAGTGTTGAGTTGAGACTTCAGAAATAGCAGTGATCATGGCTTAGATGATGTAAAAACAGTCCTATTGTTGAGTGTTAGTGTATGCAGACCATATTTTGGTTGTTTTGAAAAGGTATGTGATGGGGTTGACTAAACACATTTTGTGTGTCCCCCCTGCCCCACCTTATCTTCTTCTCCCCACCTCTCTTCTTCACTTCTAATAAAATATTTGCTGCTGTGATATCCAAGAACAGAAATTACACTACGTTTAATAGCCTAGTTTCTTGATCTTGGCGATGGCAGGGAGGAAGAGTGCCTTTTCTTTTTCAGGTCATGTTTGAAGGCTGGGGTTGGATTGGTCTTTCTTTTGAGTCATTCCTGGCCTCTCGGACCGTGGTGTCCTCTTCCTGAACTTTCTTTCTCATTCTTCCAAAGTGAGGCACTACTGAATGACCATTGGGAGATGTAGTTTTTTTTTTTTTTTTTTTTAAATACTACTTTTTTTTTTTTTCGCTGTTCTGGGTGTCTTGCAGGATCTTAGTTCCTCCATCAGGGATCAAACCCAGACCCCTGGCACCGAAGGGGGTGAGTCCTACCCACATAGACCACCAGGGAATTGGGAGATATAGTTTCAAAAACCACTGCTTATGAAGGATCTTGTCAAGGGTTGTTTCGTTATAATAGCTTTTGGTTCTTCTGTGTTTTTTTTTGTTTTTTTTTTTTTGCTCAGCCTTACCAACTGGAATTGATTCGTTGATTACAAAAACAAAATGTCCAGAATAGATCAGAAGAGACTTTGATGTAGGTTCGGGCTGTGATATAGACTTTCCTGAAAGGGGTAGGCAAAATAAGAAATACGGCTGTTGCTTCTGATCAGACATTGCAGGGAGCCCTGAGAGTGGAGCATGGGGGAACTTCCCTCCAGGAAGGGGATGGGAAGGGAACTCACATTTCTTATTCCTCCTACAGTCTTCCCCAGTACACAGCAATTGCATCCTTCTAGTTGCTTAGGCCAGCAACCTCAGAGGCAGCCTTAACTTGTCTTTTTATATCCCACATCTTGGGTGCTTGCTTAGTTGCTTCAGTCGTGTCTGACTCTGCGATGCCGTGGACTGTAGCCTGCCAGGCTCCTCTGTCCATGGGATTCTCCAGGCAAGAATATGGGAGTGGGTTGCCCTGCCCTCCTCCAGGGGATCTTCCCGGACAGGATTGACCCCGCATCTCTTATGTCGCCTGCACTGGCAGGTGGATTCTTTACTACCAGCACTACCTGGGAAGCCCACCCCACATCTTACATGGTAGCAAATTGTTGACCCTGTCTTCAGAATTTATTTAGAATCCAGCCGCTTCTCGGAACCCCGTACCTCTGTCATCTTCTCCAGCCTACAGGCCTCTCTCTCCTGGGTCATTGCCATGTCTTCCTAACTAGCCTTGCCACGACTTTCCTTGGCTTTCTCTATGTGCAAAAACCAGAGCAAGTATTAAAAAAAATTCACCTCATATCATTCTTCTGCTCAGTACTTTTTATGGTTTCCCATAACATTATAATCCAGCAATTCCACTGCTAGTTATCCAAGATGAATGAAAATGTCTGTTCATGCAAAACTCACACATCAAACTTCATAGCAGCATTATTCATAATGCCAAAAATGCCATTATGCCAAAAAGTGGAAACAACCACTTACGTGTCCATCAAATGATAAATGAGTAATTGAAACGTGGTATATCCATACAGTGGGATATTCGGCAGTCAAAAAGATGAAGTACTGATACATGGTACAACATGGATGGATTTTGAGAACATAAAGCTTCGTGAAAGAAGCCAGTGACAAAAGGCCAGATGTTATACGATTTCATATCCAGAATAAATAAATCCACAGGGACGGAAAGTGGATTAGTGGTGGCCAGGAGCTGGAGAGAGAGGCATGAGGAGTGACTGATCTCGGGTGCAGGGTTACTTTTTGGTATCACGAAAATGTTCTGTGATTAAGCTGTGGTGATGATTGTGTAACTCTGTGCATATACATTCTGAATCATAAACTCTCAAAGGGCAAATTCCATGGCATGTCAGTTGCATCTCAGTGAAGCTGCTGTTTAGACAATAAAACACAAACCCTTTTAACTTTCTGTCTGGTCTGACCTCCTTCATTCTGTTGTTGGACAAGGCAACGGCTTCCTGCCCTAGGGCCTTTGGACTTGCTGTTCCGCGTAGAACTTTCTTCCCCCAGATATCCACGTGGCCGGTTCCCTCACTTCCTTGAGGTCTCTATTTCAGCATTACATTCTCAGGAAGCTTTCTCTGATCATGCTGAAATAGCTCTCTCCATTGCCTGATGGCCGTCTCTGTTCCCTTTGCCCGGTTTTCTTTTTCTTGCCATCCCTTACCATCATCTGCTTGTAGTATGTATTTTCTTGTCTGTTTTTTGTCTACCTTCCTGTTACATTGTGAGCTCCAGGAGACAGACAGTGACTCTGCTTTTGTTCACGCCTATATCTACAGCAGTGTAGTCCAGGTCTCTTTTCACCAAACTATCAGCATGAGAAGGGCAAGGATTTCGGTGGCAGTGTTTTGGGAATACACTATATTTGTGTGGAGTATTCAGTGTCTCTTTCTGGTGCCATTTAGAAATCAAGAGACTGGAAACAGACTCTATGGGAAAGGTCATTTTGGGTCAGAGGGTGGAATGGAAGTCCTCAAAGTTATTGTCAGATAATTCTTCCTGTAGATTGGTAAGTTTTCCTACCTTTAAAAAAAAGCATCTGTGTTATGCTGCTGCGTTATGCAGAATGTGCTACTTTTCATATGTGCCTTATGGGATCAGGGCCTCTGGTTTTATTGCATCTTAATTTACCACCCCTCTGCTATCTTTTCCTACTTTGGATGTTCTTGACATTTAGTTTTGAAGTTTTCTGCCGGCGGATGATCAGCAAAGCAAAATCTTTCTAGAAAGCCACTGATTGGTTTGGGGCTTCGATTTGGTTTTAGAGGAGTTTAAGTTGAAACGTACCTGCTTTGTGGTTATTTAGAGATGCAGAGGTAGAAATGGAAGTAAAGAAAAGAATGCATTTATGTTTTAGATAACTAATGAGAACCTACCGTGTAGCACGGGCTTCCCTGTGGCTCAGCTGGTAAAGAATCCGCCTGCAATGCAGGAAACCTGGGTTCAGTCCCTGGGTTGGGAAGATCCCCTGGAGAAGGGAAAGGCTACCCACTCCAGTGTTCTGGCCTGGAGAATTCCATGGACTTTATAGTCCATAAAGAGTCGGACACGGCTGAGTGACTTTCACTCCACTATATAGCACAGGGGAAAAAAAGAAGGTACAAAAATAAAAACAGTAGAAGTATGTTTTAAAAAGCAAGTATTTAGTTGGAGCGGCCCTCACCACTCCTGTTTCCTTTTCTTTCTTCCAAGCTTAGGTGGAAGATAGCGCCAGTTGCCCTAACTCGCTGCAGGTTAAGAAGCACATGTCACTAGATGGCGCTGAAGTGTCGCTTATTCACACAACAGAGCCCTGGAACCCTTGCGTTATCTTGCTTCAGGCAAGGTGTCAGGGAAATTGTTTTATTGGTCGAGGGCATAGTGTAATATATTCATCTCCACCCTAGGCAGCTATTTAATGCCCTGAAACATGGCCCTCTTGTGGCCATGGCCTGTTAACTATGCTTATTTGGTGTAATAATTAGCAGAATTTCTCACTAACAGGAGTACTTACCAACACTTCACATCTTCCCCGTACGTGATGGATCGTACATTCTGGAGAAAAAAGTTGGGAAGGTCAAAGCTTAACCTCCTTCTATCAGGGCTACTTTCTGCACATTTGCTCAGAATCGGTTTATATTAACTTGCTTTTTAGCTTCTTCAGACTAGAGTTGTGAGTCAGGTAAACATATTTGAGCTTTTATGTAATAGCCCAGTGATGGTTTGTAAACACAACACTGTTAATTTTCCAACTCTTAGAATGATAGGAAAATAAATGAATAGCCGCCCAAATGGTTGGATGACACTTGCTACCCAGACTGTGTGTGTTGGAAGCGTGTCCTAGAAACAGTGGGTCGGCCACAGACACCACATTTTAGGTTAAAATTGGAGAAGAAAATTACACACGGGATTTTAATTTTTTCCATGGTTGTAAGTTAGGCCCCATTGAATTCTCTGTGGTTTTACAAGCCCTCTTAGGCTCCTAATATTTCCACACCAACAATTTTAACATTCACTTTAGAACTTGGTTAGAGTTAACTGACAGAATGCCAAACAGGAGAACATAGATTTAAAGCAGGAAGTACTTTAGTTGGACCTGTAACTTACCACCTCTCTGACCTTAGGCAGATGGTTGACCTTCTCTGTGCTTTGGTTCTCTCATTTCTTAAAATTAAGATGATGATACCCTTTTGGGATCCTGTGCCAGGTGAAATGAAGTGAGAACTCTCCAAAATGCCTTTACTTATTTTCAAAGCTTCAATAAATGTAGCATATTGTTTATAGTTCGTTAAGAAAGCTAAGAGGGTTTTTCTTTGTTGATTCAAAAAATGAGTTGTGGAAATGTTAGAGATTGAATTGACGTAGTCCCTGACTGTTGTCGGGGACAGTCCCTGACTGCTTTAAAGCCATTCATCAAATACTTTCACGTAATTGCTCTGCCCACTTGTGTGTCTGCATTTAGCTGTGGGAAACAGAAATTAGATAAGATGGGGAAATGTGTTGTTATTTATTCGCTAAGCTGTGTCCGACTCTTTGTGACCCTATAGACTGTAGCCTGCCAGGCTCCTCTGTCCATGGGATTTCCCAGGCAAGAATATTGGAGTGGGTTGCCATTTCCTTCTCCAGGGGATCTTCCCGACCCAGGGATAGAACCTGTGTCTCCTGCATTGGCAGGCGGGTTCTTTATCACTGAGCCAGTGGGGAAGCCCAAGATAAGGAAACGGATTCTTATAGAGTCACTGAGAGGACCAGAGAAATGGAAGCTGAACCTTTGGAGGTGGGCTTCTGAAACAGACTGGCCTGCCAGGTGGGCTGCTAATCCGTCATACTCGAGAAGGTGAGGGATCAGGAAGCCATTACTAGAATGTTCACTGTTTTAAGAACACACGGGCTGTGGTTTCTATCCGGGAACAGAAAGGTACCACCATTATAACTGGCCTTGGATAACACCAAAGTTATTGGTCAGATCCTGAATGTTGCTGCAGAAATCCTTTAATCTTTCTATAACTATGTTGCCTATAGAAAAAGTCGGAACAGCAAGAAGATGGCCTCCATGTGACTTCTGCCTTCTACATCTCACACAGAGCCTTGTAATTGGTACAGCCATGAAAGTGAAAGTGAAGTTGCTCAGTCGTGTCTGACTCTTTGCGATCCCATGGAATGTAGCCTGCCAGGCTCCACCATCCATGGGATTTTCCAGGCAAGAATACTGGAGTGGGTTGCCATTTCCTTCTCCAACCATACCCTCACCCAGAACCCTAGCCGTGAAGGGCTCTGGGAAATGTAGTTTTTAGCTTTCCATCCTCTGCAGCATCGGAAGACACTGTGATAGGATTGGAAGGCTGCTGAGTGCCAGTCCATCACATCCATACCCCTCTCTCTCAGTATGTTTTAAATCTCTTATTTTTACCTCCAAAGCAGTATTTAATTTACAGCCTAGCACAGCAAGAAGCTTAGTAGACCTTCAGGAGATATGCTGTTAATGACCTTGACTTCTTTATTTCTCTGTATGGTCTTCCCACCTGTTTTTACACTCTTGGTACCAGATTAGGTTCTGGATTTATCTCCCTTGGTGCAGGTTTTGATGCTTTTTCATTTCCATCGCCACCGCCTTGTTCAAGCCCAGCCCTTGTCTGACTGTGCTTCTCAGTCTCCTTATCTGTCCCCCTCTTCCTTGGTCTCTAGTCTTGGATTCTTATAACTAGATTGTATTATTAATAAATAGGTTAGTGTTTAAAAAACAAAAGAGCAAATAAAATAGTACACTTCCATTGTGCTCCTGTCTTCAAAAGCCTTTTGTGGCCCCACATTACGTGTGGGATAGACTCTACTTACCTGAACTTTCGGAACCTTCCGTAATCTGGGTAAAATCTAACATTCTAATGTCATCTTCCATTTCCCCCCGTTGAAATGGCATCTTAGCCAAAAGGTCCGATTACTGGTGTCTGAGAAGACCCTGTCCTTTACTAATCTTTCAGCATTCTTATGCCTTACTACCTGTGTTTAATTTTCTACTTTCTTCTTCCTATTTTTCCGTGCCTTGGTCACGTTGGTACGTAGTTTTTAATTTTAATTTTGTCCTTTCTTCACACTTACACACCACTGTTTTATGTGGGCTTTTTTTTTTTTTTTTTTTTTAATTACCTGTATTCTTAGTTTTCTTGTGTGACCATATACGTTCTCTACTTTTTTTTTTCCCCCCATGTAGACAGTATAAATATTTGTTATGGATTGATTGACTTGTTGATTCTTCATGGTTTAGACATTTACTTGCTTGGGACAGGGGGATGGGGAAGGGCTAGTGGGGGCTGAAGCCACGTCTAGCTGTGTGATTTTTGTCCTTTTGATTTCTTGTGAAAGGACAAATTAACTATTTGCTTTGAGCAAGCTAATGCCATGTTTTGTGGATTTAATGTTTGAAAAGGGCCCTTGGCTCGAAAGCCCTGGAGCTGAACTCCTTCTCCCGTTTGCCAGGCTGGATGAGCTCCATGTCTGTACCACCGCATCGCAGTTTGCTTAAGAGGGGGTTGTGAAATAGCGATGGAATTTGTCTGTGGTTTCTTGCCAGGGAGGAGGAGGAAGAAAGGATTTGGAGTAAATCAGACATGCAAATTAGCAAGGCCCATGGGCCTTAAGTAAATTGCACAATAGAGTCCAAAGAAATTCAGTTTGTCTTCCTTTCTGCTTTTTGTTTGTGCAGGATGTGTGTGAAAAAGGGCAGCTATTTTATATTTGATCTAAGCCAAAACTCTCAACTTATTGGCTCCAGGAGCCTTTTTAGACTTACACAGTCGACCCTCAGTATCTGTAGGGGGTTGGTTCCAGGGCCCCCTGCAGATACCAAAATCCAAGTCCTTTATATAAAACGGGGTAGGTTTTATATATAACCTACACATATCCTCCTGTATACTTTAAATCCTCTGTAGATTACGTATAATACCATATACAGGGTAAATGCTATGTAAATACTTATTAAGTGAGTGAGTGAAAGTCACTCAGTTGTGTCTGACTCTTTGTGACGCGTGGACTATACAGTCCATGGAATTCTCCAGGCTGGAATACTGGAGTGGGTAGCTGTTTCCTTCTCCAGGGGATTTTTTCAACCCAGGGATTGAACCTAGGTCTCCCACATTGCAGGAGGATTCTTCACCAGCTGAACCACCAGGGAAGCCCTTGGCATTTGGTAAATACAAATTTTGCTTTTTTGGAGCTATCTGGAATTTTCCCCCCCTGAGTTTTTTTGATCTGTGATTTGTTGAATCCACAGATGCAGAACTCATAGATACAGAGGGCTGACTCTACTGCTATAAGTTATTGAGGACCCCCCAAAGCTTCTATATATATTGATATTATGTTAGGAACTAAAACTGAGAAATTTAGAAATATTCACTAATTTTTGAAAAGATGTTTGCCAAATTGCAAAGTCTGACTAACCATGTTTTGTGTGTCAGACGTTTTCTCAAGTAAAAATGGTGTTCTGTGAAAAAATTGGCTAGTTTAGTCCATAACTCAAATAATCACACAAGGACTTTTCTTTGAAATAGCCTTCTCACTTTGAAGTGCTTTATGTAAACGTCTCATTTTGACACACAGAATACCAAGAAAACAACTTACTTTACTTACTTTTGAGATTTAATAAAGTTAATCATTTTTACTGCTTTATCAGGGGCATTCTCAAGTGAAATGAACTTCTTTCTTTTTTCTCTTTTTCCTGGACTACATGATGTAAAGAACACAGTGACTGATAGTGCAGTTTTGTGCTTTTGGCTTGATTTGTGCCAAGGCACCTGAAACATCACCCACCATTCTTTTGAACCATTGGTGCAAATGTCGACACAGTGAAAAAAGCAAATGATAGTATTATAAAAATAGTATTGATCTTGCAGATCTTTTGTTGAACCGTTTTGCTAGAGCAATTAGGAAGACTGGAATGGTTAAAAATTCAAAGAATGGAATAAGAGTTTTATGAGTTTTAACTTCAAGGCTGACTTCTTCACTCTGGAGCTTTGCCTGAGTGAGGCAAGGCAGAGGAGAAAATTTCTCTCCTCTTCTGTGCTTGCTCTCAGCTGAGGTTTCATTCTTTGGGCTTGAGCTTTTTTGAGTTTAGGAGGCACAGGGAGATTGTCCATTTTTGATAATTATTAGTATTTACCTTAGGTCATTTGATGGTGGTTTTTGTTGTTGGAAAAGAATACGTAAGTGCTATTTTGGAGATGAGTTCACTATAGGCCTGCCTGTTTGGGACACTTTGGAAGGATTCTCTAAAAATAACGTATTTTGGACAACATGTGAACATTATTTCAGTCAGTTGGCCTCATTGACAGGCTTCTGATTGTTTTATTGGTTAGCTTGTTTGCTTCTTTCTTTTTTTTTTTTTAATACTTGGAAGATAATCTTTCTGTTCCTTGAATTGCTATCAGGCTGTGAGATCTCCCAAGTAGTATCATCCCATCTCTGGGGTGAATATAACCTGCACTTGAGACAGCAATGAACTGATCCTGTAAGAGAAGAATCCCAATTTTCCAGTTTCTTTCTTTCTTTTTTTTTTTAACTTCTTGGGTGGTTGGGGCACATTATTGAGACAATTATTACATTTACTCAAGAGTTTGTCTTTTCTATTAAAAAAAAATTCCATCTAAGTGCCTCACGGTGAAGAGGAGGAGATTGTGTAACTGGAGTCTCCTCTTAACTGGTCTTTATTGTTGAAGAAGACTGGCCCCTTTGTGTCTCAGCTTGGCACACAGGAACGGTTTTAATTTAACAGTCCAGCTCCTTTAATAGATCAATTCTCCATTGTGTTTTGAACTTGTTGCATTCCCAGGGTACTCTCCGAGCTATGGGCTTCTTTGGAGAAATTGGGGTGGGAGTGGGGGTGGTGGTGTCAGGGAAGTTTAGTCATGTGGGTTATGATTTATGGTTCAAGCCTAAGCCTCCTTCCTTACTGTTAGACCGGGAAGGTAATTAGCATATGTAAATAGCTGCTGTGTGTCAAATACTCTAGTAGATGTTCTGGTCACCCTCATCTAATCCTCATGGCGTGTCTCTGATACATCCAGAGCCTGTACGCTTTCTCTCACCTCTGTTACTTCAAGTCATCATTTATCTCTCTTTTCTTAAAAAAAAAATTATTTATTTATTTGGCTGTACTGGGTCTTGGTTGCAGCACGTGGGATCCAGTTCCCTGACCAGGGATCAAACCTGGGCCTCCTGCATTGAGAGCGTGAAGTCTCAGTCACTGGACCCACCAGGGAAGTCCCCATCACTTATCTCTTGATTGGACTTGCTTACCCCCAAATTGGTCTCCCTACTTAAACTTAAAAATTTTACTTTATTTTAATTTATTTGGTGGCGTTGGGTCTTAGTTGCGGCATGCAGGGTCTTTTGTTGCGCCTCCCAGGCGCTTCGTTGCTGTGTATGGGCTTCTTTCTAGCTGTGGCGTGCAGGCTCCAGAGCAGGCAGTGGTAGTTGCATTGCACGGGCTTAGTTGCCCTGATTCTAGTAATGAACACCCCGTCTGCTCCCCCCACCCGGGGATCGGACTCACTTCCTCTGCATGGGAAGACAGATTTTTTAAAACCCCTGGACCACCAGGGAAGCCCCTCTTCACTTCAACTTTGCCCAGCCCTCTCCTTATCATAGTCCATTTCCCACACATCAGTTGGACTCAGACTTTAAAAATGTACATCGAGTTGTGTCTCCTCCCTGCTTACAGCCCCTCCGTGACTGCTCAGCACACAGTGAAATACTGTGTTCTGGCTGACCACTCCCCTCGTGATTGGGCTTCTGCCCACTCCCCAGACTTGTCCATTGTGCTCAGACCTGCTGGGCTTCTTTCTGTTCCAGGCTGGTCTTCCTCAGGGCATTTGCGCCAGTTGTTCTTCCTGCCTAGAACTCTCCCTTTAGGTCTTTACTCTGAGCCTGGCTGCTGCTTCTTGTGATTTGTATCTTACCTGAAATGATACCTGCTCAGTGTAGCCTCTCCGGGCAGCCAAGCTGCAACAGTCTTCCTCTGTTTGTCATTCGTTTTGTTTGTGTTAATTTACCTGGTACAGGTGATGAGTGAGGTTCTTCTGTCAGATGGTCTGGGTTTCCGTCTTGGTCGGCCCTGCCACTTACCAGCTGTGTGACTTTGGACAAGTTACTTAACCCTTTGTGCCTTTAGTTTTCTCCTCCAGAAAACGGATATCATAATTTTATGTTGCTCCATTATGAGAATACAATAAGTCAAGACTTATTATAGTTTCTGACACATTGTATATATTCAAGAACCATTGTTGTTGTTTAGTTGCTAAATTGTGTCTGACTCTTTGTGACCCCGTGGACTGCAGCACTCCAGTATCCTTCACTATATCCCGGAGCTTGCTCAAACTCATGTCCATTGAGTCAGGAATGCCATCCAACCATCTCATCCTCTGTTGTCCCCTTCTCCTCTTTTTTTAAAAAAAATACTTATTTATTTTTTAATTGAAGGATAATTGCTTTACAGAATTTTGTTGTTTTCTGTCCAACATCAGCATGAATCAGCCATAGCCCTCTTCTCCTCTTGCCATCAACCTTTCCCATCATCAAGGTCTTTTCCAGTGAGTTGGGTTTTCACATCACGTGGCCAAAGAAAACCCCATGAACACAATGAAAAGGCAAGAACCATTAGCTATTATTTTACTAATGTGACCTCTTGTTGCTGTTGTTTAGTCACTGTCATGTCCGACTCTTTGCTACCCCATGGACTGGAGCCAGACAGGGATTTCCCAGGCAAGAATACTAAAGGGAGTTGCCATTTCTGTCTCTGGGGGATCTTCCTGACCCAGGGATTGAACTCGTATTTCTTGTGCCTTCTGCATTGGCGGGCAGATTCTGTACCACTGCACCACCTGAAAAGCCCCATTAATGTGATTAGTGTTATGAAAATTATTTTATATTTTTTTTACTTGTTTGGCTATTTTAGTCTTACACTGAGCGTATAAGCTTTATGAAGAAGGGAACTTTAGCATTACATTAAAAATGTACCCCTAGGGCCTGGAACAGCGGCACACATCGGCACTCACTAAAAATCTGTTGATTATTAAAATCTGAAAATCCTTATCCCTATTTTCCTTTTTAAAGAACATTTATTTATTTGACTCCATTGAGTCTTAGTTGTGGCACGTAGGATCTTTGTTGCATCGTGCGGGATCTTTCGTTGCCGTGCATAGCCTCTTCAGCTGTGGCTCGTGGGCTCAGTTGTTATGGCATATTGTGGCTTAGTTGCTCCAGACATGTGGGATCTTAGTTCCCTGACTAGGGATTGAACCTATGTCCCCTGTATCACAAGGTAGATTCTTAACCACTGGACCATCAGGGAAGTCCCTTTTCCTATTTTGGAAATTGTATAATCAGAGTTCTGCCAGGTAAAGTAACTTACAAAAGGTTGCTGCTGCTAAGTCATTTCAGTTGTGTCCGACTCTGTGTGACCCCATAGACAGCAGCCCACCAGGCTCCCCCGTCCCTGGGATTCTCCAGGCAAGAACACTGGATGGGTTGCCATTTCCTTCTCCAATGCGTGAAAGTGAAGTCGCTCAGTCGTGTCCGATCCTTAGCGACCCCATGGACTGCAGCCTACCAGGCTCCTCTGTCCATGGACTTTCCAGGCAAGAGTACTGGAGTGGGGTGCCTTTAAATAGCAGTCCTAGGTTTGAGGCTAACTCCAGATTCCAAAGATTTCCCTGGTGGCTCAATGGTAAAGAATCCACCTGCTAATGCAGGAGATGTAGGAGATATGGGTTTGATCTCTGGGTCGGGAAGGTCCTCTGGAGAAGGAAATGGCAACCCATTTTGGTAAGACCATATTCTGTCCATTACACCAAAATACAGAAGTGTAGATTTCTTTCATCCAAAGTGTGTCAGGTTCGACACATTATTTTCAGGTTGCCTTTTTATGTAAATAATTCTGATAATTCTCATGAAATGAATACAGCCATTTCTGTGAATATGAAAGGTCAAGGCCAAGAGTTAACTCCAGAGGGAAGTTCAGAAAGTGAGATGTATGCAAACCCACCAAATTCAAGGGTGGGGAGAAGTTACCCAAATCCTGTCTTGGGGATGTGCAAGACCTTGGGATTGGACTGCCTGAGGAACTTCATGTGCTTTGACTCCTTCAGGGAAAAAAATCTCTAAAGCCATAAACCCCTATTTCGGGCTCTTGTACTTATTCTGTCATCTTAGCCTGGTGAGGTGGAGATGGAAGTTGAGAGATAGCAGTGTTGGCATCTGCAGCTTTTAGGAAATAGTAGACTTGACTCTGATTTTGCCCCTAACAGCATATGACAATGGTCTTTGGTCCATGGGGCTTCACTGACTCGTTCTTTTAAGCACCCTTTGTCTTTTGTTTGTTTAATTTTTGGTAAGCTATCCAAATAGTGTGAGAGTGCGTGACACACAGGGAAAAATATAGACTTTGGAGATGGGCAGATCAAGGTTCAAGTTTCTGCTTGGCCACTTCTAGGCTGCCTCTTGGCACGTTAACTTCTCTAAACCGCTGTTTGTTTATATCATAGGGATTCGCACGACAAGTCAAAGAGAGCCCCTGCCTCAAGCATCTTGTGTCACGTCTCCAGTTTGAATCATCAGCCCTTTTGAGAATTTAATGAAAGCTATGGATTCTCTCCTTGGAAATGTGCCCATACACCCCAAATTTGCCATTTAATTTCATGGGGTTCATGGAGCCTTTGAAACCCTGGTTAAGCATCTCTGCACTGGGATCAGGGTCCTTATGGTTATGGGGAGAGCCTGTGTGTGTGAGTGTGTGTGTGTGTTTTCCTTAGGAACTGGACTAGTGCTTCCTGCAGCTTCTTATTAATGTTTGTTGAATGAGGGAATCCAGCTGATTTCTGGATTCCTTAGTAGCCTTGCCCTTGATATTTGGTTTCCTTTGCCCTCGGGCCGGTGACAGTGCCAGCTTCGTAACTTGGGCCGGGCATGCCAGTCGTTATTGCACTGTGGCAGCAAATATCCGAGGCTGTGGTTTTGCCTTAGGTAAACCGTAGAGGTAGGCTCAGGAAACGCTTGGAAAATATCTCTGGTTTATAATAACACGTAAATGTCACGAGCCAGCCCTTGTGGGACTGTACCTGAAAGTATTTGGACACTAGATTGGGCCTGACCATCACAGTGTGTGACATTTTGCTTGTATATCTTTACTAGTGGAATATATTAATAAAATCCTAGGGCCAGGAAGTTTTAGAGACAATTTCCTCTCATTTCTCCTGATGGGTTGAATGATTTGTCCAAGGTCACTCAACTGGTGTGGTGGCAGAGGTCAGGGCACGTAACTCTCCATCTAAATTTAAATTTACCCTCTAGGACTTCCCTGGGGGCAGTGAATAGGAATGCACCTGCCAGTGCGGGGGACACAGGTTTGATCCCTGGTCTGGGAAGATCCCTCAGGCCATGGAGCACCTGGGCCCGTGCCACACGACTGAGCCCACACTCGAGAGCCCGTGTGCAGCAACTACTGAACCCCGTGTGCCTGGAGCCCGTGCTCTACAACAAGAGAGGCCCCCGTGATGAGAAGCCCTCGCACCCCAGCTAGAGAGTGGCCCCTGCTGTCCGCAGCTGGAGAAAGCCCACACACAGCAGTGAAGCCCAGCACAGCCAAAAATAAAAATTAAGTTTAAAAAAAAGTGTATAAATTCCTCCTTTATCCCTCATCGAGTGGGTCTTCTTCACCTTCTCTGAAACCAGTACTGAGCATTGACTTCTGTGTGGTTTAAACAACCTTTGAGACTAAATGCAGCCATGTTAAAGCTGAATAAACAACACTGTGTGAAACTGGCTTATTTATGAGTGTTTATTCCCCTCCTGCTGCCCCAGATGTCAACCCCACATGGACAGGAATCTCGTCTATTTGATTCAATATCTTTAGAGCCTTATATACATATTAGATATGTAATAAGAAGAATTCTTTTTTTTTTTTTGACCGTCTTGCACAGCTTGTGGGATCTTAGTTCACTGACCAGGGATTGAACCTGTGTCCTCTGCCGTGGAATCAGGGAACGTGTGGACTGCCAAGGAAGTCCAGAATTTTAGTTGAATGAACAAATGAGGAGTTTCTCTGATAGTCCTTTGAATCACATCAGAAGAGCTGGGTTTTCACCTCATTTTCATCAGTAATTTAGCAAACATTGATTGAACCTACAGTGTATCAGACAGTATGTCAGGCATAGAAATGAATGAGATACGATGCCTAGCTTCAAGAAAATCTAAATACAGAAATAACAAAGTCAAGAACAGCAGACCAAATTTGGCTGACAGTTTTTTTTTTCCCCCTTCCCTTTTCCTAATACAGTTTGAATGCGTGCTCTGTTATTTCCTGTGTTTTTTATTCACCTGCTTTGCTCATTAAACTGCCTGGCTTCTGATGGCATTTGAGTTCAGATTTTAGGTTCTGTTGATGAGTGGTTTCTAAGTATGGTCGATCACTTTATCTCAGAAACAACACACACATGGGCGTGCGTGTGAGTGCTAAGGCGCTTCAGTTGTGTCTATTTGCAACTCTGGACCGTATTCCAGCAGGGTCCTCTGCCCACAGGGATTCTCCAGGCAAGAATACTGGAGTGGTTTGCCATGCCCTCCTCCGGGGATTCTTCCCGACTCAGGGATCAAACCCGTGTCTCTTACATCTCCTTCACTGGTGGGTGGGTTCTTTGCCACCAGTGCCACCTGGGAAGCCCACACACATGGGCAGCCAGATGCTGTCCCTGGAGATCTGGCATCAGTAGAGCTGGGCTGGGACCTGGAAGGCTGTGCAGAAAAGCAGTGCCTCCCTAGACAGGTGAAATGAGCAGACAGTCTAGCTAGATACCTGTGCTTTACAGGTAAGCATTGAATATGAGTCTTTGTCTTAGAACCTGGACCTGTTATTCTGTGTTAATCACATTTCCTCTTCTTCAAAGATTTTTTTCTTCTCCCTCTTTAAAAAATTTTTTTAATTGGAGGATAATTTTTTTTACAGTGTTGTGTTGGTTTCTGCTGTACAAAAACATGAATCAGCTGTAAGTATACATATATCCCCTCCCTCCCACCCCTTACCCCATCCCATCCCTCTAGGTTGTCACAAAGCACTGGGTTGAGCTCCCTGTTCCTCAAATATTGTATGTTCTTTTCAGTACATGTTTCTGTTCCAGGGGGCTCTAGAACAGTTAAATCATGTATTTTCTGTCTGTACACTTAACTCTAAAAACTCCTTGAAGTCATGTAGACAACTGAATGCACACATCAAACAAATAACCCCTGAACCCCATTTGACTCTTTTTGTGTCTTTTCATGGGTGGAGGTTATCTCTTTGATTAGATGCTGGCATATAAATTGAGTATGCCTTGGTCACATGGTGACTTTGAAGAGTGAATCCTTTTTTTGTGGAACACGGGAGCTGGTTGTGTGGTTTTACAGGATCCCTCTTCCTTGACTTGGCAGAAAGATAGCCAGGCCTATCTTGGCAGACCTGGAAATGGGTGAGCTGTCAAGGTGTTGGCAGTGATAGGCTCCTCTGGGTGGGACTCAGGGCATCCTACTAGCAAGAAGGAGAGGAGGCTTAAATGAGTTCACATCTGGGCTTTACTTATTATAATTGCTGGAAGTGTTAAATTGGAGGCGACACATATAACAGGTGGGTTTCATTACCAGCCATGGAATAGATAAACGAGGTTCCTTATGTTAAAGACGAAAAGCAAATTAAAGAAAAAAAAAATCAGACTCTATTTGGAGTTAGAGTTCAGAAACTATAGATGTGTTCACATGTATCAAAACTGTTTCAGTCCGCCAGTTAACACAGTTCATGTGTCTCTGTCAGGGTGGGGTTGTGGAGTGGAGAGAAGTGAAGAGAGCCTCAGTTGTTTTACAGTTGACGGGGAACTGTAAAAGAGGTTAGAATTGGTAAGCAAAGGCTTTTTGTCTAAGGTCAGTACATGTTGCCTTTGGACAGCACTCAGCTCTTAAAATTAATACCTATGTTAGAGCTAATATTTTTGCCATTATCATTGACTGTATTTTACTGATGTATATATGACTCGGAGAAGGCAATGGCACCCCACTCCAGTACTCTTGCCTGGAAAATCCCATGGACGGTGGAGCCTGGTGGGCTGCAGTCCATGGGGTCGCGAAGAGTCGGACGTGACTGAGTGACTTCACTTTCACTTTTCACTTTCACACATTGGAGAAGGAAATGGCAACCCACTCTAGTATTCTTGCCTGGAGAATCCCAGGGACTGGGGAGCCTGGTGGGCTGCCGTCTGTGGGGGTCACACAGAGTTGGACATGACTGAAGTGACTTAGCAGTAGCAGTAGCATATATGACTAGTCTCAATGGGTTTCATTTATTAATAACTTGATTGGTTTAATGAAAATATTTTTAAAAGACGTATTAAAGCATAGCACTAAAACTTGAGGATCACATTACTGTATAATTTTTCATTCATTCAGTAAATATTTGTTGAATAACCACCTTGTACAGGGATACAGTGATGAACAGGGCAGTCTGGCAAAGGATAAAGAAAGGGATTTTTGCCTTGTTGTTTTACTACATTCTAATAATCTAGCTTTGCACAAAATAGACACAAAATAATTATAGATGGTCCCCGACTTAACAATGGTTCAATTTAGGATTTTTTATTCAATAAATTACATGATATTCAGCACTTTATTATGAAACATGCTTTATGTTAGATGATTTTGCCCAACTGTAGGCTACTGTGTTTTCTGAGCACATTTAAGATGGGCTGAGCCATGATATTTGGTAGGTTAGGTATATTAAATGCATTTTTGACATGTTTTCAACTTACGATGGCTTTATCAGGATGTTCTCTCATCATAAGTTGAGAAAGTGTGCCCTATGTGAAAGAAGAAGGGAAGATAGATTTGATCTCTTCTTTCATGGAGCTTACAGTCTGGTGGGAGAGACAGACAAAAAATAAGCACAAATAAACAGAATATGTGATAGTGCCTGGAGTGAGCAGGCTGTTCTTGATAGGCTGGCCAGGAACGGGCCTGTTTGGAAAGAGACTGATGAGAAAGAGACAGGTTTGCAAAGTCGGGGAGGAAGAGTGTTTAAGGAACAGAAGGAAGACCAGATGACAGGTGAACAGTGATGAGGGGAGGCTTGTAGTAGGCTGAAAACATAGGTAGTGGCTGAATTGAGGTAAGAAGTTTGGATTTTATTTTGTGTGCACTGGGAGCTGGGAACGCACTGTGTGTGTGTGTGTGTGTGTGTGTGTGTGTGTGTGTAGGCACTCAGTCATGTCCAACTCTTGTGACTCTGGTTTTTGGCTTGCCTAGTTCCTCTGTCCATGGGATTTTCCAGAAAAGAATACTGGGGTGGGTTGCCATTTTCACCTCCAGAGGATCTTCCTGACCCAGGGACTGAACCTGCATCTCCTGCATTGCAGGCAGGATTCTTTATTGCTGAGTCACTGGGGGAGCCTTGGAGCTCATTAAGAAGGTAGAAAATTTTAATCAAGGGAATGATCTGATCTGCTTTTTTAAAGAGGTTACTCTGATAGGCAGGGAACCAGAGGAGGACCAGGGGGAGGCTGTTGGAATGCGGTCAGTGAGAGGTGATGGTGGCTTGCCCCAAGGGCATGGCAGTGGAAATGGAGAGAAGTGGGCGGGTTTGGAAAGTACTTTGCAATAGAGAAAATTGTTCAGTGGTCTCGGAGAGTTGCCTGAGAAAGTTGACACACACATATACACACATTCTCTTTTCATGAGCATTCTTTAAAAAGTATTTGTCAGATTATGGGATTATTGGCCATAAGTGAGAAGACGACTGTTTTTGAAGTGTGGAGAGTCCTGTGGAGGAGGTGGTGAACCGTGTGTGCCACTCAGGGTGGTGCACGGCTGTGGGTCTGCGGGTCCAGGCATTTTTGACAGCCTGGATTCAAGGCGAAACGGCAGCTCACACTGTGTATCTTTTGGCAGATCAGAGCATAATGAAAATAAAATCAGAAAATTCAGCTCTGGCTCTTGAAGGAAATAGGATTCTGAGGAGATTATCTCAAATCTAGTTTATGAGATCATGTGCCCTCTTATAAACACCGACATCGGTTATGCATTTGGAATGTCTGATTTATTCTTCTGGATTCTTTTTGACTGCTGCGAATTCAGTGATCCACTTGGGTAGTCTCTGTTACTGTGAAGTTTTAATAGGTAACAGTCAGAAACGGAGAGGGCAAACATAAAAGCGAACTGAAATGCTAATAGCTCGTACTCTGAAACCATTAACTCGAAGCCGGTTCTTCCTGGCCTAATGTTGTTGGAACATAAGACGGCAGAGAGGTGGAGTGTCACTCGTGCCCTGGTCCTTTAGAAACATCATCCTCATGAAAAGCACACATACCTTCAGTTTCCAGGGCAGCAACCTTGGTTTTCCAACCTGCACGGCTTTGTGAAAGAGCTTGAAATTCCCACCGTCACCTACGGATCAAAGGGGAAAAGTGAACAGGGCCCTAGTGTTGGAAGAGGCGGAGCAAGACGAAGAGTTCCTCTTGCTGGAAAGTGCAACCAGTGTTTGCTAGCTAATTTTGATTCTGGTGGTCTTAAGATCACCCTGGGAGTAAGTCCAGATGGGGGCCATCTACTTCCACACATTGTGCAGATATGGAAACTAAAGGTCCATCCGACATTAAACATTATGCATGTACACGTGGCCCAGGGAAAATTGAGGAAGTAGAATTTTATAAACAAAATTAACTTTCTTTTATGCTAGATTTCACAGAAACCTGCTTGTCCATTTCAGGCTGACTCATTAGCAGATTGTTAAATTTGAGACCTAATGTGGAACAGAAAAGGGAGTAATATTGACAAGAATGGATGAGATTAATTTTATGATGGCAGATAGACATTTTCCCCAAGCTTTTGAATTTTTCTTTCTCCTTGTCTTTTAGTTCATTTGTAAGTCTGGTATATTAACTAATCATATAAACATCTTTCATCTTAGACTACTTAGTGTGTCCCTAGCAGACTAGGTGAGTCAAGTGAAATTGTAGTTCAGTCAAGCCAAAAAATATAATATCAGAGAGAAGACAATTGAGTCAAGATTCCATATTTGCGTGGTAAAGGTTCAGACCAGTCAGGGACACTGAAATATTCCTTGTTGCTGGTTTATGACAGAGCAAATCCAGAGATGTGTTATGCTGATGCCACGTGATTGGGTAATTCTAGAACTGGTCACTTTGCTTCCTGTCCCATTCGAGTCTCCTCACTTCCTTTAGCATGCGTGGAAGTTGCTTCAGTCATGTCCAACTCTTTGCAACTCCATGGACTGTAGCCCGCCAGACTCCTCTGTCCATGGGATTCTCCAGGCAAGAATACTGGAGTGGGTTGCCATGCCCTCCTCCAGGGAATCTTGACAGCCCAGGGGTCAAACCTGCAGCTCTTAGTCTCCTGCATTGGCAGGCGGGTTCTTTACCATTAGCGTCAGCTGGGAAACATGGGTATTTGGAAATGCCATGCTTTTGTTAAGAATAGCAGGACTGGTGTGAAGACAAAGAAGAAGCAAAGTGGGCCCTATTTCCTTTCCATCAAGTGATGTTCTGCCAACATTTATACTGTATGTGCATTGAACTGGGAATCAGCTATAGATTAGTTCCTCCTTAGTTGAGGGAATTATAGTCTAATGGGTCTTCTTTACATTCAAACCTTAACTAAAGTTTGTAAATTCTTTCTCTTTCATCTTTGCCCTTTCTTTACTCTTGACCTCCTTTTCATCTCTTGTTGTTGTTGATTTGCTCAGTCATGTCCAACTCTTGGCAGCCCCATGGACTGCTGCACGCCAGGCTTCCCTGTCCTTCACCATCTCCCAGATCTTCCTCAAACTCATGTCCACTGAGTTGGTGATGCCATCCGACCATCTCGTCCTCTGCCTTCAATCCTGCCTTCAATCTTTCCCAGCATCAGGGTCTTTTCTAGTGAGTTGGCTCTTCCCATCAGGTGGCTTTTGATGTAAAACTGACCTTATACATGCTCAGCCTCTGTCTCCATTCCTCTGTCATCCTGAAGAATACTTGGTACTCGAAGCCTCTTTTGTCTCATTGGAGTCGGTCCCTCCTGAGGAGTAGGGAGAGCTTGGGCATGTGTCTCTTACTTGTACATCCACTGTACTTGCTTAGTCAGTGTGCAAACACATTGTATTTTCCTAGTCAATAAAAGTAATAAGAACCAGGTGCTTTAATAAATTAATTACATGCCACGTTTCATTTTGGAAATATTTTTGTCTAAGACTGCAGTACATTTTAAAAGCTATAATATATCACTGTGATGAAAGCATCTTAAAATCTGTTAGAGCTGTGCACTTCTAAAATTATTCACTATTACTTGTGTTTTGTGTGTGTGTGCTTATTCACATACATACAAATAAATGAACATGTATATGCTAATTTACGTAACATATAAATAAAGGTGTTCTCTGAGCCAGGACTTTGTGTGCCAGCTTTTTGCCTGAATTAAATTTTATGGATGAGAGAGATACCCTGAAAATGGAACCATTGGCACACAATTCTAACCCCGTGTACAATTCTACTTGCAGGCAGAGCTGTAATGATCTGTAACATAAGCTCAAGATTGACAAAGTGTTCAGAGAACACAGGCAGAAGCATTTTTTTCTCCCCTCCTGAGCTAGGTTGTTCTCCAAAAGCAACAAGTATTACTTATCTTTTCAGAGAGCTGTGATGAAGCCCTAAGACTCTTTGTGGTTTAGACTTCATGTGAGTAGGATACCTCTGTACGCTCAGCCTAGAAAAACTTTACAGCACTCTTGGAATTTTATGAAAGTTTCCTAACTTTGAAGCTCAGAAAGACCCTCATTTCTGATTAGACAATTGCTAACAATTTTTTTTCTGGTCTGACTCCATGATGCCAAACACTCATACATGATTGCTCTATTTGGAGGATAGTATGTGGCCTCAGATGCTTAAGATCATATCTAGTTTCAAAGTCATGTCAACTGCAAATGTGTGTTTTTGTTTTTCCTCCAGCCTTCCTGAACTTTTTGATTTCTTCAGATTCTCCATGTTCTTTTTTTCTTTCTTTCTGACCTTCACACATGCTGTTCACTCATATTATAGTAAGTATCAAAATTTCTTACCTTTTTAAAAGATGAATAATATTCTGTTGTATTAATATACTACATTTTGTTTATCCATTCATCTGTTGTTCGGCTTCCCTGGTAGCTCAGCTGGTAAAGCTGGTAAATTCACCTCTAATGTAGGAGACCCAAGTTCGATTCCTGGTTGGGAAGATCCCCTGGAGAAGGGATAGGCTACCCACTCCAGTATTCTTGGGCTTTTCTGGTGGCTCAGAGAATCTGCCTGCAGTGCAGGAGACCTGGGTTCAATCCTTGGGTTGGAAAGATCCCCTGCAGGAGGGCATGGCAACCCACTCCAGTATTCTTGCCTGGACAATTCCTTTGACAAAGGAGCCTGATGGGTTACAGTCCATGGGGTCACAAAGAGTCGGACACGACCAAGCACCTAAGCAGCAGCATCTGTTGATGGACACTTGGGTTTCTTCCATCTTTTGGCTGTTGTGAATATTACTGCTATGAAGATGAGTGTATAAGTATGCCTTTGAAACCCAGGTTTCAATTCTTCTGGGTATATACCCAGATATGCAATTGCTGGATAATACAGTTATTGAATTTTTAAATTTTTGAGAAGTGGCCAGGCTGTTTCCTATCACAACCTTCATTATTTTACATTCCCTCCAACAGTGTACAACAGTTTCAGTTGCTCTGCACTCATGCCAATACTTGTTATTTATTTATTTGTTTTTTTCGGTAATAGTTCTTATCTCTGGGACACTTTTGACCACCTTTCCCTCTGCTTGGCTAACACCAACTAGTGTTTCGGTTCTCTGCTCAGATGTTACTTCTGGAAAGCCTTTCCCTGGAGCTCTGTATCCTGTCTTATTAGCTAGGTGCTACAGTCTTTGCTTTCTGTATCATAGGACTTCCTGCCTTTGATTATAGTTTGCTTGTTTAATAGTCAGATACTTCTACCATGGATTGGGATCCATGATGGCAGGAACATCTGTCCTTGATAGATCTGTTATGATCCCTGTTGTCTGCGCCCTGGCTCTCAGTAAAGGCAATGGTTAGAATGTGCGTCCTAAGTTTAAATATCCCCAGGGTAGTGTATCATGCAGCTTGGGTTTAGTAGCTAAAGCATATGAATTCAAACTCCTTCTGTGACTTTTACCAGCTTTGAGATCTTAAACCAGGTATTTTATCCAAGTCTCTGTTTTCACTTCTTTATAGTGGGGGAAATGGTATCTGCTTCATCCTCATAAGATTTTTGTAACGATTAAGAGTTATCATAGGTACAGATGCCTGTTAAACCATGAGTGAAGTGAGAAGAAGCAGGGAAACAGAACTCCAGCATTTTCAGTCTGGCTGGTGCTGACGTTAAGATGAGCAACAGGCTCCAGGAAGTTAGGAAAGGAAACCAGAGTGTGGTGGAGACTGTGATGCTGTAACATTCTGGAGAAGTTTCGGTGTAGATTTGGGTTAGAGAGGTAGAGAGTCTGCCCACAATGCTGGAGACCCAGGTTTGATCCCTAGGTCGGGAAGATCCCTTGGAGAAGGGCATGGCAACCCACTCCAGTGTTCTTGCCTGGTGAATCCCATAGACAGAGGAGCCTGGCGGGTTACAGTAATCCATGGAGTCGCAGAGAGTCAGACATGACTGAGAACTAACACTTTCACTTTGGATTAGAGATAAGGTTTTGAGTGTTAGATGAGATTGCCTAAAGGAAGAAAGTTTTATCAAGGGAGAAGAAGAAGAAGGGTAGGGAAGTCTGCTCTTCAGGGCAGAGGAACAAAGACCTGAAGCAGGGACTGAGAAGGAGGGAGCAGAGGGTATAGGAATAAAAGGGACAGATGTTATAGAAACCAGTGGAAGAAAGGATTTTGAGAAAGGGATGCAGGGACCTCATTAGGTCCAGTGCTTCCTAAATGACCAAGAGGATGATGCTGCATTTCAGCAAATGAAGTTGGTCACTGATCTTGGGAAGCATCCTTTTAGTAGAATGGCAGCGATAGAAGCCAGGTCAAAATGGGGGTTAGGGCAAAACGTGACAGTGAGAGCTCGTGTCACTTAAATGGTTTTTCACGACGTTTGGTAGAACATCTTGAAAGATGTTGAAAGAAAGAATGCATTCGGATGGTAGCCGGAGTGGGAAGTAGGAAAAGCCAAGACAGGGTTTAATTAATTAATTAGCTATTTAATTAACACTTTCTTATAAGATGGCAGGATTTTTTTTTTTTTTTAAGCCTGAGATAATATAAGCGCAAATGATGAAGAGAAGAGACATGGGAAGAGAAAGAGGTTGCTTGATGATGTAAAATAGAACTGTGATGATTGGCACATGACGCCAAGGCAGGTAGGAAGGAATGGGCCCTTGCGGACAGGCAAAATTATTGGCCTGTTTTAAAACTTTTATTAACATGTATAATTAAATAAAATGTATCGAACACTTAAATAGTGTTTGTTTTGCAAGAGGAATTGCATGCATGTTTGTTTCTCTACAAATAATAACCCATTTAATTCAATTTTCATAACAACCTTTGAGGTAGGTTTGGTTACTATGTCTGTTTTATAGATGGAGCAACTGAGGCATAGAGAGGTTAAGTAACTTACTCAAGATCACACAGCTATTAATGGATGGAGGGGGGGTGAGATTTGACCCAATAAGGCCTAGAGCCTTGTTTTTACCAATTATTTTGGGCTGTGCCTTCTTTCATCTTACCTTGTGTTTAGAGGATACTTAAACATCTGTGTGTCTGAAGTTAAAATCTGAATAAGTAAGTAGAAAGACTAGGTCTCTGCTTTGTTTGTTGTTTAGTTACCGAGTCATGTCCAACTCATTGTGACCCCATGGACTGTAGCCCACCAGGCTCCTCTGCCTGTGGGATTTTCCAGACAAGAACATGGGAGTGGGTTTCCATTTCCTTCTCTAGGGAATCTTCCTGACCCAGGGATCGGACCCATGTCTCCTGCATTGGCAAGAGGATTCTTTACAGTTGAGCTGCCAAGGAATCCCATTCCTCTGCTTATTATATCTCCAGTTGGAGTTTTTTATTTTACAGCACATTGAAATTAACACATGTGATGGTTAGGTTAGGTTGCAAGCCTTAGCATATTTGCAGAAGAAGAATAACTTTATTAGAATTATTATTTACTTTTTATCAAGACAAGCCAGCAGTGGTAATTTTTCATGTGTGATATAATTGGAGAAGGAAACTTTTAAACATAAAATGCACATATTGAAATAAAATTAAATGTATGCTGGTGAAGTTATAGGGTTTTGCTCAATAATTCTATCAAGGAAGTTTGATAATAAAGAGTGTGTATTGACTTTCTGGAATCCTGGGGAATGGATAAATGAAAACAAAAAGAAACATCTACTTTGTATTATAGACCTCTAAACTAGTTATTAAATAACTTATTCTTTTAGGCATTTTTATTTCCTTTAAACTTTTCATCACTGCTAGGCAGAAACTGTTAGTTGCTATAGCTGTGTCAGCAGCTGAGGGATTTCTATTGTTGTTGTTGAAGTAATATATCATGTCTTGTATAATTCAGTTGTGGCTACACAAGGGGAAATGTTTAATGTTTGATTATGCAGCACTTGCTGTGGAAACTGCAGAGAGGGACGGTGGAGAGCTAAGAATAATTAAATGGACAGTCACTGAGGTCACTTCCTGATGTTTTTACTGCAGCACCATGTACATTCTGCTTTCCCGTGGCAGGTTGTTTGATCATGGTGTAATGGCTAAAGCTTTGCAAAATGACAAAGAAGTCAGACATCCTACTAGTCTCAAGTGTGATTATTTACAATTGGACTGCTTGCGGGAAAGTGCTTAGTTTGATCAGACTAACGCTAAGCTGGATAAGACACATGGTGATATTTCGCAGAGCTCCGTGCTCTGACCTTGGAGTAGACGACTCAGGTATCAAATTTCCAGGTAGAAAGTTCCCTAAAGATTGAACCATGATTGAGAGAATTTGCTTTCTTCATACAAACAAGTGTGGCCAAGAGGAGTGCTTTTTTCCGCTTGAAAATGCAAGTGGTCCATTATTAGGTCTTTGGAGCTAGAATGTAGGTACAGTGGCTATAAAAGAGTTTTAATTAATCTGTTATCTCTCTCTTGGTTTGGAAGGGTATTGCCCTTGCTCTTGTATTCACTTACAAAATTAAGGGCAGTATTTTGATTGTGGAGAAGAATCTTGGGTAAGTGATTATCTCTGTTTTCAGTAGAATACTTGGAAGTGGCTCAAGGAAATTATAAGGCAGCTACTCCAAAGGAAGTCAGAAGGCATTAGACTTCTGAGTTATTATCCCTGAACGAAGAGCCTAACCTTTTACTAAAGACATTGATTACTTTGATATTAATATTATATCCTTCACATGTGTAAACTGTGCTTCCTCCAAACTTTCAGTACATTCCTCAGCTTACTTTTTCTTTTTCTTTTCTTTATTTTTACTTATTTAACTTCACGGGGTCTTAGTTGTGACATATGGGATCTTTGATCTTGGTTGCAGCATGTGGATTTCTTAGTTGCGACATATAGGGTCTAGTTCCCTGACTAGGGATCGAACCCAGGCCCCCTGCATTGGAAGCACGGAGTCTTAGCCACTGGACCACCAGGGAAGTTACTTGACTTTTGTTTATTTTTAGATCCTGTTTAGCTGCTTTTTATCATAGAAATTCTTCAGGAAACTTTCTTCTCTTTTAAAACTTGGACTACATTCTTCACATTAATGATCACGGGTGGGAACTTAAGATGAAGTTGGTGAGGTAAACAGGTCTTGGTATTCAAATTATTATCTGAAGAGCTGAAGTATATATTTTGTACATGTCATTTTGCTTATTTAAAAAAAATTTCCTCGAAAGATAATTTATGAGGTCAAGGAATGCTAACTTTGTGGAGTACTTGAGAAAGTATGACATGTAGGGAAAGGTGCTATCTTCAGTTCAGTTCAGTTGCTCAGTCGTGTCCAACTCTTTGCGACCCCATGAATCGCAGCACGCCAGGCCTCCCTGTCCTTTACCAACTCCCGGAGTTCACTCAGTCTTAGGGAGGATATTTAAAAAGTGCTGAAAAAGGTAGCTTTATAGCTTGATGCAAGAGAGGTGAACTCCATTAGTAACTAAGTAATTTGTTAGAAAGGTGCGTATCATAAAAGAATGAAGGAGAAATGAATTCTAACTAATCAACTTGCATAAGACCCAGATTCATTGTCTTTATGTGGACACAAAATATAGATTCTTAGATACAGAAAGCAAAGGAAGAAAATAGAGAGAAAAGACATGAACAAGCAATTCACAGAAGAGCTACTGCAAATGGCAATTAACATGAAAAGTTACTCCACCTGAATAACAATCAAAGAAGTATAAATTAGTATGAACTTGTTTTTTTATTTGTCAACTAGCTTAAGATGTAAGAGTTTGATAATAACTGGTATTTGAGTATATGAAGAAATGGTTACTGTCTATTGATGGTTGAAATAGGTACCGTTTTCCTGGAGGGCAGTTTCACAATCTGAATCAAGAGGCTTTAAAAGAGCATGCCTTTTGACCTAGTGAATCTCCTACTGAGGAATTTTATCATAAAGAAATCATCTGTGCTTTCTTGTTATATGCTACAGTTAAGCTCACAGTTTGTTTCCTTCTGCTTGAAACACGTGTCAATGACAGATAACACATTAAAAGAAAAGAAAGTAATAAAAGAGTCATAGCTGGGCTTACAGAGAAGATGTTGTTGTTGGCCAGAAAGAGAGCAAAACATAAAGGGATAAGCTGGATTGAAACTGTGGCGCTGCAAGGGCTTCTGGTATGGAAACAAAAAGTGAGTTGATCACAGGGACCAAGGTTTACCACTTGAGATGGGACCAGAACTAGGCTTACTGTATGAAGCCGAGGGTAGAGGGGAAGTTATATCTTTCACAAAAGAAGACTGAAAGAAGGTTGCATGTCAGGAACATAGCTCTGTGGAGCTATGGGTTTTGAGGGGCAAGAGAAGGTCACTAAACTTTTAACAGTAGAAATTGTATCAGACTGACTGATTTTGGAGTGATGGGGTAGAGAATGTCGTGCTCCAAATCACCAGTGTATGAGGCTTAGTCCTGGACTGGTGGTATAGGATCCTTTTGGAGGGAACTGCTGAACCATTATGGAGGGAAAGGTGAGCACACGTGGAAAGCGAGAGGAGGGAGGAAAAAAAGAAAGACAAAAAGCCACCCACTCAAAATCAGTCTTCAGAACAAAATAGTGAAATACTTAAGGAGAGCACAAATGGAATAAACAGTGTGAATAAAAATCCATTTCAGATGAGATTAAGTTTATAGAAAAGTCAGTGAAAGACTGAAATAATCATGTTCAAGAAATTCAAAAGAATAAGGAAAGGCATCATACTGATAAAAATGAGATCAGAAATGCCCCCCACGTATCCAAAAACAGAACAGGAGCAACTTTACGTAAAAAAGAGCCAGGTACAGGTTTCAGAAATGAAAAGTATAGTCATACATATAATAACTCAATAGTGGGATTAACTTTAGCCCAGACACAGCTGGAAAGAGAACTGTTGAATTGGAAGAGAGTACTGAGGAGTTCGCTTAGAATGTATTATACAGAGACAAAAGATTGCAAAAAAGAGAAAACAGTCAGAAGACTTGGAGAATAGATGGAGAGATTCCAACCGAGTCTAAAAAGAGACCAGAAAAAGAATGAAAGTCATGATGGAGAAGCAAAATCTGAAGAACTAAGAGTTGAGGATTTTCCCTATTTAAAGAAAGACACGAATCCACATTTTCAACCTAGCATGGATTATCTACTAAGTTTGTGATCTGTGGTTGGTTTAAGCCATGAATGTGGATCCCCTGTGTACAGAGAGCCAACGCCTGGACTTGGGCATACTCCACTTTTGATTTCTGAGGCAGATTCTAGAACCAATGTCCCACGGGTCCTGAGGGATGACTAGGTATTCCAGTGTCGGGTGTGTATATATTTATCATTATTATACTCTCTTGATGAACTGATCTCTCTATCATTGTACAATGATGTTTTATCTTTTGAGTTGAAGTCTGTTTCATCTTAAGTATAGAACGCATGCTCTCTTTGGGATTCCACTTACATGGAGTATCTTTTTCCATGCCTTTATTTTGAGTCTGTGCGTATTCTTAAATCTTAAGTGAATCCTTTCTAGACAGTTGTGTATTTTTAAAAAAAAATCCATTCAGTCATTCTGTCTTTCATTTAGAGAATTTAATCCATTTATATTTAGAAGGATTATTAATAGGAATGGACTTACTAATATCATCTTTTAAATTGTTTTCTGGTTGTTTTGTAGTTCCCGTGTAATTTTCTTCTTCTCTTACTTTCTTTATGAACTGATGATTTTCTGTAGTGGTATGTTTGGATTCCCTCTCTTTATGTTTATGTATAGACTATAACGTTTGACTTTATGGTTAACATGAGGCTTACAGAAAACATCTTGTAAATGTAACAATGTATCTTACGCTGATAAGCTGAATTTTATTCTTTTATTCCTTTTATTTATCCTTTAATTCCTCCCCTTTAATCTTCTCTCTACATATTGTGTATTCATTAATAAATTGTTGTAGCTATACCAAGAAAAGATGTCCTTTTCATTATAGGGGACTGGAATGCAAAAGTAGGAAGTCAAGAAACACCTGGAGTATCAGGCAAATTTGGCCTTGGAGTACGGAATGAAGCAGGGCAAAGGCTAATAGAGTTTTGCCAAGAAAACGCACTGGTCATAGCAAACACCCTCTTGCAACAACACAAGAGAAGACTCTACACATGGACATCACCAGATGGTCAACACTGAAATCAGATTGATTATATTCTTTGCAGCCAAAGATGGAGAAGCTCTATACAGTCAGCAGAAACAAAATGGGAGCTGACTGTGGCTCAGATCATAAACTCCTTTATGCCAAATTTAGACTTAAATTGAAGAAAGTAGGGAAAACCACTAGACCATTCAGATATGACCTAAATAAAATCCTTCATGATTATACAGTGGAAGTGAGAAATAGATTTAAGGGCCTAGATCTGATAGATAGAGTGCCTGATGAACTATGGAATGAGGTTCGTGACATTGTACAGGAGACAGGGATCAAGACCATCCCCAAGGAAAAGCAATGCAAA